>CM056392.1:31264833-31582333 GCA_029718625.1 Synaphobranchus kaupii
AGGGGGTGCCCATCCTTCGCTGGCCGGCCCGGTTTAGACTAAAGGTGGACTGAATGGTAATAGTCAATTCAATAATCAGTTCAATCATCAGATAAAATATTAATAAAAATATTCACTCAAGCATAAACCCCCATTAGCTGTATACGGAATAAAACAAACCTCAGAAAGAAACATAAATACTGATGTCTGGCAAAATTTGTACCGAAACAACACAGTCAACCCTCAAAAAAGTTGCATAATAGGAGGTGCAACATTGGTAGAAAAATACTTCCCCCAAGTTAAAAAACTGTCTCATGTTCACTAACTTTAACTAAATTAAGCAATAATTTTAAGTAATTAAGAATTACATTCTCTATATTCTATATTCATTTGTTCTTGTCACCCAGCTTCAGTCTGCAGCAGGGACTGATTGCAACAACAATCATAATCATAATAATGAATATGAAATAAAAGTTCAGAGAAAAAAAAATATATTGAAGGCATGAAAGAGGAACAAAAGATTGTACAAACACAAAGATGGATGTTTGATGCCACACAGACCGACCACAGGGCATCCAAGAGAGACTAATTCAGCCTTTGTTTGTTTTTCGAACAGCTAACGGTCCTCCATTCAAATCCTTTCAGCGTGCCAGGAAAAACCATAGTACCAGCACAAACAGTTTTGGTTGAAAGGCAGGTGAAGGCTTTTGCTGTTGTGCTTGGAGTAATACTGTCTCCACCACTTGCTCTACACTTTTTTATTTAGAAGTGGTTCCCATCCGGAAATAATCTGTTACTAAGCATCGGAAATCTCAGTAGAGGAGATTACTGGACTGCCGATTGGCTGTCGCGGACGTGAAGGTGTGCGTGTGGTTTAAAGAGAAAAAGAAGCAGTAGGTGCAGAGAAATTGGCTGCATTTCCACAATTAAATCCCTTCATTCTGGAAATGAAACAGACAAATGACACCACAAAGCTCCCCTATTTAATTGCACAAATCTACTGACACTCAAGGTCACTGGCTAACACAACACCAGTGAAATGAGAACTGGTTATCCCTGTTTTTACCCACAACAAAGGACTACTAGCTGGCCGGTCTTCACCCGACACCCACCTTTCCCATCATGCAACAACAAATAGAGAATTTATTCAAGAAACAAATTGGTAAATAATGTGAATTGTTTTGAATACACTCACAGGAGTTTAAGGGGATATTTGTGATTCCTTTGGGGTGTTTACCACTTGTTGATGATGAGATAAGAATACATATAACGCCAAGGATAAGTGTGCTTTTTTTGGTTGGGAGTCTGGAGAAGGGGTGGTTTCACCATGGGGTGGTTTCAGCCAGAGTTACCTAGAAGAACACTGTGTACTCACATCCAAAATAATTACTATACAGGTGCAAGGCAAAACAAAAATAAGCCACGAGGTGGACAGCCATAGTTACCATGGCAACTGCAGTTGCTCGTGCGGTGGTGTACTGAGCAACCACAAGGACAACGCTTTGACCACACAGGTCTTGCGCCATCCAGTGAACCACTGGAGACTGCTGGTGATTTTCCGTGATTGTCACCTCCAACAGTCCCTTTAAACATTTTTTATGTAAACAGAAGTGTAGCCTCTACTCAAGGATGCATGGAGGCAGCAAGGCCCAGATGAACGATTTGGCCAGTCTAACCGAGGTCTTTCAGGCCCCTGTTTGCTTTCATTGAGTGTATCAGAAAGAAAGCTTGGGCCGATGACCTCCAAATACATCGACCATCCCGATGGTACAAGGTCCAAGTCCTCTCCATTGCTTTCGTGGACACCAGCCAGATTTTACATACCTACAGCTAAACTGCATGCCTCTTTTATTTTTTATTAAATATTTGTCCGTAAAAAAATATTTTTATATTTATCGTCTTTTATGATGTGGAGAAGTTTGATGGCACGATTTTGCGTAAACAATTTGAGTTACATTAGAACAAATTAAATGGCCAAATCTATCCTGCTTTTCTTCCTGTGAAGTCTACCATCCCAGTTTTCTGTCAAATTCATGTAACAATAACTGTTTTTCCATATAAAATGATGTGGTTCTCTGAAGCAGGTAAACAGCTTTTCAGAAAACAGAAATGAGTCGGCACACATTTGTGTACCACATTATTTCACATTCAATAACACACCAGTAATATAATACATAATATGAATTGATTTATACTAAATTATTTTATAATTAATATCGAAAACAAAAAAATACCGTTTTCGATAAACATTACTATTAATTTACAATTTTTCCATAAACATAGCTATTATCCAATATCGATACCACTATCCATAGCTAGTGTCCAAACGTATTTCTGAATGTCATATTGCAAATCAACAACTACAGATTCAAACTTGGCCTTGGGAAAGAATTGGGTGTCTACTCGAGGAGATACACGTGGGTTAACCAACTCAAAAGCCACACCCGGTTTTATTGTTGTCCCAGGATGCAAATCCCCTCCCCCCCCCCCAATCTTGTTTGCACGTTTCAGACCAGTAAAGAACCAAACGGTCAGCAAGTGGACTCAACACATCACATGAACGTGGATTTCATGGATGTTTGGGAAAAAAACCTAATTTCAATAACATCATTCAGTGCTCATCTAGTAATAAACATACTGGATATCAGGGATGCAAGTACGCTAAAATAGCAAAAGGTAAAATATTAGTTGCAATTAATTGTTAACCAATTTCTTTTAAGCAACGAGGTCCTACTGGAGCAATACGAACCTATATATTTTTTTCATTAAAAAAAAAACAGAATTAAAGCTCTGCTGGAATCAAATCAGCAGCTGTTACAAGTGGCACAGGGCAAAATGCCAACTGATAAACATAAAGAGTGACAGGAAAGGTTGGAAATGCCCGGCTTCAGTGCTGCTTATCACCATGCGATGCTGAAAGCCCTTTAGACGGTGTTCAAATAGCAGATTTTGCTGCAGCTCTCTTCCTGTTGTTGGAGGTTTAATGGGATCGCTCCAGACATTAGACAGAGAGGACATCCAGGGAGCCCCTTTGATTGGGTTATGGCTCTGTGACTGTGACTGGCTACAAAATGACAGAGACCAGAGCTGCTTTAAGAGTAAACAACAGCCTGCAAAACTGAACCTTGGTGAAGCTTTGCCAACTGAATATTTGCCAGGTAGGCTACAGGGGTCACTGCATGTGGCTCACAGCTAAATAAGAATGACACACATACACACACTTTTGCATATGTACATGCACACATATGGACATGCACGCACACACACAGTTCAGTCAGTTATCTCTAACTGAATCCATGTGAGACCATCCGGGATATTCTGTTAGGGTTCATTAAACACTGAACAATTTGGTACACACAGAAAAATACACAGACACACACACACCAATACACACAAACAGTGTATGTACACACACACACACACTCACACACAAAGAGGTACACACACTTCATCACGTAATGCTTAGAAAAAGCTCCTGTTATCCTCACCCCTCTTTGCAGCCAGTAAAAGTACACACTGAATGTTTACCCCAAAGGTTCACAGAATGAGAAAACTACAAAATACTGCAGGCAAATCAAACTGATAACTGCTGCCAGGGAGGAAAGATCAGTGAGTGAACTGACATGACCTGCTGCTCTCCATGGCTTCTTGCAATGACCAAAATGAAATAGGAGGAGGGTTATGCGTAGTTGTCTATAAATCATATTTACATGACTTCGCACGGAACGAAAATTAATGTCGGTGGTATGAATGCAGCATATGCACGCAATGTGTCTTTGCAGCTGACACTGAAAACATGGAACAAAGTAAACAACCTTGGAAACATGGTTCTGTTCATACTTGATGGAGAAAATGTAGGCTACACTGTAACTTGCCTGAAGCACATACACACAGAATAAAAGGAACGACAGTAAAGAAACTGAAGCAATCTTTTTTTTAATTTTGCTTGGAAATGCTTGTGATGTTACTGTGAGAACGTGGAAGACTGTTTAAAAAGCTATAGCACACATATGTAAATTGGATGGAAGAAAATTTAAATATTTAATTACATCTAATCTATGAAGTTATACCAATGACTTGTCTATGAATATATAAACAAATAATCTTTTTCCTCACCTCTAAGCCAGCGCAGCAAGAAATGGTCATGTTGTGAGGGGAGCTGGGGAAGAATGTCTTCTATTCTCTCTCGAAACTGGCAACAGAAAACAACATCGAAGACTGTGAGACACACAAAATGAATGACAGAAATGCACCGGTAATCATTTATGGATAGATCGCGTACACAAACGGCGATACAGTATTTAGAATACTGTGTGCACAAGTACATGTAGAAACAGAATGTGACATGGTCTGTATGCTTTAATTATCTTAGAATGTAAGGGTTCACAATGATACCAATACTAATTAGAACCTCACTGCGAACACGTGACATGCTTTCAAATATCCCTTAGGAGGACGCCTCTTCTCTAAGAGTTTTCTTTTACACTGTATCTCCAAGTTTTTTTTTTTTAAATCACTTGAACTCTTAGCTACTGTTTGCATTAGCTCACCATCCTTTCCACGCATGCTCCATGCGTTTTCGTAAAGTTTCACAAACTATATCGCACGTTCGCAACGAATCACACAATTTCACAGCTCACATAAAGCTCGAGGTTTCATTCATTCGCAGAACTGAACCCTTTGACAGCCTAGATTGTTCTGAAGAGTGTGCAAGCTTAACGGATGCATGTTACTTCTATTTCTTATAAGTTTGTCAAATGCCTTAAATAAACTATGCCCATTTGACTTTATACAATTAGCAGGCTATACAGTAGGCTACTTGTAGGTGGTGGATGAGGACACTGTTCTATTTTAAATCATTGTTTAAAAATCACTTTACACTATGTTACGAAATGTACAATAATACATTTTTGCCACTTTTGCAAGTCTCCGTGCGAATTAAATAGCATCACAGTCGACTAGCGAGATCTGTCGTTAAAGAAATAACTGGTAAAAATGTACACTTGGAAAAAAAACTGCAATCTCACCTGCGTCAACGCTTCCTCCTGCTTTGAGCTGAGGTCGCCTACACGTCCGCTCATCCTCTCCGTCAAAACGAGCTAATGTGTCACTGTGGAGTCGAAACTGAATTCAGGAGCCTGTATCCTCAAACTCTTGAATGGTGTCGTTTTTGGGTTCAGGATTGGACTATATAATCCGTGGTGACGCTGTTGGCACATTTTTCAGTGAAACTATAGTGAACAAATTCCCCAGTAGACCATCAATTAGACTACAACACATGCAATTATAGACTATTTGTAATTTGAGCGCACATGCTCAGCAACATAAAAAAAGGTCACCTGTAAAACGTTAGAATGTGTTAGGAAGTTGTCTGAGCTAATGAGTTCGCTTTCATTTTCCAAAATGGATAAAAATAATAATTCTGGAGTGGTAACAGGACTGACAGACACGTTCTGTATGGGGTATACGGTGAGTGGTGCATGATGATAGGCCTACCATTTCCCCCCTGCTGGAACAGCAACGTAAAGTTGGTTTTATATTGGATATTCAGTGGATATTCATTTTTCAAATTTCAATAGCTAATGACAGAAGCATGTAGGTGCATTTTAATTTACATATTTGTTATCTGTGCAGAACAAAGAGACTTTTACAAGCTTTTTTTTTTCATATTTCAGGAAAAAAAATGTCAATGTTGAGCCTATAAAAACACTTGAATTTCAATAGTTCCAATGCCATTTGAATTAGAAGTGTCAAACCAACTTTAATCTCTTTGGAGACATTATTCCTCAAATTTACAACTGATTATTTTTGTAGATTTTAAATGAATTTCTTTTCAAAATAAAACAGCTCAAATTTCAATAGCTTCTGTGACATATGACGAAGACGCCTCAAACCAAGTTTAATGTTGTCACAGACATTATAGCTCAAATTTACAACTAATGATTTTTCAAATGTTTTTTTTGTAAATTTTTAATGAATTTTTCTTTAAAAAACAAAACGTTAATATTTCAATAGCTTCTGTGACATGTGACTACGATGTCTCAAACCAACTTTAATGTTGTCAGAGACATTATTTCTCCAATTTACAAGCAATATTTTTTCCAATTTTCCCTTTGTGAAATTTAAATAAATTTTATTCAAAATAAAAGCACTAAAATTTCAATAGCTTCTGTGATATGTGACTAAGATGCCTTAAACCAACTTTAATGTTGTCAGAGACAATAGCCTATAGCTCAAATTTACAACTGATTATTTTTCAAATGGTCCCTTTGTATATTTTAAAGGAATGTTTCTTCAAAATAAATACAATAAAATGTCAATAGCTTTTGTGACAAGTGACTAAGATGCCTCAAACCAACTTTAATGTTGTCAGAGACAGTATAGCTCAAATCTACAACTGATTATTTTTCAAATTTTCCTTTTGTATATTTTAAAGGAATTTTTCTTCAAAATAAATACACTAAAATGTCAATAGTTTCTGTGTCATGTGACCACGACACCTCAAACCAAATTGACTGTTGTCAGAGAGAGTATAGCTCAAATCTACAACTGATTATTTTTTTAATTTTCCCTTTGTATATTTTAAAGGAATTTTTCTTCAAAATAAATACACTAAAGTGTCAATAGTTTCTGTGTCATGTGACCAAGACACCTCAAAGCAAATTGACTGTTGTCAGAGAGTGTATAGCTCAAATTTACAACTGACTATTTCTCAAATGTTCCTTTTTTAAATTTTTTATAATTTTTCTCCAAAAAAAACAACTAATATTTCAATAGCTTTTGTGACATGTGACTAAGATACCGCAAACCAACTTTAATGTTGTCAAAGACATTATAGCGCAAATATACAGCTGATTATTTAAAAATTTTTCCTTTTGTAAATTTTAAATTAATTTTTCTTCAAATTAAAAATGCTAACATTTCAATAGCTTCTGTGACATGTGACTAAGATGCCTCAAACCAACTGTAATGTTGTCAGATACATTACTTCTCCAATTTACAAGTGATGCTTTTACCAATTTTCCCTTTTTAAATTTTAAATAGATTTTTATTCAAAATAAAAACACACAAATTTCAATAGCTTCTGTGGCATGTGACCAAGACACCTCAAACCAACTTTACTGTTGTCCAAGACATTATTGCTCAAATTTACAAGTGATTACTTTTCAAATTTTATTTTTGTAAATTTTAAATTAATTTTCCTTCAAAATAAAATGGCTAAAACTTCAATAGCTTCTGTGACATATGATGAAGACACCTCAAACCAACTTTAATGTTGTCAAATACATTATAGCTCAAATATACAGCTGGTTATTTTTAAACTTTTCCTTTTGTAAATTTTAAATGAATTTTTCTTCAAATAAAAAATGCTAACATTTCAATAGCTTCTGTGACATGTGACTAAGATGCCTGAAACCAACTTGAATGTTGTCAGAGACATTATAGTTCTAATCTACAACTGAGTATTTTTCACATTTTCCTTTTGTAAATTTTAATTAATTCTTTCTTCAAAATAAAAGCACTAAAATTTCAATTGTTCTGTGACGTGTGACTAAGATGCCTCAAACTAACTTTACTGTTGTTAAAGATATTATTGCTCAAATTTAAAACATGATTCTTTGTATTTTCCTTTTGTAAAATTTTAATGAATTTGTATTCACAATGAAAGCACTACAATTTCAATAGCTTCTGTGGCATGGTACGAAGTTGCCTCAAACAAACTTTGCTATGAGGGGCCGTTTAGGCCATAATTCATGTTGGACCTCTCACATACATATATTCTCACTCTCACATACATATATTCTCTCTCACATACATATATTCTCACTCTCACATACATATATTCTCACTCTCACATACATATATTCTCTCTCACATACATATATTCTCACTCTCACATACATATATTCTCTCTCTCACATACATATATTCTCACTCTCACATACATATATTCTCTCTCACATACATATATTCTCACTCTCACATACATATATTTTCACTCTCACATACATATATTCTCTCTCACATACATATATTCTCACTCTCACATACATATATTCTCACTCTCACATACATATATTCTCACTCTCACATACATACATTCTCACTCTCATATACATATATTCTCACTTTCACATACATATATTCTCATAAGAGAATGTATGTATGTGAGAGTGATAATATATGTATGTGAGAGTAGAATGTATGTATGTGAGAGAAAGTATATATATATATATGGAAGGCACTTACATGAAACGGAAGTCACTTACACGAAACGGAAGGCACTTACACGAAACGGAAGGAAGTTAGTTTATGGAATCGTGATTGGCTCAGAAGCTGGCTGGTACCATCGATATAAACTACTGGATTCCTTATTTCCCATTCGCCCTGTTAAGTTACGTCTGCACTGTTAGCCTACTATAATATGCCATACAGGCTCAGTTCCCACGCATCGTGGAGGGGGAAGACCAGATACATGTATTACAACAGGAAATCGGAGTAATGCATAATATATTATCACTGCCTAAAACAGGCAGTGTATTGTCCTCATCTCTTGAGGCCAGGTCAGCGCTGTGTCATTCTGCGCCTGTAGCTACCTTAAGAATCCTCAGCAGGTCAGCTTGGACTTGCTCGGAGACAGCCTGCCATCCTGCACGATATAACACTCCACAACACTTTGGCAACTGGGACTCTCAGTCGAGGAAAAGGTAACAACTAACGTTAGCTTGCTACTAAGTTTAATCACTGTGCAAACAGACAAATTAACCGTTATCATTTCGTAACCATAGTAATCCTAAAAGATAATCACACCACTTGCTAACGTTAGCTAACTAACCAACAAAAGCAATGCTTCGTATAGCAACGGCCCTGGCTACTTAGACTTGCATTAAACAAGCTAACGTTAGCAAGTGATGTGATTATTTTTTAGCATTAGCTAGTACATGATTACCAAATTATAACGGTTCACTTGTCTGTTTGCGTATTGAATGAACGTAGTAGTAAGCTAACGTTATTTGTTACGTTTTCCTCTGCCGAGAGTCAAGGTGTGTCTGTGGACATTAGCCTACACTCAGGAGTGAACATTACGGTGTAAATAGTGCTCTCATCTCGCTGTCAGCTGTGTTGTGAGAAGGCGCTGAGTAGGCTAGGCTAGGGCTGATGCTGGCCTCTCAAGAAGCACTGACTGTTTCAGGTGACGATTATATTTATGCATTACTCCGATTGCCGGTTGGAGGCTAATAACGTTACTGGTCTTCCCCCTCTATGGTGCACGGACAACAGTAGCTACTATGACAACAGCCTACCAGCCATGGATATAAAAATGTAGATATATGTCGCATCAGCCGCTGTGTAACGTTGCAGCGATACTAATATTGAAAATGTAGCTATGTAGGCTACGTTCTGTAAAAAGAAACAATCATGCATGCATAAGTTGTTAAAATGTTGTCAGAGCTAATGGTGATTTTATTGTTTAAAGCTGCTAGAAAGCAGTAGAGGTTGGTTCTGAATTATTATCTTGGTAGCTCTGATTATTATAACCGCATGCCATAGCTGCAAATCTTGGATGTAGTTTTAATCGCAAATGGAGAGCGATTTTACAGCTTTCCAGCTTGGAAGCAAAGTGGTGGAAGTCAGATCGCCGAGCTAACAAAGAGGCGTCCTATGGCATCGGCTGTAAGACGTAAAAAAATATTACAACATTTCCACATCCGTTGTGCTCACGGCATATAGCCTACATAATATGACATTGAGCATAGTGGATTCTAATGGAAAACCGCAAGTGTACCTAGAGTGTAATGTTGTGTGAAATGCAATAAACGATGTAGGCTACAATGAATACAATTCTGAATGTCTTTATTTAGCAAAAAAGTATGAAATGTACAAAATGGATAATATAATTTGTTTGGGGTAGTAGTAGCAGCCTACAATGAAGTTCACAGTGCAACTGGTAGTAGGCTTACCACAAGTGGCAGTGATACATTCCAGTAATATATTCAATTCAAGTAATTTAAGAAAAACGATTGCACACATAAATCCCTGTGGGATAAGTTGAAAGCACAAGGTAAATAATAAGTAAAAAGTAATAGAACCAAGAGCTGAAAACGCCCAAAAAGTTGAACAATTAAGTGCTTCAATAGGCACAACATAGAACATAATTATGTGGTCAGTCTTTCTTTAAAGCTTCACCGTTGGTTACAGTTCTGTTCCACTCTTGTTTGCATGTGTGACAAAACTAGGGGTCATTTGCATCAGGTGCATGAGTCCAACACAATCAAGGTGGTTACACCTTAACATAACAGCTAACGTTAACGTTACCGTTAATGTTTATAGTTTGCGTGTCTGCAAAAAGGCCGATAATACCCACAACGGAACGCTGGTGTGAAGTCGTGCCTGTATACAGTACTGTTTGTTTGTACACAGATCTTGACCGCCCTAATTTGGCGGCCGTGAAGATTTGAATAGGGCAACTGAGGTATATATGTTTGTATATCTATGGTACCAGTCAGCTTCTGAGCCAATCACAATTCCATAAACGAACTTCCTTCCGTTTCATGTAAGTGCCTTCCATATATACACTACTCACAAAAAGTTAGGGATATTCGGCTTTCGGGTGAAATTTCAGGATGAACCTAAAATGCACTATAACCTTTACAGGTGAAATTAATTTGACCTTTTCTAAACTTTTGAATGCACATGTCCAACTATTCAATGTTCCAGTACTTTTTGCACAACTTGCTGTTCTCTAACAAGGAGCTGAACGGCAAAATTCACAACAGGTGTTTGATCCATGAATCGACCAATAAATTTCCTGGTTCAATTAGAATTAGTATTTAAACAGTCCTCTTCATCATGCTGTTCACATTTTGACATCATGAGACCAAGACGACACCTAACAATCGATCAACAGTACCTCGCCATTGCGAGGCTTCAAACAGGATGTTCTCAGAGGGAAGTGGCCACTGAGCTTAGAGTGTCACAGAGTGTCATCAGCAGGTTGCAACAGAGATACAGAGAGACTGGAAGAGTCACAGAAAGGCATAGAAGTGGACGTCCTTTGGCCACATCCCACACTGATGACCGCTTCATTGTGAACAGTGCCCTGCGGAACCGGACGATGAATGCCACTCAACTCCAGGCACATTTAAGGGAGGTGAGAGGCACCCAAGTGTCACGTCAAACCATTCGAAACCGTTTACATCAGCGTGGTCTGCGTGCTAGACGACCTGCAAGGGTACCTGACCACACCACCAGGCACAGGCGTCATCGTCTTGCATGGGCCAGGGAGCATTTACGCTGGACGAGGGACCAGTGGGCCTCAGTGCTGTTCTCTGATGAAAGTCGATTCACGTTGAGCAGAAATGATGGCCGCCAACGATGTTGGAGACGTCAAGGAGAGCGCTATGCATCAGCCACTGTTGTCACCAGACGACCCTTTGGTGGTGGCGGTGTTACAGTGTGGGCAGGTGTGTCTAGTCAATACAGAACTGCCCTACACTTTGTGAATGGTACAGTGACAAGCCCATACTACCTGAATAACATCATTAATCCAGTCATTGTGCCCCTGCATGAACAACACAGGCCTAATTTCATCTTCATGGACGACAATGCTCCAGCTCATCGAGGTCGCATCATTAGGGAAAGGCTGCTGGAGACTGGGGTACCTCAAATGGAGTGGCCTGCATTTTCTCCAGACCTGAATCCCATAGAAAACCTATGGGATCAGCTGACTCACCGTGTAGAGGCTCGTAACTCTGTACCCCAGAACCTCAATGACCTGAGGGCCGCCCTTCAAGAAGAGTGGGATGCCATGCCTCAGCAGACAATAAGTCGACTTGTGAACAGCATGAGACGTCGTTGTCAAGTTGTAATTGATGCTCAAGGGCACATGACAAGTTATTGAGACATTGACATTTTTGTTGTGGTATACCCACCACTGTTGTTGGCTTTTGTTTCAATAAATTGTTTGAGATGAGGAAATCACCATTGCATGCTTCTACTTAAATGCCCTACTTTCATGATACGTATAATATCACTGTAGCGTGAACTTACAATTTCCATAAATTTCACCCGAAAGCCAAATATCCCTAACTTTTTGTGAGTAGTGTATATATACTTTCTCTCACATACATACATTCTACTCTCACATACATATATTATCACTCTCACATACATACATTCTCTTATGAGAATATATGTATGTGAAAGTGAGAATATATGTATATGAGAGTGAGAATGTATGTATGTGAGAGTGAGAATATATGTATGTGAGAGAGAATATATGTATGTGAGAGTGAGAATATATGTATGTGTGAGAGAATATATGTATGTGAGAGTGAGAATATATGTATGTGAGAGGTCCAACATGAATTATGGCCTAAACGGCCCCTCATACTTTGCCATCATAGACATGATTGCTCAAATTTACGACTGATGATTTTTCCAATTTTCCTTTGTAATTTTGACAGGAAAATGTGACAAAGTAATGTAAATGTCAAGAGCTTCTTGTAACCTGAGGCCTGAGACCAATGTCACTATTATCATGCAACTTCCCTCAACTTCGTTAAAATTGCTAATTTTTTCTGTGCTTACGAAAATGCATTGAGTTATTATAAATAAAACAGTCACACTTCAATAGCTTGTTAAGGGTTGCTTCTCCTGACAAATTTTCCTATTGAACTCTATGGAAAAAGAAGTCAGGAGAAGAAACCCTTCAAGTTATCCATCCATATGTATTTCTGGCAACAGAGTGATGGTTTAAGGCTTGTTTCATACGTCAGACCCTTGATGACTTAGAGCCATTCTAATTAATATAAAGAATCATGTTTTAAATTTGAGCAATACTATCTCTAACAATAGTAAAGTTAGTTTGAGGCATCTTAGTCACACGTCACAGAACAATTTAAATTTTAGTGCTTTTATTTTGAAGAAAGACTTAATTAAAATTTACAAAAGGAAAATGTGAAAAATAATCAGTTATAGATTGGAGCTATAATGTCTCTGACAACATTAAAGTTGGTTTGAGGCATCTTGGTCACATGTCACAGAAGCTATTGAAATATTAGTTGTTTTTAAAAAAAAGAAAAATTAATAAAAAATTTAAAAAAGGAACATTTGAAAAATAATCAGTTGTAAATTTGAGCTATCCTGTCTCTGACAACAGGCAACTTAGTTTGAGGTGTCTTGGTCACATGTCACAGAAGCTATTGAAATTTTAGTAGTTTTATTTTGAAGAAAAATTTTATAAAAATGTATGAGGAAAATTTGAAAAATAATCATTTGTAGATTTGAGCTATACTGTCTCTGACAACATTAAAGTTGCTTTGAGGCATCTTAGTCACATGTTACAAAAGCTATTGAAATTCTAGTAGTTTTATTTAGAAGAAAAATTTAATAACATTTTATAAGAGGAAGATTTGAGAAATAATCAGTTGTAAATTTGAGAAATAATGTCTCTGACAACATTAAAGTTGGTTTGAGGTATCTTAGTCACATGTCACAGAAGCTATTGAAATATTAGCTTTTTTTTTTTTCAAGAAAAATTCATTAAAAATTTACAAAAAAAAACATTTGAAAAATAATTAGTTGTAAATATGAGCTATAATGCTTGTGACAACATTAAACTTGGTTTGAGGTGTCTTCGTCATATGTCACAGAAGCTATTGAAATTTTAGCCGTTTTATTTTGAAGAAAAATTCATTTAAAATCTACAAAAATAAAATTTGAAAAATAATCAGTTGTAAATTTCAGCAATAATGTCTCCAAAGAGATTAAAGTTGGTTTGACACTTCTAATTCAAATGGCATTGGAACTATTGAAATTCAAGTGTTTTTATAGGCTCAACATTGACATTTTTTTTCCTGAAATATGAAAAAAAAAGCTTGTAAAAGTCTCTTTGTTCTACACTGATAACAAACATGTAAATTAAAATGCACCTACATGCTTCTGTCATTAGCTATTGAAATTTGAAAAAACGAATATCCACTGAATATCCAATATAAAACCAACTTTACGTTGCTCACTGGAACAGCCTATTTGACGTGTCGTGAGCCGTCCCGCAGATAATTACAATGATTACTACTGCACCGCTGTGAATGTCTACTGTGGAGCTCTGGTTCTCTTTGCCTGAGTCCGTGGAGAACAGAGACACAACTATAGCAACGTTGCTCTCTTGTTTCATCTCCAATGGCAACCTTAAACACACAATCTGAACCACTACTTTCACAACCCATCTCTCCCTTTGATTCAGAACTGTAATTCGAGACAACAATAACATTGTTCCAGCATTATTTAGTGTATTACCGTACAGGGAAATATTCAGGTGTTAAAATTATAGGCTACTTTGAGAGAACCCATTTTGTATTATTAAATATTATCAGGCAAAAGGGCTATCTATGGCATCCCCATGCTATTCAATATTATGGCAATGGAAGGTGATGGGTGGTGTCTCCGGTGAAGCACAAATACACATCGCACCAGCATTAACGCGTAGCCAAAAGGAAGAAACGTCCTCCGACAAAGCTCTTAGTGACGTCACTCACCCACCCTACCGCCCTTAACTGAGCACATTCTGATGATCCAGTGGGCACGACACCAATGTGGCGAGGAGGTGAGGAGAGGTTAGGAGCTTACTTGTAGGAATCAAACCCTGGTTCCCCAAGCCCCAGGTTAAATCCATATGTATTCGTTTGTATGGGAAAAATATGTGCATTCATTTACCTGATTAATGTTATATTTCATCCAGTTACCTTCTATTAACAAGTTCATACAAAATAATTGAATTAACAACAAATTAATAATTAACTAGGAGTCAAAGGCTACAGAAAATTATTTAGCATACATGTGCAATTTAAAAAAGTTTTTTTTTTATTGATTAGCCTTAAAAAGTCAGAGGTAACTTCTGCAGTCCCACTACAATCTTCATTTTAGTCATACAGCACATCATTACAATAACAATGAACATAATTTACATAAGGAGTGTACAATAAAATATTTTACATATAAAACAGCCGTTTCTGAGAGGTGAATTTTACACAGGCCTTTCGTGTCACAGATTGATTGTAGGAATTGTTTATATAAAAACAAGAACATTCAGGAAAAAAAACCCTTTATTTCATAAACGGGGGAAAAAAGTCTTATAGAAAAGGAGTGGTAAGAGCCAAATGTTTGGCATAAGATGCTGGTTTGTCAGGAGTAATTTGGCAATGTTTAAAATAATCTTATGTTGAAAGGTAAACGGATAGAGTACAGCCATAAGGACAGGAGTAGGGCTTGCGCATGTATAAGGGAACCCAGCATGCTGGAGCAGTAAGGACGTTAGTGAGAATGGACTTGGCCTGGCTGGTACTGATGGAGTGTGTACAAAGGCTGTACAAAGACCTGGGCCGTGCCCGAATCAGAGCCCTAACTACTACATCCTGCGTGCTAGCAGACTGTGTACCATTCCGTGTATACTGTTTAGTATGCGAAAAATATCCTCCATACTATATTCCAACCATACAGCAGAAGTGCTGTAAGACGTCCCACACTTGCGCGGCCATGCGCAGCGAAACCCTTGAAGTAAGTATCATCCAGGGATTTTAAGTTCTCTGAATGTTGTGTACTTAAAATCCCCGGATGATACTTACTTCAAGGGTTTCTGATACTCAATAGTATGGAAGGGTGCTGATTCAGACACAGTCCTGCAGAGGTAGACACTTAGCGCTAGCGCTCTAGCACCACCTGCAGGGCGCTGAGCCAACTGCAGCGAAGAGGCACAGCACTGCGAGCGTCACAGCCTCTCCTCTGGGACTACACTCTGGGGCCGGACCAGCCCAGACAGGGCATAGGGGACAGGGAGTGGTGACTGCTGGCAGCACCAATGGAACGGTAGGGCTAATGGTCAGCAGGAATGCAGCATTTGAGGACCCTTGGGGCAGGAGCCGTGCCTGGGGGTTTTGGGGAGAAAGCATGGGGGACATGGGGGTGGCGGCCCAAACCAACAACAGCCAATGACCTGGAAACCCCCTTCCCCACACCCATTAGAACTATACCCATACATATATGCTGTATTTAAAATTTTATGACGTAAAAACTTTTGGATATTAGACGATAAAATAAGCTTAGTGAAAGGTCTTGTCGTTTAAAACAATGTTCATTCCCTAATAGGAGGACAATGGGGAAGGGGCAGTTTGAAGGAACAAGATGATTTATTCATTTACTGCCACCAGGGGTCAGTAATGCAGCAAAATGGGAGTGAAGCAGGACAGAGCAGATCACTGCCACAGTGAACAGGGGAAGAGAAACATAGGAAATGCAAGCACCATACAAGGCAAAAAAATAAAATAAATAAAAATAAAAGAATGAAGAGTAAATGAACACGAGTAGAAGTGGCGTGACAAAGCCAGGCTGGTCTCCTGTGCTACGGACCCGGAGGCTGTGGAAAGGGCTCACAGTGGCTCAGTAAATGAGCAGGTCAACTTGAGTTTATCACCAGCCTGGGGTTCCAGTGTAATGCAGGACACACAGGTAACTCTTCTCTGACACGCCTCGATCAGCAGAGTTACCTCCATCCTGACATAGCTGTCAGCACAGGTAACTCCACCCTGATGCACCAGTTACACAGGTTAACTCCACCCTCACACACCTGTGACAGCACAGGTAGCTCCTCCCTGACACATCTGGCTCAGCACAGGTAGCACGTCACCTTGAAATACCTGATTCACACAGGTAAAACCCTGATGCACAGGGGTCACGCAGGTAACTCCACCACGAGTCCCCTGGGTGACACCTTGACATGGTATAACACAGCTCTGTGTGCTACTGTATCAGCAGAGCACTGGTAACCACCCCGCCCAGGCAGCCCATGTAGCCTGCCACGCCCGCTAACCTAACGACCCTCCTTATTTTCCATCTGTGGACTGGCACGCCCACCAAGGTACCAGTTTAAGACAAGAGGAATCCTGTTCTCCTCCCAAGATGGCCGCTGAACCAGATGGTAAACAGACAATCCCTGAAGCAGGCTCATTTATCCAGACAGAGACGTCAAAATAAAAGACCCTGAATAAAACTCCTCAAAGACTGCACTGCAGGCCAGGCACGCATGTGCACACACAGACAGCAGCCTTAGCATAGGTTCCAGTGTTTCCCCTAGATTTTTTTTTAGGCCTGGCGGTGAAAGTGCGCCATTTTGCGTAGAGGCGGAAACTATAATTACACCCTCATAATAGCGCTGCCATTGAAAATTTTAATTAGGCCTAAGGGGAAACCGAAGCTGTTTTGGCAAGGGTTTTTCCCGATGCTATTTTGATCATTCCCGCATTCTGCGGTAAGGGAAATATTGCAGCTACATTAAAAAAAAAGAATAATACAAAAAAAAATTTTTTTTCATTAAAATTACTTATTTTCCCTCTTGTTCAAGCCAGGCGGCACGTGAGTTGGCCCGCCCGGCCAAGATAACGGTAGGGGAAACACTGGGTTCCATTTCCACAATACATCGTCACCACGACAGATATTTTTACAAAAGACAATTCGGCCAATTCTCTCCTTCAAATAAATATAGTCCAGTTTTCGATTAGTTGGAGAATATGTACAATTCATGTTTAGGTAAATAGGGTCCTATGTCCATAAAAAAAAATTTAATAAAAAAATCAGTCATGGAAGTACTGGAAAATTAAAACGCGTTTGGTTGCAGGTTTGCACCGTTTAAACCTGGTAAACAAAAATGTTTTGATACCCTCAAAACAACAGTGATTCGAAAAAAAGTGTCGTTTAGCTTAAGTCAATGTATAAAACAGCACAGTATATTCTCAGTTTACCATTTGCATATAATGTGCCACTGTAAGTCACTCCAGGCAGTAATCCTGGCTCATTTTGCACAAGAATATAAGAAGATAAGAACTGAAACAGGCCATTTCAGGTCCTTTTAGCCTTTATCACAATTCTAGCAGTCTAGTGGGCCGTTTAAAAGACTTGTTTTCAGTTATGAAATGACACGTTTAAGAACGTTACAACACACACTCAACCAATAACAGCAAAAAAAAAACCAAACAAAATAAACCAAACGATACCGTTTCTCTTTTCGTTTGCTCAGCCGAGAGTGCGCCCCGAATCGAGAAAAGCCACGCGATACTGGCGGGGGAGTGGAGCCCCGCCCCACTACCTGTACAAATCCCCCAGGCCACATCATTCTCATAATTTTTCCCCCATACAAATGATCCTGGAAAAAAGAAAAAAATATATACACCAAATGATCAGACCCCAGCTCCCTCTTCATTGGGTTAAAATGAGAAAAAATAGACTTAAGATACTTCCCCTTGTAAGATCAATTTCAAGTGAACATGGTTTTTTCATTTAAGATTGGTTGTCTGATGATGACGTGGTTGTCGTGACGATCCTTATATCCAAACGGACAAGAGGATGTCGTGCTCCCTGTGGGCGTGCGTGTTCACTGAGGTTCGGGGTGAACCACCCCCACCCGCGATCCTCCCTGCCTCCGGTGTGGCGGTGGGTGGAGCCCTGGGGCGTGGGAACTGATCACTGCAGGATGAAGCCCGGCTGGGGGCCCTCAGGGAGAGTGGGAGAGAACTGGGGGAGGAAAGGGGAGACGTAGCCCGTGTGGGGGCGGGACAGCGGGGTACGGGCAGGGTGGGTAGGGGTGGCCGGGGAGGACGGCATACTGGGAGGCGGTGGGCGAGGCCGGCTGCGTGGGCGACCTCCTGGGCGCGGGCATCGGGGAGCCGTTGGTGTCGGCCGCGGGGGTGAGCACGGGGGCGGGTACGGGCGCAAGGGTGGACTGAGCTAAGGGGGCGGGCGCAGGGGCGGGGGCCTGAGGCATCCTGAGGCCCCTCAGGACCATCTCTCTCAGCCTGTCGATCTTCACCCGCCGCAGGTGCGCAAGCTTCCTCCCGCTCTGGTATTCATCGATGAAGGAGTCCAGCGGCTGCCCACCGTCCAGGAACAAGTCGGCCATTTTCTTTGGCCACAAACGAGGGAAGGAAAGGGAAAGTGACAGAGAAAGGGAGAGGGAGAGAGAGGGAGGGAGAGAGAGAGTGGGAGAGTTACTGCTCAATTCTTCTGGCATTATTTACAAATACACCTGATGGCGGTAGACTATGGCAGCTTGTTTGGACAGGATGTGATGATGAATTGTTAAGCACACTGCAGAACTCCTCTCTCCCTGTATTTGTGAATCACAGCCAGAGGGAGAGAGGACAGCATTGCGAGTGTGAGTGTGTGTGTGCGCGTGCAAGTTTGTTTCTTGCAGTTGCATTGCGTAGGGCCCCTGGTCCGCCATCAAAATCCCGCCCATCCGCGATTTATCGCATAAAGAATAAAATTTTGCTAAGGGCAGCCCTGTGTGTGTGTGTAGAGGAAATATGGAGTTCTGTGCTCTTACCTCAGTCTCCTCCTCAATCTTGGCTCCTTCTGCCTGCAGGAGGGCCAGCAGTGTGTCCACAGATCCACTGCTTAAAGTATCATCTGAGAAGAGTAATTGCACAGGGGGAGAGAAGAGAAAATTGTGGCTTTCAATGAAGCACGCACGCACGCACTCACGCACGCACGCACGCACGCAACACACACACACTTCTCTGCAGTGAGTGTGGAAGCACTCATGACAGCTGAATGTAGATTGAGTAGAGAGTGAGCAGGATACGCCCATGCGGGCGGTTATGTACGTGTGCCGTATGTCCACATCTCCAGGCCCCATGATGCTCTCCACAACATAAACAGACCCCAGGAACAATCCAATACCCCAGGAACAATCCAATACCCCAATAACCCTTATCAGTCACCTGTGGTTTTACTGCTTTGGCTTTCTGTGTTATCACTTATCAGCTTGTGTCTGTGTGCATGTGTGTGTGTGCGTGTGTATGTGTGTGTGTGTGTGTGTGTGTCCTGGGATTCGAATAGGGCCAAGATCCTCAACTGCCAACAAGATTTAAAGCAGCTCAGTGGAACCAAAAGCACGAACACAGTGTGCTGCACAGTCTACTGCAGGGCTTCAACCCCCAAGAAGCCAGTTACCCTACTTTACACACATATACAGTGAGCACCATAATTCATTGGACAGTGACACATTTTTTGTTATTTTGGTTCTGTACTCTAACACTGAGTTTGAAAGGATACAATGACAATGAGGTTGAAGTGCAGACTGTCCACTTTAATTTGAGGGTATTTTCATCCATATCGGATGAGCCGTTATAGAACCTTTTGTACATAGTCCCCCCATTTTCAGGCATGAAAAAATATTGGACAGTTTAACATAATGTAGGGGATAGTTTAACAATCATTTTTAATATTTGGCTGCATATCCTTTGCATGCCATGACTTCCTGATGTCTGTGACCCAACAATATCAAAAGACTCTTGATATCTTATTTTCTGGCACTCTTACAAGCGATACTATAACCTCTCTGCATTTGAATGGATCTCTATGGGAATTGGGGGGTGGGACTAGATTTTGCTGTAAATTATGCTGGAACAGTATGGAATACATGATTGGCGAAATGGCTGTAAGTCCTCAAGGGTCTGAGGTATCAAACGAGCCTCATCACTCTGCTGCCAGATATGCAGTAGATATGGATGGATGATTTGAAGGGTTGTTTGTCCTGACAAATTTTCATATTGAACTTTATCGAAAAATAAGTCAGGAGAAGAAACCCTTCAAGTTATCCATCCATATCTACTGCATATCTGGCAGCAGAGTGATGGTTTAAGGCTTGTTTGATACGTCACGACAGTCCGCACTTCAACCTCATTGTCATTGTATCCTTTCAAACTCAAAGTGCTAGAGTACAGAACCAAAATAACAAAAAAAATGTCACTGTCCAATGAATTATGGTCCTCACAGTACATGAAATCTTATTTGCAAATCTTATTGTTTTATAAATAGTGGGAAACATTTCGCCCGTACGCACCGTTTGCAAAAACTACTCGGGTCTCTGAGATGAAGATCTCCTGTCTACAGCCCTACAGCCTATCACAAATCAGCGTCCTGCCCTGCTGGGGGGGGGTTCTCTAATGTTCTAGCCAGATTCCCAGGTTGGTATCTCTCTGATTAGCCCCTATCCCTATGACACCCAGCGGTAAGGGAGAGGACCTGTGTATGCTCACCAGGGAATTTAATCAACTTTTTTACCCACTGGCTAGAGTGGCTAGTGGATTCAAAAAAATCACCAGCCATTTTCAACATTTAACAGCCACATTACCTATTACAATATAACACAACCTGGTTGGTTACCTGCCAAAGTGGCCGCTAGAGTAGAAAATCTACCAGCCACAATCAAAATTTAACCGGCATTTGTCTGGTGGCTGGTGTTAGTTTCATACCCTGCTGCTCACCCTCTCTGCTCTGCTCCAGCACACCAACTCATCCACAGTCTGGCGATGCCGCTTGCTCAGTGCTATACGAGGGAGGCTTATTATTAATGCCAGAGATATGTAATCACCGCGCAGCATGCCCCCTGTCTGTGGACTGCAGTAATCTTGACGGTGACGCATCTGCTTGCTCCGTACCGGCCGTCAGCACAGACAGGCTGAGTGGAATCAAGCGACCTCCTGCCTCCCGCCTCTCCTCCCCCTGGGTCCTGCCTCCGCGCTCGCGCTGCATTTCGGGGGTGGGGGCGGACTGGGGGGCAACCGAGGGCGCTCGTCTACTGACGCACCCACACCCACAACAATCTGGGACTCGCATGAAACGGCTGTTGCCATGGCGAGGGTGTTTGGGTGGGAGTGGAATGGGGTGGGCAGGTTTGTGGTGGACAGACATGAGTAACGGCAAACACCACTGACTGAGCGTGGGGATATATTTCTGTCTCCATCTCATTCAGTCTCTCTCTCTTCCTTTATCTCCGTATATCTCTCAGTTTCTTTACCCTCTTCTCTCCTGGATACTACTACTATTTAGCACACAGAGACTGGTCTCCCTACAGAACTACTCAGCACTTACACACAGAGACTGGTCTCCCTGCAGAACTACTCAGCACTTACACACAGAGACTGGTCTCCCTGCAGAACTACTCAGCACTTACACACAGAGACTGGTCTCCCTACAGAACTACTCAGCACTTACACACAGAGACTGGTCTCCCTACAGAACTACTCAGCACTTACACACAGAGACTGGTCTCCCTGCAGAACTACTCAGCACTTACACACAGAGACTGGTCTCCCTACAGAACTACTCAGCACTTACACACAGAGACTGGTCTCCCTACAGAACTACTCAGCACTTACACACAGAGACTGGTCTCCCTGCAGAACTACTCAGCACTTACACACAGAGACTGGTCTCCTACAGAACTACTTAGCACTTACACATAGACTGGTCTCCCTGGAGAACTACTCAGCACTTACACACAGAGACTGGTCTCCTACAGAACTACTCAGCACTTACACACAGAGACTGGTCTCCCTGCAGAACTACTCAGCACTTACACACAGAGACTTGTCTCCTACAGAACTACTCAGCACTTACACACAGAGACTGGTCTCCTACAGAACTACTTAGCACTTACACAGAGACTGGTCTCCTACAGAACTACTCAGCACTTACACACAGAGACTGGTCTCCTACAGAACTACTTAGCACTTACACAGAGACTGGTCTCCTACAGAACTACTCAGCACTTACACACAGAGACTGGTCTCCTACAGAACTACTCAGCACTTACACAGAGACTGGTCTCCTACAGAACTACTCAACACTTACACACAGAGATGGGTCTCCCTGCTGAACTACAAGGAGGAGGAGTGATGCCCTGGGGAGGGGTTTTGCCTAGAACAACAGCTGTGAGAACCAGCAGAACCGGTGTTGCCTGTGTGTGTCATCCTCTGAGAGAAACAAGTGTACCTGTGCCACAGCCACTCACAGCACAGACTGAGTCACTCACACTCACACTCACACACACACACACACACACACACACAGACTTAGAAATATGAGCGTGACACGGAAACTCCTGCCTATTATTTTCCTCTTTCACTCGGTTTCTTTTCAGCGCAGGCAGTCCTGGCATACTGCTCTATGACCAATCCAGATTCCAGATTGTGAAGTCTGAATAATATATAGGTTTTGAATAGATTACGGCCAACACAATAAAATGTAATTTGAAATGCCCCCACTTGGAGATAATTTCTAAATATTATATTAATTCATCTGGCAAAGATATAATTTGTGCAAAGATAAGGCCGTGATCGTAAACGACACTACATGTGAGCAACAACAATGGTACACTACACTGCAGTAGACAATGGCCTGGACTGAATCAAAATACTACAGATTCATAAATGCAGTTTAGAAAATTAATTCCTGTCATTTGCGAGATTGTGTTCATGAAGCTAAGAACTAAAATGTCTCCAACTGTAAGTCTGTCTTAAGGCGAAATTGTGACTTTGTCCAGGCCAGAAAAACCATACACATTAAGCAGGTCACTATATCTTTTATTTATTTATCCTTCATTTATTTAAAAAAAAGCCCCATTAAGATTGACATCTCATTTTCAAGAGCTCGGCTCAGGTCTTCAAGGGCTTACCTAAAGTGGACTTGCGGAGCAGGTAGGCCTCGAAGAGCTCCTGTAGGCACCGGTACCGCTTGGTGAGCTCGTTCTTCTGCAGGTCCAGTGCAGGCTGCAGCAGGAGGTTCTGCTCGGCCAGGCTGCGGTTCCCGGCCAGCGTCACGTCCTTGGCCTGCTGAACGGTCTGTGTCTGAAATGAACGGCGCGAGGTAGAGCAGTTACTCCCTCCCTACTAGTCACAGTCACCATAAATATCTGGTTAATAGGTTATGATTACGCCGTAAAAAAAAAAAAACTCAACCATGCATTTAGCGGTGCAGTTGCTTCCACCAGTTTGTTTACGCATCTAGTTAGCATTGTGCAGTGGCTCAGCACGTAAGGTCTGATCTTACTGCCACACAAACCTCCTGCCTCAGCATTTTCACAATTACTTAGTGGCCCTGTGTAATCACTTTGATTCTTCCACTTAAAGTGTTCATCAAGCAGCAATATACAGATGTATAGGCTAGTTATTTTTTCCAAAATGTATAAACAGGATCATAAATTGCAACATTTCCTTTTGAAAGTATATCATTTTTAAACACGAGCTGGAGGTCTGACACGTTGTGTCCGTTTTATAATGCATATTCACTTCAAGTTCACTTCTGATTGACAGCCCACTAAAAATATGACCTGCTCCTAGTTAAAATGTAAATCAACATGTTGCCTGCGTTAATTAACATGGTCTCAAACAGATCGATACTAAATACAAAAGCGTATGAACTAGTTGTTTCAGGACAGTCAAACTCATTTAAAATCTCAACGGAATAAGAGAGGCTTAATACCATAGCGTTTTGGTTTCTGGGTCTCCTTAGTCCTTAGATAAATGTCTTTAATGGCAATAACTGAAAAAAGAGAAAAGCCTTCCTTCTGAAACCACAAGCTCAGCGCAAACTGTTATGAGCCAACGGCACAATGCAGGGAACTATGAAATCAATCTTTAAAAGCAGCTTTGTTTGCTACCTGGCTTAGCAAAGGACCTATTTACCGTGACGTTTCAATGCCACTCAAAAAACACCTCCATCTCCCGACAACCCCAGAGGCAGGAAGAGCATGGTGGCTGAGCGGGGAGAGGCAGCGATGTGGGGCAACACTCCGCCCTGTCCTAAACCATCACTTCCCTGATGTGGCTTGAGGTGTCAGAGCTAACTACAGAGTGTCCCGGTCATCAAAAAACCATGGTCTTTCACAACATCCATCAAGCGTGCGCACACAGGAGTGTGAACAAAGCTAATGAGGGTCATACGATATTGACTCAAAGCTAATACTCCTGACCTTTTCCTCATTTTAAATACAGTGCTGCTCGAAAGTTTGTGAAACCTTTAGAATTTTCTCTATATCTGCATAAATTCGATCTAAAATGTGATCACATCTTCATCTAAGTCCTAACTTCACTTGATAAAGTGAACCCAGCTCAACAAAAAACACAAAAAAAATGATTCTTTTATAAATTTATTGAGCAAAATTATCCAACATTAAATGCTTTGTTGGAAAAAGTATGTGAACCCTACGTGGGAAACATTTCCCACATTTCCTGGTGTATTGAACTCTATGGAAAAATAAGCCAGGAGAAACAACCCTCCAAGTGATCTATCCATATCTACTGCATATCTAGCAGCAGAGTGATGGTTTGAGGCTTGTTTGATACCTCAGACCCTTGATTACTTACAGCCACTCAGGCAACCATGGATTCCATACTATTCCGTGTAATTTACAGCTTAATCTAGTCCCACCCCCCAATTCCCATAGAGATCCATTCAAATGCAGAGAGGTTATAGTATCGCTTGTAAGAGTACCAGAAAATAAGATATCAAGAGTCTTTTGATGTTGTTGGGTCACAGACATCAGAAAGTCATGGCATGCAAAGCCAAAGGATATGCGACCAAATATAAAAAATTTAAAGGCACAGTCAACTTAGTGTATGTAAACCTCTGCCTCACTGGTATTGTGATATAGTGAATTAAAAGTGAAATAATCTGTCTGTAAACAATTGTCGGAAAAATTATGTGTGTCACGCACAAAGTAGATGTTCTAACTGACTTGCCAACACTATAGTTTGCGAACATAAAATCTGTGGAGTGGTTAAAAAAGGGTTATAATGAATTCAACCTAAGTGTATGTAAACTTTTGACCACAACTGTATATCCAATTGTATAAATGGAAATGTAAAAAATGCAAAAGCTGTGTAATTCACTCTGGATAAGAATGTCTGCTAAATGCCTGTAATGTAACGTAGCCTAGCGGGCATGTAATGTCCTTCATTGGCGTACTTGACAATTTTGCAAGTCTTTTGGACATTCATGCCATTCCATAATTTTCAACGAATATTTGAATTCTTGGAATAACTAGACAGCAAGATACTGCGATAAACTGATTGGATTTGGCAAGACTTGTTAATCGCTAATTTCGGTTTCAAAATAATTTCACAATGCCACATCTGTCAAAGGCCAGTTTCCCTCATTCGAACCGGTGTTTCCCTGCACCGGTTGAAACATGTCTCGGAGTAAGTCCCTTTGTTTGAAAACAGTGCAGCTCGGATGTTTTACTACGGTAACAGACCCCTTACTGTAGTGTTTCAGATCCTTCACTCCCTTGCTCAGCATGGTAAAACATATTCCTGAGTTCTCAGCATCTCTAACCCTCACTGTTATCCTGAACCATCTTTTGCAGCATTGCTGGCAGCGGACCTTTAAATGACTAACCCACCCCCTTTCCCCTTGGGCACTGCAGAACAGTCCGAAATCATAACTATAAAATGCAGGCTTCGCTCTAGCTCTGGCACCGATTTCGGTTGGACCAAGGACCAAGGACCAAGACCAAGGCTAAGACTGTTTCCAAATTTAGGCCGCTCCTTAGCTGCTGGAGCTGTGCCGTCACGCAGGACCCCCTCTCGCATAGCCAACATGCCCACGGACCATGCCTCGCTTCCCAGCTCCCACAACACCCGCCTCCTCTCGTCACCGCATGACGACGTTGCCACCTCCTGCGTGCCGACATCCACGCATCAACCCTCCGTGTTAAACAGCTCTGACTAATCCCCGCTACAGAAGCGCTGTGCTTTGCTTTCTCAGAGTTTGCGCAAGTCGTGACAACTTTCCTCGGCTTACAGAAACACCCTAACATGATTTCCGAACCAAAGTTTTCCACTTGTGACATCTGTTTACGATAGCTGCTAAATTCACATTGTATGCCAGTGGCAGAATCAAAGAATCCAAATGATGTTGGGGTTAGTTCATGAGTACTGATGGACGGTAGGGTTGCAATGGAAAAAGCCTTCAGCTCAAGCAGCAAGAGAGCTACATAGTGACAATAGGGGTGGAATGAAAAACACCACTGAACTTAAGGAAATGCAACTTTATCTTAAAGGGGAATTCCACCCAAAAAGTATGTTTGGTTTGTAGAGAAGTAGCTCTCCTCCTGATTAAAATTAGCTCTCAGCCAACTTTCTACCTGTAGTGAGAGCAGAGATATAGCCCCAAACTACAGTCACAAAGCTTATAGTTAAGACAACAGGTTGCCATGCCCACTGAATGACGTTACAGAAGCGAAGGGCAAGGGGCTGGGCATTTTACTGCTAGTGTAGTACCTGTTTGCACTCTGCAGCATTTAGAGACTCAGAGATTAGAGAGGCCACATAATTTGCTGGCAAGTTAGCCACTAATGTAACAGTTATACTGGGAAAATATCACCATCATTAGCTCAGTCTCCAGAAAAACGGGGGAAATATGGCCCTTCATTTATCTACATTTGGTATCGTGAAAACATTAGCCAGCCTAGCCAGAAGTCTATAGTCTGTAACACTTAGCTAGGCTACGCACCCCAGTTCCATGTCGGAAAATCAACCCCGACCTCCCGTTTTAAAGTATGAAATGCTTTTGTATCGACCAACATACCGATACAGAATATTAAACATATACAATTAAAAGTTAAAACGTCATTGTTGTAGGCTACTTGTTAGCCGTTTTAGCTATGTTTGCTAGCAAAGCCAAAACTTTCCCAGGGCAACTCGAACGCACTGATGTCGGTAAAAACATGGAAACTACGCATTTATCACCCGATATCCGACCTCCTTCCACTAACGAATACAAGGTTAGCTATTATAGCCTACTTCACGGCAAACATTTTAAAACCAATTTTTTTTTACGCCAAGAAACCCGTTGCTAGCAACAGCTAACGCACTAGCCCAGAAAAAATAAATTGCTTCTGTAATCGAATGCTCAGAGCGAAACCGTTCAATTATTGTCAGCTAGCTAATGTTAGTCTACTTAATGGTCATGGATCATAATGTAACGTTAGTTGACATGGTTCCTTACCGGGTGATTCAA
The DNA here is from genome assembly GCA_029718625.1 of Synaphobranchus kaupii. Classification (NCBI taxonomy): domain Eukaryota; kingdom Metazoa; phylum Chordata; class Actinopteri; order Anguilliformes; family Synaphobranchidae; genus Synaphobranchus; species Synaphobranchus kaupii. Next base: position 31,292,671 of record CM056392.1, read on the forward strand.
TAAGGCAGAGGAAGATGTAGGCTACAGGGAATCAGGGAATACCGGAGGAGCTCCACTTACTAACTGACAGCACTCGAGTCCTGTTTGGTTTAGTTTGCCAAAACATATTTAGGAAATAACATAGCCTATCACCTGTAATTTTCTGACATTACAATAAAATAGCAATGATAGCTAGCTTGATCTACGATGTGTCCCATCCCTATTCAGAACAGTGAGATGCAGGCAGTGATCCTTCCCTTGCTGGCTCCGCCTACTTGCTATGTAATTTACACACCCACTTGAAAACACTGTAGTCTTTCAAAAACAAGGTATCTATCAAAATGACGTATACCTCTACCGAATTTTCAACTTTATATTCAAATAACTCAGGACAGATTTAAGAATTAAGAAAAACTTAATTGGTTTGCCTTGATCTGTTCAATAAGGTTAATGTTGTTTTTGGGTGGAATTACCCTTTAAACCCAGAGCGAAAAATGGCCTGCCCCGTGTGGAAGCCATCAGCCTTCACACAGGGCAGCTGCAGAACCGGTAGACAAGGTCAGGCCAAAATTACAACTACCTCGGCAATAAAACAAGATCTCAGAGAGCTCATTTGATTTTACAGAGATCTCTATGAACCATCAGGAAAGAGAGTGGAGGCCAGCTTACACAGTGCAATGGTTCCGTAGTCTCAAAACACAAAAGAGAAAAGGGGCTAGACCGTGTCATCAATAGGGGCTTCCTTTTCCTCAGCGACAAAAGCCACTTTCACAGAAGGACACCTCCTCTTCCTGCCCTTTCTCTCCCCTGCTCTCCAATAAGAAAGACAGAGAAATGAGGTCAAACATTTTAAAGAGGCCCCCTTCTTAAGCATGCATCTTTAAGGATGAGAAAGAGACTGAGAAAATAATGAGATCATAATGCTGAGGTATGTGTGAATGATGTCAGTGTCCTTCATCTCCCATCTGATTTTAGGAATGTGGTCAGACATGACACTTCCACAAGTGGGGCAATTTAGGTAAATGCGAAAACAAGTCTGAGGTAAAGCCTTGGAGTATGCAGCTTGAAACGGCAGGGCCACGAATCAAACCGTTTAGCTTAATTCATGCAAGAGGTCTGAAGAAGAAGCGCAACTCCTCCCCACTGATTAAGACTTCCACTCATCATTTTAAGTGGTCCACTCAGAGCTTATTGGGAGCCCTAATGAATTCTGCAGTCCCACGGGGTGAGCCTTAATGCAGCAGGCAGCCCTCCACAGAGCCCTGGACCCTGTCCCTTTGGCTTTACACGTTAACTCTTAAAGCCGAATTCAATCAACAGACACAGCGTCAATCCTGCTTCACAGAGTGACTGCATTTATGCTGCAAAGTACACAGGGGGTGTAACCAGTAAACTGATCAACACCAATACTGACTGACCGAATGAACGGGTGGATGGAAGGATAGATGGACAGATAACAATGTAGTCTGCAAAAGAGGCAGTATTGAATGACTAGCACCAGGTGCCTGGATATTGATGACCTGCACCTCCTTTAACTGAGAGTAACCCCAGCCCACCAACCTGACTGGCCACGCTGAGCAACCAGTTTCCACCACAAGCATCACAAACACAGGCTTGGCAATGACGCAGCAGCCCAGTTATAAGGTAGTAACTCAGTGCGAGCACTTGCTTTGGCTCCCCCTGACTCTCTGAGCCAAATCACCATGTGCTATGGGGATTCTAAAAACAATCACATGGAAAGTACTGGAAGCTGCATGTAGGGGCCTCAGTCTCAGGAACTGCTAACCGATTCCATTACCTTAGGTGACAGCTGAATTGCGCCCACCCAAGCCATTCAACTACGACAGAATCTCTGCCATGGGTTGCCTTTTCCCAGGAGCCCAGCCTAGCCAGGCCTTTTATCTGCCTTGTTTGAGCAAGCACACCCCGTGTGTGCAAACTGGCAGCCCCTCCTACCCTCAGAGCCCTGGGCTAAGATCAACTGAAAGCATTCCTATTCATATCTTCTCCTTGGTGAGAGACCTAGGAGCTGCCGAAATCCTGTTCCCTGAGTTGAAGCTGACATCTGGCAACAAAAGTGGAGGACCCATCTATCCATGCATTCATGACATCATACCTTGCGTACACCCTATTGGCCGGGGAATTGATGGTCCACAATCATAGACCACCGAAGTCCCAGCTCTGATCTGTGACCTGCTCTACAGGGAGATCCACTAGGACTTTCTGTCTCCTCCCCTTCCCTAGTGTTGCAACCATAGACTGTAGAAGGTTGCAACGCAACAGCCCAGCCACAAGCTCACCTTCACCCGGACACCAAGACATTCAAGATTATTTTGGTCAGAATTAGGCCTATTTATCCAGCACTTACAATAAGCGTTCTTTTTGCAGCCAGTAGGTGAAGACATTGTGCTACTGTAGCAGTCTGGCTCTCATTTTGCCTGTACATGGACATTAATGGAAAATTACGTTTAGCGACACTGAAAGTAGTCTAATCTGCAGAACGATTCCTTTAATGGCCCAAACGGTTTTAGATCTGACGTGAGTGAACTTGATCATGGGGTGGGGGTGGAAGACGATAAAATATTTTTAACTTCGCGGGGAGGCAAAAACCGTGACCGGCAGTAATCACAACAATCCTTTATTAAGCTACTGAACTGTCGCCTACATAGGGGACATACGAAACAACACCGTAATATTGTATTGCGATTCGGCTACTTTCCAATACCATCTCAAATTAACCCCAAATGTAACACAGCATGTCCACATACCATAAACTGTGTGTCTTGTTAACGTTAGATAAGACTGAACAGGTGTGAATGAGCTGACCAGCCATCCTGTTTTTCTTTTCGTTGCATAATGCAAAAAAAATAATTGCAAGCAAAATGACAATCCAGAGAGTTTAGAAATGGACAAAATGACCATGTCTAGCTAACTGACAATTATGATTTCTAGTTTATTTAACGAACAGAACCATCCCTGTCTAACGTTATTTTGAAACAGTTGGAGCCGACAAGCTAACGTCAACTTAAACGTTACCATTACCGGTGCATTGAGTAACACGATTCTTTCGTTCCTTCAGAAAAGTGAAAGACCTTATTAGCTACTTTTATCAGTTCTACATCGAGTGCGAAAAAATAAAATAAAAGCACACAATACATTCTGGACTGTAACGTTATTACAAAATAGAAAATTAATGTTAGCAAAATAGCTAGCTAAAAAGATGCCATTCACTATCATAGCAACTTAAGCCAGGAAGCTGTAACCACACTTGGCCGTATTCCTACTGAATGGGCATATTCAAAACCAAGGCTGCCTAATTCACAACCTACTGGTTACAGGGTTGTAATCATACTGCCATATTAGGTTAGCGATCATCACTGAAGCAAAACTAGCTGTTCAACTGGCGAGCTGGCTATGGCAGTCCAAAATACTTACCTCTTCCAAATCCTGGACCATTTTGTTGAGCTGTTCATCATCCTCAAGCAACTCATTTAACTGCGTCATAGTATAAGAAGTGAGGTTTTCCGTGAATCCGGACATTTCTGCTAGTACAGCTGTGGTCTTTGATGTTCAATGCTCTCTTTACTGTATGTTAAAAAGCAGACGCTACTGTCAGTAGCAGCTCGGTTTGCAACCGGAAATACTGCAGGTTTCTTGTCCAAGAGTGTCCAATCAGGGAGAAGGAGCGGCACTGACGTCATTTGGCGTTTGAAAGGAATATGCCGACGGTGTAACTAGGCCTACAGTACAACTAGTTGCAATAATTGATGTGAAGGGAAATGAATTAGGCCTAAATGTTTTGTAGTACGTGGTGTTGTTGACAATCAACTTTGGTTACATTAGTTATATTCTATTGTGTGAAATTAATATAAATGAAACTGTTGTGTGATGCGATATAACGCAATTAAGATATTCGCAACCGAATATTTTTTGCGAACGTTTATACCAGACAGGCACGTGCAGAGGAGGCGGAATAAATTATTTAAATTAAATATTATTTAAATTATATTAATTTATTATAAATAATTAATACTTTATTTAATAATTCAAACTACCTGGCTACATTTAGACGAAAGTCAACATACATGCAATACATGTAATTTATATTATGGTTACATGAAGTTCTGCCAGGTAAGTAGTGTGGGCTGATGCGAGAAAACATCGCAAATTGTTCTGCTCACGCACACTACGTTGGCTTTGGAAATTCCATAACTACACTGCAATGTAAAAGCAAACCCTCACTAAGAGGTACTACCTTGTCGCTGCCTAAACCGTCGAAACAATTAGAAACTGACACGTTAAAAAGGTTTATTTATAAAAAACAAAACATAGACACTTAAAACACTTTTTGTGTTTTAAACACGTTTGTTTATCATGCTTGCCTTGAAGAAGTACTTCTGCAAAATAATGCAGATTAAAGGACCGTTTTCTCCATAGGTCAAAACACAGAAACAAATGTGCATGTATTTAAATAAACAAGTTAACAAAGTTAGATATGCAAATAATAGCATATCTGCTACATCCATCTTAAATATTAAGGCACTTATTCTCAATGGAGACCCAAATGTAAGAAATATTAAAGTACCAAAAACAATTGGTTTAAATATTTAAGCTTAATTTTTCCTATCTGTTCTGAAATATATTAAACTACCTTCCATGTATGTAATTAGGTGAAATGGCCATTATGATCCTAGTGTAACAATAGCTTTATTGGTGTCTCCCAGTTTGTTATTTCTGGTCAATATACACCGATCAGCCACAACATTAAAACCATTGACAGGTGAAGTGAATAACATTGATTATCTCGTTGTTATTTTGGTTCTGTACTCTGTTCTGTAGCACTTTGAGTTTGAAAGGATACAATGACAATGAGGTTGAAGTGCAGACTGTCAGCTTTAATTTGAATATCGGATGAACCATTTAGAAATTATAGAACCTTTCGTACATAGTCCCCCCCCCCCCCATTTTTGGGCATCAAAAAAATATTGGACAGTTTGACATAATGTAGAATAAAGTAATCATGTTTAATATTTGGTCGCATATCCTTTGCATGCCATGACTTCCTGATGTATGTGACCCAACAATATCTAATTTTCTGGTACTCCTACAAACGATACTATAACCTCTCTGCATTTGAATGGATCTCTATGGGAATTGGGGGGTGGGACTAATTCCCATAGAGATCCATGAACACATGGTTGGTTAAATGGCTCTAAGTCATCAAGGGTCTGACGTATCAAACAAGCCTTAAACCATCACTCTGCTGCCAGAAATACAGTAGATATGGACGGATAACTTGAAGGGTTTCTTCTCCTGACTTATTTTTCCATATAGTTCAATAGGGAAATTTGTCAGGAGAAACAACCCTTAAAGTGATCCATCCATATCTACTGCATGTCTGGCACCAGTGATGGTTTGAGGCTCGTTTGATACCTCAGACCCTTAATGACTTACAGCGATTTTACCAACCATGTATTCCATACTGTTCCAGCATAATTTACAGCTAAATCTAGTCCCACCCCCCAATTCCCATAGAGATCCATTAAAATGCAGAGACGTTATAGTATCGCTTGTAAGAGTACCAGAAAATAAGATATCAAGCGTCTTTTGATGTTGTTGGGTCAGACATCAGGAAATCATGGCATGCAAAGGATATGCAACCAAATATTAAAAATGATTACTTTATTGTACATTATGTTAAACTGTCCAATATTTTTTGATGCCCAAAAATGGAGGAGACTATGTACAAAAGGTTCTATAATTTCTAAACGGTTCATCTGATATGGATGAAAATACCTTGTATTCTTTCAAACTCAAAGTGCTAGAGTACAGAACGAAAATAACAACGAGATAATCAATGTTATTCACTTCACCCGTCAGTGGGTTTAATGTTGTGGCTGATCTGTGTATATGAGGTGCACTTAATATCCCTCAGCAACCTTGGAGCCAAATATCCACATTTCTAAAGCTGTCAAGCAGTGTCATAAGAACCTGAATAATTATTTAAAAAATCACAAATTACCACACGAGGCAGTGAGGAGAAAAGGTAATGCATGCAATCAATACTGAAAACATATCAGTATTAACCAGCAATCAGACCCTACAAGGGAAATCACGTGGATAACTGCAACTGGACTCCCATATATTCAGTAGGACGTATGACAGCTCACAGGTCGGCAGTGGTGAGGAATCCTATTTCCACCAGAATCTGACCGTGCACCAAAGAGTCATTCAATGTGTACACTGTAGCCTCAAAGCCACGGTAATTAAAGCAGAGCTGAATGTGTAGCCCAAACAATCCCATTTCTACCCCTGTAAATGGTAAGGTGAAATGTAGGCGCTTCTCCAGGGATGTAACGCAAAAATCGAGGCGTCCGATTTTACATTGCATTTTTTGTCAGTCTCGACACTTCCGCCAAAGGCTGAGGCTTTTGACTGTCACCTTATAAGGCTTCACTGACGCCACACAGGGTATCAACTCAAACATCTGATGACAGAATAATGGAAAAACCTGCTGGGCTTTGGAGCTCCAAATAGATCAGCTCTCCTTTTTTCTGCAGGTCCGTCAGTTGTGATTGAAGACTACTGAAGACAGGAAATGAGATTGTGAGCTCATTTCCTCTCCAGTTGGACACCCTATTTCCCCTGACTTTCTCTGGGAAGAAAGCAATGGTGGAAGAGTTGTGTGCGGAGAGAGGCTGGAAGCGCAGATAGGAGTTGCGTCCTGCAGGCCAGATGAGCCTGCAAATAGCGAGCCACCATCACTGGACACCAGACACCAGCACAGGGATTTCCAACTCGTTTTTCCTGTCTGCGAAGCCATTTTGCTCTGCCGTGAGGATGGTTCTGGTTGGGAAAGTCAGGTAAAAGTTCTCCTTTGGCACCTTAGGCGGGGGAGATTCCATCGTGCCCAATAAGGGGACAGTCACCTTCACAGTGACAGAGGGTATGCTCCTCCCCCTTCGCTTGGCGTCCTTCTTTCCCTGTTTGTAAGCGCTGCTCATGTTGGCTATAACCTGCAAACAGGCAGCAAATACCTTTTGTTGTGGCAGACAAAGTATCTGTATAGAGTACCGGTTTATGTCTAGTGGACACAGTGCAGGGTAGAGGACACACCTTTCCAGCCAGACCTGGGACAAATATGTATTTGAAATATTTTAACCCTTTAGATGCTAGTCAAATTTTACAACACTCCTACATATCCCTAAAAATTTACAGCAAAATATGGTCCTAACCAAAATGTACAGTCCTTTTTTCTTACATTTTTTCCCCAGGAATTTTACAGGGGTTTAAAGGGTTAATTAATTAAACTATTTCAAATGCAGTACTTTAAGTACTTTACTCAGGTTGGGCAACAGAGCTGTATTATATGGGGAGACCCACCAGCTGTCTGACTGTGTTCTGCTGCTCCTCCATGGCGGCCATGATGCTGGTGACGCTCTCGTCCCTGACTGGAGACACTTCCTGTCCCTGCTGATGATTAAGCAAGTCAGCCTCTCTCTGGGGGAAGGAAGAGGAGGGGTGCAGGGGACCAATCAGCTTAACATACTCAGCACAACACAGAGAATACACCCTCACGGAACTGGGATATACTGTAATATACTGTAGATATGTGGACTTTTGGAAAATATAATGACAAATATATTTAACAGCAGTGTATTTTTTAAAATATATTGAAATTATTTGTATATTTGCCTATATATTGGAAAGTATTGAAATATCTTAATATATTTTAAAATTATTAAAGGAGTAACATGGTGGTTGGTTACACTTTCTAGGATTTTATATGCTATTTGCACAAGAGGGCATTGAAGAAACACGCTGAAAGTATTAAATATGTCCGTTCTTTAGTTTTGGAGAAAAAAAGCGGTTTCAATTTTTCGTCCTATTTTCAACCGGTTGAGAATGTTCTCCTCATAGTGCGTCACAGGAGGATAACCATGCCCTGTAAAGAAATCTGACTGGAGACAGAACACAACCCTGTTGTGTTCGTTTATCCTGTGTGAGCATATTGGAGCATATACAGTGTCATTCAAAGAAGTAAGTGGTAATTCTTTAATACCTGATTGCCTAATAATAACAACACTAATCTAATTATGTTTACTATCAATTTACACGTTGAAGACCCTCTTATGAAAAAAACGGCGTGTTCGCAAATTTGAGGTGAGTTTTTAATTCTTTCAGTCAGATTGCTGTCATAGCTATTTCTAAATCATATTTGGGGATCCATGGACGTTAGCTTCACTTAAATTAGAGTGCCTTTTAAGGACTATTAGATTATTTATGGTTATATTCATTTAGCTAGCTAGCTAGTTTGCTTTCATAAAGTGACGTTATCGATAACATTAGCTAGCTAGTTTGCTCTCATAAGGTGACGTTATCGATAACGTTAGCTAGCTATATCGCTTTCATAAGGACGTTATAGTTGTGCTTTTATCTTAATTTGGCTAGCTAGCTAGCAAAAATTATTATTGGATAAGTCAGCGTCCTTACCTTAGCTATCGATACTTGATATACTAAGTTAGCTAGCCTGTGAAAATGCAGTCTCCCAAGACGAACGCGTATCATGGAGGTAGCTATGGTAACAAGTGGGCACGGTCTGTCAATCATAGCTAATTGACAGTTCTCATAACCACGCCCAGACAGTTTGGGTGAACTTTTATAGTGGGAAATTTAGGCTTAGAAAAATATGTTTTAAAATACATTTACATGACTGAAAATAAAAAAATGATGCACATTTGTTTTGTTGTTGCCTAAAGACAACTGGCAGGTGTCACATTCAACCACCATGGTAATCCTTTAAATAAATATGTCCATCCCACCATCCCATTATATTAATTTAGTAGCCTCTTAACTCTTATTCAGAGTGACAGAGAACATAAGCGCACTCATCTGAGTTATAGAAGCAAGTGCCAGATACGACTAATAACATTATCAAACTAAGCCTATATGGAACACCACTAAAACGCACAATGCAAGTTAACCATGCCAACATAGAACCATGATACAAAATCACAAATACAGTTGAAGTCGGAAGTTTACATATACTTAGGTTGAAGTCATTAAAACTAATTTTTAACCACTCCACAGATTTCATGTTAGCAAACTATAGTGCTGGCAAGTCAGTTAGGACATCTACTTTGTGCATGACACAAGTAATTTTTCCAACAATTGTTTACAGACTGATTATTTCACTTTTAATTCACTATATCACAATTCCAGTGGGTCAGAAGTTTACATACACTAAGTTGACTGTGCCTTTAAACAGCTTGGAAAATTCCAGAAAATTATGTCATGGCTTTAGAAAATTCTGATAGGCTAATTGACATTATTCGAGTCAATTGGAGATGTATCTGTGGATGTATTTTAAGGCATACCTTCAAACTCAGTGCCTCTTTGCTTGACATCATGGGAAAATCAAAAGAAATCAGCCAAGACCTCAGAAAGAAAATTGTGGACCACAAGTCTGGTTCATCCTTGGGAGCAATTTCCAAACACCTGAAGGTACCATATTCGTCTGTACAAACAACAGTACGCAAGTATAAACACCATGGGACCATGCAGCCGTGATACCGCTCAGGAAGGAGACGTGTTCTGTCTCCTAGAGATGAATGTGCTTTGGTGCGAAAAGAACAAATCAATCCCAGAACAGCAGCAAAGGACCTTGTGAAGATGCTGGAGGGAACAGGTACAAAAGTATCTATATTCACAGTAAAACGAGTCCTATATCGACATAACCTGAAAGGCTGCTCAGCAAGGAAGAAGCCACTACTCCAAAACCGCCATAAAAAAGCCAGACTACAGTTTGCAACTGCACATGGGGACAAAGATCTTACTTTTTGGAGAAATGTCCTCTGGTCTGCTGAAACAAAAATGTAACTGTTTGGCCATAATGACCATCGTTATGTTTGGAGGAAAAAGGGTGAGGCTTGCAAGCCGAAGAACACCATCCCAACCGTCACACACGGGGGTGGCAGCATCATGTTGTGGGGGTGCTTTGCTGCAGGAGGGACTGGTGTACTTCATAAAATAGATGGCATCATGAGGAAGGAAAATTATGTGGATATATTGAAGCAACATCTCAAGAGATCAGCCAGGAAGTTAAAGCTTGGTCGCAAATGGCTCTTCCAAATGGACAATGACCCAAAGCATACTTCCAAAGTTGTGGCAAAATGGCTTCAGGACAATAAAGTCAAGGTATTGGAGTGGCCATCACAAAGTCCTGACCTCAATCCAATCGAAAATTTGTGGACAGAACTGAAAAAGCGTGTGCGAGCAAGGAGGCCTACAAACCTAACTCAGTTACACCTGTTCTGTCAGGAGGAATGGGCCAAAATTCCAGCAACTTATTGTGAGAAGCTTGTGGAAGGCTACCCGAAACGTTTGACCCAAGTTAAACAATTTAAAGGCAATGCTACCAAATACTAACAGAGTGTATGTAAACTTCTGACCCACTGGGAATGTGATAAAAGAAATAAAAGCTGAAATAAATCATTCCCTCTACTATTATTCTGACATTTCACATTCTTAAAATAAAGTTGTGATCCTAACTGACCTAAGACAGGGAATGTTTGCTAGGATGAAATGTCAGGAATTGTGAAAAACTGAGTTTAAATGGATTTGGCTAAGGTGTATGTAAACTTTCGACTTCAACTGTAAGTACACAGAAACATCCGACCAATGTTACCATAAAAACCTGAATTAATTACGATAGACTGTAGTGCTATGGGGTTGGGAGGGGAGGGGAGCCAAGACAGTCCGAAGAAGTGGGTTGGATCTCTTACCTGACTGGGAAGGACAGCCTCCCTGCTAAAAATCAGGTAGTAGGGCGTGAACTTGGTGTTGGGGTTGACGGAGGTGCGGAAGAGGAACAGGACAGGCTCCAGGTAGTCATCCCATTCGGCCTGCTTCTCCGCCACCGCCCTCCGGAGGGCCTCTCTGAGCAGGCCTCCGCTGCGGTCACACAGGCCGTTCGGCAGAGGCGGCTCCACGGGTGACACCCTCTGCGCCACGTTCCACCTGTCGCACAGGTGCTTTGTCACCTGAAAAGGAGACGCTGTCTGATGTCATGCGGACAATCATGTGCCACCGATACAGTAAATGGGTGAAGTCTTCCCTTTTTTGCTGCCTCTGTAACACTGGTTTCTTACCTCGTCACAAAAGTCCGCGCTCTGAGAACAGAATATGGTTTTTAAAGATCCAAATCTGTTGAGGAATTTAAAATGCAGAATCAGATGGTGAAGCATTAACAATTAATTTCAGGTTGTCGTAAAGTGTTACACGGAGATGCAAAAAGAAAAGAGGGAAGCCGTTGAAATAAACTCCTTAAGCAGGTGTTTACTGCAGCTCATGTCTTTGTGCCTCCCTCCTGGCTTTTTATGACTCTATATGGCCCTATGAGGGATTAAACACTCATTATTTTATACCTTTTTTGAGCCTTGTGCTGCAATTAAGTTCTGAAGTTGCTTACTTGGCATGAGTAAAAGACTGAGTCACTTACCTGTAAATAGTTGAAGAAATGCATCTGGCCACAGAAAGGGAGTCCTTCTTCTCTACGGGGAAAGCCTCTACCCACTTACTCAAATAATCTGTGAGTATGACCACGTAGGCGTTGCCTCGGCCAGTCTCCGGAAAAGGACCTGATCACAAATGCACCACACAGAAATGTCCAAGACACAACCAAACACAATTTCATACTTAACAGTGGGATCTAGCATCATAAACTGGGTTACACTGAATGCATGCAATCTGTTGTGTGCTCCAAATGGGCCAATATGAATGCAATCAATGAAATTGAATGGGAAAATATGCTAAATAAAAAAGTGTTTATTAGAGTTTCTGTGTATCCACTGAATTTTGAATAAATACATTTTGAAAGGAACCGTCACAGAGTAAAGACAAACAGCTATGGTTGTATCTGTGCAAAAAAGAAAAGAAAGGCATATGCCCACATTACAGTGCAGACATTGAACTGTTGCTGCTCTTTAACAAGCACTTTTGTTGCCTGCTTCCAAGGTTACCGAATATGTCGATTCCCACAATTTCCCAAGGTGCCTCCACCTTGATGGGCCGAACTGTCCTGCTCATGTTTTTGTTTCTCTCCGTTTGCTGGCAGGTTTCACAAAGTTTGATCTAGGATAAATAAGTACATTTCAGCATAGTATGTCAGCTGTCAACTGCACAATGTCAGCTATCGAGTAGAGCAACATTATGCTTGTCTACATACAACATCAAAGTAAAACAAAATGGACAGGAAGCCAATAGAGAAAGACATACAAAGGACATCCATGACATGTGGCTACTTATTTTCTCAGCAGGTACTGTTATCAAAGGTGACAAACATAGATCACTGGTTTTACTTTTTCATTATTTACATTATATTTATTTTTAAACAGCTGAATGTTTACTGAAGACATTTAAGTTAAGTACTTCATACCTCTATCTATGTAGTTTGTTAAATGGTACAACATCACTGTTCCACGGATATCCAACCTTTGGATTGCAGGTGAAATCCTTAGCATCTGAACTATGCACCTACAACCTACAACACAGTGCCACCTTGTGGTGATTTGGATTCGGCACACTTTCCCTGTCGCGGTTCATAAGTTCAGCTCGCGGCACTGTTTATTATGACGTAACGGTCTTGACATACCCAGTCCACTACATCCTTCACAATGCCCAGCCAGTAGTACTTGCTCTGGATCCTATTGACAGTCTTCTTCTGCCCCAGGTGATGACCAATGTCATTGAAGTGGCAATCCAGAAACACTTTTCGCTTTCTGTCCGTGTCAATCACAACTTCTCTCTTCTCCTCCTTCTTCGGCCCAACATAATAAAGTCGCCCTTCTAGAAACACAAAAGCCTGTTCTTAAAAACTGGGTCACGCCTTACATTAAAATCAATAGAGAACCGGTTAAACAATGTACTTCTACTTTATTAGAAATGCATCGGTCTTCCCCTCGTCCAGGTGACAAAGTACAAGTAATAAAGCAGGGTGAGACTTAATCAGCAGCTCTCCCTGGAATGGTGGCGCCTGGCACAACGTTACTTTGCTCATCAAGGTACTAGGTTCAGGAGAACTAATAAACCTGCTGCAATGTAAACTGGCAGACATTTAGTTATACACATAGCCTACTTATGAGTGGAGCGGTCTCGGTGAAGAAATAATACTCAGGTTATTACTGACTAGACAGCTACCCAGCAAACAGTGGACGTCCCCTTTTAGTCCCCTCAAAGTTATGATGTGAGGTTTCCTAGGGATGTCCTAAAAAACATTACTAGAACGTTATTAAAGTCCTAGGAAGGTCACTGTTTGGTTACAATATGACATTTAATTTGAATTTTTCGGGGACGTTCAAGCAACGTCCCTATCCGGTTATGATATGGCGTTGTGCTCATAACATTCATGGGACATTCAGAGATGTTCCTGCAACGTCTGTTACTGGTTACAGTATAACGTCATGTAATGAATGTCTGGGGACGTTACTAGAACGTCCAGGGAACGTTCTCTGACGTCCACGTAACGTTCAGAAAACCCTACAAAAAGACGTCAAGGCGATGTCCTAATGATATTTCGAGACGTTCAGGGGACGTCTCGGGGACCTAATTTTGTTAGCTGGGTACATACAGTGACTAAAAAAATTCGCTGGTAACTTTTTACCTTCAACGGAAAAATTATTCGCACTTCGCCGAATGCCACGTTTCTTCTGTTCGGGGAGATGTTTGGAATACACTCCTTTGGTTATGTATCGGTAGACATGCTTGTATCGGTCCAGAGTCTCCACGGAGTTGGCATCGTAATCAGATAGCCTCTTCCCACTCAACTTCAACTTCTCTCTGTCACTTGACATATTCAAACCTGTCCACACACACACACACACACACACACACACACACACACACGTTCTTTATCTATACAGTGGATGGACATTTAAAACATGTTTTTTTCCCACTACGGGCACATTTGAAGTTGGACCACAACACAGTCAACATCTGGGGGGTGGGGCAACATTGAAGTTTTAGCTTTTTAGTGGCCAACAAAATTACATCCAGACAATTTTAGCAATATTATTATACTGTTATATCAAATACGCTGCATGTATTATTAGTTAAATGTATAGCTAGCTAGTTCTGAAATGTTCAGCTCTATTTAGCCATCCAAATACCTGTCTTTTCGACTTCTCATTAGCTGCGAGACTAATAATGCTAGCCAATTTAGCCAAGGTTAGCCAGCTAAAACGGAAAGCTACTAACGTTGACATACATGCATGCGTTGTATCCTTTTCACAAGGTAAAAACTTGTTTGGTGAGATATTTAAGTGGGCTAATATGAATAGCAACCAGGTCCAAAATGTATAACTATCCAAATACTACTTGGTACTAATATAACAGAAGCCAGAGGCCTAATTTAGCGAGCTAACTTGACCACTATTCTTACCTTTTCGAAGAACCTGGCACAGCATGTGTAACGACTACCATCGGGCGCCATGTACATTTCATATGAGTGTGAACGAGTTAAATATGTAACTAGCGAGGTTAGGTTAGTAATTTGAAGTATTTTCTGTGTATTCGGAAACGAAAGGGGTGCCAAATTACGTCCGCATGCAGTACCTGAGTTTCAGTAACACGCGCATGCGTGCAAACCTCTGCAGGACTGTAAACTGCCACTGACGTCTAATGAAAGCGGTGGTTTCGGATGTGACTTCCAGTTCAGTTCGCCAATAGAGTAAATACATATGTACATGTATTCCTATTTGTAGGCTGCATTTTTCTACGGTCTATGGCTGCACTGTACCGTATGCTTCACGCATGATTGATTGATTGAGGAAAAAACTGATGAATTCTGTGAAAATATTGTGCCTATTCTGTTTATATTGTTTGACAAGGAGGATACAGCCTGGTGTGTGCACAACGAGGGCCGTACTGTTTCAGAGTTTCATGGCTCTTATTTATGCAATTAGCCGAATTATTAACTTGTGTATACAGATGTTGCTAAAATTAAGACAGAATAATTGATTAGAATAAAAATCAGCACATACACTGGCCCTCTTGGACTGGCAGTCTGAAATTTTTCATCTGGAAGGTTCCAGGGCATGTGCCTAGTGATATGTATTCCAGATATGTATTCCTGCCATGTACTGTCAGTAATACATAATATGTTTATAACCAAATCACAAGTCGGCAATTGTTAATTGCAGTAGAAAAGGATATCACCGCAATACAGCAAACAGGTGCAATTTTTGTATTTTCTGGTCTGATTTACTAAGACCTTTAGCATGCGCAAAACATTTTAGCACACGCAAAACTAATAACACAACCAATGATTGGTGCAAAGCAAACATTGGTCATGTTATTCGTTTTGCATGTGCTAAAAGGCTTAGCACATGCTACAGGTCTTAGTAAATCAGGTCCATAGTGTTGTTCAGTGAGGATAAGCACAAAAACCCATGTTGTTACAAATGATCTCACAAAATCTTTTATTTCCTTGTTAAACATATGTTTATTTCTAGAACTTAGTTTGGTACATCTTTACAGCCCACATAAAATACACAGAGATCAATATTTTGCACATGCACACATACCCACAGGCGCACACAGAGACACTATCACTGACAAATATAAGTAAAACTGTTAGTATACAATATTTTAGATGTTCTTTTTTAAATTTGCATTTACAAACAATAGGATTACAGGGATTGGTTTGAAATTAACGGCTACATTTCTTTTTGGTTGTTTCTTTTTTTCTTTAGGGAACATGTGATTACATAAAGTTCAGACTGGACTGTAGATTGCAATGGAGGCGGCTTGTGAAAAAAGGAAACTGGCAAACTGAGGAAAAAGTATTGACACGGATTGGAGAATACATGCATGTCATGAGCATCCTCTTTATAGAGCAGTGAGGAGGCACTTTACATATGGAAGAAGTATTGAAAACCATAAATCCATCACTGAATTCCTGAGTGTTTCCAACAACCACATGACAATGCATTTGTTTCATTCACAAACTCTCAAGTGCAAAATGATGTGTGTATAGATAGATAGATAGATAAACAGATGATTTTATACAGTGAGTATTATGTAGAATTGTTGAAAAGGATATATTTTGTTAAAACAGTAAATAAGAATCCCACTGGCTTTAAGACTAGAAGTTGAGACAATAGTGGGGATGCATGGACGTAAGGAAGTGAAAGCTAAAAAAAATAAGCAGGGTCCTTATTTTTACAGGGTCTCGGTCTGTGATTGTGTGTGTTGCTTTAACCTGCTTTTTACTGTTCTGTCTCTGGAAATGGGGAAATGGGAATAAAGGCCTGGGTATATCCATGCGCTATAGCGTTGCCTATAGTCCATCAGTCCCCTATAGTCCCCTATAGTGTGGTCTCGCTGCTCACATCCCTCGGGCGGGGGTAAGTGTCCTCGCAGTCAGACTCCAGCTCAATCTTGACCTGTGGCAGGGGATAGGCCGCTCCGTGGGTCAGCGGCCCGGCAGGGGACGGAGGACAGGAGATCTTCAGGTGCAGAGTGATGCTGGGGAACACCAAGCTGTGGTTACAACACACGCGCACGCAGCCATCGAGAGAGGGAGGAAGAGGAGGAGGACAGGGAGAGGAAGAGGGGGCGGCCAAAGGGAATGGACAGGAAGTGAGAGAGGAGTGGTGGCAGGTGGGAAATACATAGACGAACAGTTTGAGGAAGAGGCACTGAAAGGAGGAGATAGGAGAAAGAAGTGTGTATGCAGCGAGAATGGAAAGACAAAGGGGAAGGAGGCTGACAGACGGTTACAACCTGAACCAAATCTGCTCTGACACTCCGTTACTACACTACTACTACTACTACTACTACACACTTAACTGTCCAAAATAACTGCACTTCAGCATGCCTTTAAATGCTATGTCCTGCAGTGTCTATGTTGTGGTGTAGTAGAAACATAGCACATTACAATCTCAGTCCGCAGATTTGTACATGTTTCAAATGTCCTCACAGACTAAATATCGCTGCTTTATTTTGGCCGTAACTGCTCAATAAACACCACCACCTGACAGTGAATGACTGATGAGACCGTTGGTTCATGGGTAAAATGGTGTGAACTTAAGCGGTCTTTGAATACGTGATTTGCAATAGGTTTGGTCACTGCTTTGTGCATCATGCGTGTTTATGCAGTTTTTGGTCATGGGATCAGATTTAGTTATTTGTCCCATGAGTTTAATGTGGGATGCTGTGTGTCTGTGGTCTAGCGTACGGTTAACCAAAACTATGCACACTAGCAGGTTGGCAACAAAGGTTTCAGGAAGAGGGTGTCCACTGTAGGCATTAGGTGAGCAGGTTGCAAGGCAAACTGTCCATAGTCAAAATTGGAATGCTGAGCATTAAAACGTTGTGTTCATTCCCAAAAGTGGAAAATGAATCAACCAAAACAAGTGCGTAAGCCCTGACCCCTTGGTAAATACTACTGCTATTGCAGGTTGTGCCTAGCCTTAGCTGGTTATTATTTAATTGATAATGATGTCGTTACTACTCTGTGCAAAAATAGATAATTCTTTTGGGCAGGATTTAGAAGAAAAATCAACATATTTTTCTGGCCTGATCCGTGCTCACTGAAGAGCAATGCAGGAGTATATTGTGCATTGCTTTCCCACCAGCTGTGGTGTACAGAGGGGAAAGAACACAGTTATGGAGCTTACACAGGGCCAAAGGTCTGTTGAATCTGCGTCTCATACAGTCATGCAGTTACACATGGGATTTGGGAGGGACAGGTGCACACACCTTCGAGACTGCAGGGAATGAGGATAAGGGAAAAGCACTCAAACTGCAAACAAGTCTTTCAACTACTTTCTTTTGGACAAGGTTATATATGTATATACTGTATATACGTTTAAAAAAAGAAACAACCAGAAACCCAGCGGCCGTAAGGTCGATTGGCAGATGCGTGGCTGCAGTTTTTAGCATGTGCGCAAAAGGCTGAAAGGGGGCAGTGTGCTACCTTGTCTCCTGCTCGCGGCTTGTTTCTGTGCAGTCCTTTAACACTGTGGATCAACACTACACTGCACTGCACAGCAGGGAGAGGAGACAAATTCAATCTTAGTGCTCCACTGCTGTCCCCTTCATCTTTCATCCATTTGTTCACGTGTTCTTCATGATTCTTTTACTTCTTTTTAGTTTATTTCAGAGTTGTCGTTATGGAAAAACTGAATATATAACACCATCTTAAAATACAAAGCACCACAGACGTCGACTGAAGCTCCCTTCTCTCTATGACGGCCAGTGATTTGGTGGTTTATCTCTACACTTTGTACCTTCATTTTCACAGGTACATTTGTACACAGCGAATGTGTGAATAGGATGTATATATATGGATATATTTAATCAGTGTTGGATCTGTCCTTGGTAACAGATATCATTGGCATATTGGTAAGTCATTTTTGTGGGGATGCATGGGGTTTTATTTTTGTGGACTTATGCTCTCCAGAGGCCCTAATAATGTACGATTACAAACACTTGACAGGATGCATTTTTGAAATTGAATATGTGTGCGAGCATTATAAAACCCCCTAATGTATGTCATATATAACCCAGCAGAAAATAGTTTCGCAAAATAGTTTTCTTTTGGAAATAAAATCACTATAAACAACAAGGAAAGAAAGAAAAAAAAAAAAAAGATTTTTTTTTTTTACATGGTGTAAAAGAGTCACAGGTGTAACAATGTTTTTATGCATCTAGCCTATTTATATTTATATGTCAAGACACCATTTTACAAGTGTTTTAAAGCATTTCACAGGAAAATAGAAACTTGAGCACACCTGGAACTAAAGAGAATTTCTGCATTGCTTTCGGGCGCATGGCAATTTTAACAAATAGAAATCTGTTACTTTCAGTAGTCACTGCAGGAATACCAGAGGAACGATCAACCATTAACAAAGTGAACATCAGTGTCATAAATTGTAGCTCAGATGATGGATACACATAGTTCTTACTATAGCTGTATTCATTATTTGTCTAAATTTGAATGCTTCACCCATGTTCTCCTCAATTTGAAACTCCCAGTTGTACACAGCTGATTATACACAAGCACACACTCTCCTACAAAGCATGTGATGTTGTCAGTTGCTTTGCAGTCAGAGGCAGACTGTATATGCTTGATAGACCACCAGGGGTTGCTAGAGAGTGATGAGACGCGACTGACTGAACCCTACATACTACTGCCGAATACGCATCGCCCTGTGGGGGTTACTGTGGTTATCACATTTCAGAACAGTTAAACTAGTGCTCTTTGTCAAGGAAGATATATATATTGTTGAATAGCAATAGGATCTAATTTTATTCTGATAATATCAAGTTCAATTAAATGTTCAATTTAATTCAGTAGCATCAGTTGAGCTATGTAGCATTTAGAATTGACAATAATGTCAGCTAGAATAGCCACTTTTGCGTTCTTATTATGGTGCCTCATGCAAAGTGAAAACCATTGAAAAACACTGTAAATAAATGGCCAATGCAGTGCTGTGCAATAATTTCCAACGAAGAATTATTGCAATAAAGAATAAATCATTCTTGCATTGAGATGCTTATATGAAATGCAGATTGAATACAGCTTTTTTGGGGGTTATTTACAATAACAATTATCTTTTCATTCTTTGTCTTTTGAAACCACAGAACAACCCTCTTCCTCTGTATGTGCAAGTGACGTGTGTGTATGTGTGTGTTTTTGTATGTGTGTGTAAGTGCATGGTTATATGTGTGTGTATGTGTGTGTGAGTAAGTGCATGGTTGTGTGTGTGTGTGTGTGTGTGAGTAAGTGCATGGTCGTGTGTGTGTGTGTGTGTGTGTGTAAGTGCATGGTTGTGTGTGTGTGTGTGTGTGTGTGTGGAAGTGCATGGTTGTGGGTGTGTGTGTGTGTGTGTGTGAGAGTAAGTGCATGGTTGTGTGTGTGTGTGTGTGTGTGTGTGTAAGTGCATGGTTGTGTGTGTGTGTGTGTGTGTGTGTGTGTGTAAGTAAGTGCATGGTTGTGTGTGTGTGTGTGTGTGTGTGTGTGTGTGTGTGTGTGTGTGTGAGTAAGTGCATGGTCGTGTGTGTGTGTGTGTGTGTGTGTGTGTAAGTGCATGGTTGTGTGTGTGTGTGTGTGTGTGTGTGTGTGTGAGAGAGTAAGTGCATGGTTGTGTGTGTGTGTGTGTGTGTGTGTGTGTGTGTGTGTGTGGAAGTGCATGGTTGTGGGTGTGTGTGTGTGTGAGAGAGTAAGTGCATGGTTGTGTGTGTGTGTGTTTGTGTGTAAGTGCATGGTTGTGTGTGTGTGTGTGTGTAAGTAAGTGCATGGTTGTGTGTGTGTGTGTGTGTGTGTGTGTGTGTAAGTGCATGGTTGTGTGTGTGTGTGTGTGTGTGTAAGTGCATGGTTGTGTGTGTGTGTGTGTGTGTGTGTGAGAGAGTAAGTGCATGGTTGTGTGTGTGTGTGTGTGTGTGTGTGTGTGTGTGTGTGTGTGTGTGTGTGTGTGTAATTGCATGGTTGTGTGTGTGTAAGTAAGTGCATGGTTGTGTGTGTGTGTGTGTGTGTGTGTATAAGTGCATGGTTGTGTGTGTGTGTGTGTGTGTGTGTGTAAGTGCATGGTTGTCTGTGTGTGTGTACACGGTTATTTACACCTGTGAGTGTTTCTATAAGTGTGTCAGTAGGAGTAGGTGTCGTCGAGCTGGCAGTGTGCACCCCAGTCAGCGTGGGATTTGGGGGGCTGGATCAGGTCACTGTAGGGCACGTGCAGTTTGAGCACACAGTACCTGCGGTCCAGGTCAGACTCATCTGCCAAGCAGTTAGAGTAAGGGAGGTACTTCTCCTGTACACACACACAGGTACACACACAAGAAAACACACAGGTACACATAAACATACACACAAACACACACACACACACACACACACACACACACACACACACACACACACACACAGGGGAAGGGGGAGAGGCGGAGTCATTTGCAAAGGAGAAAGACAAGAGGAAGTGAAGGGAAGGAGATATAAAGGGAGGGAAGGAAGAAGGGGATATAAAGGGAGGGAAAGGGGAGAACAGCAAGAACAGAGTGGAGAGAAAGACAAAGAAATAGAAAGTTCAGTGTTTTCAAAGTCTGGTGTTCAAACACAAATATGCAAAAACAAGCTGTACTCACATAGCCTTACAATCATTTAGCAGATTCTCTAATCCACAGAATTTTACACAAAACACAAATCGCTACAGTTCACTTCTGTCAAAGCTTCATTGAAGGATATGCTCTGTGAAAATGGAGATCATAAATCCACATTAAGGTTCTTTCACAGTGCATCCTTCGCCCAAACACCAGATCAGACCAGATGGAATACTGTGTGGTTGAAAGTTTCATAGACTGATTGGTTATGGTCTCTTCATATGAGATGCAGTAATTGTGGGTGCTGGCTCTTTGTCATAGGCCAGTTCTGTCAGTCTCCAGGACCCCGCAACGATGTGCGAAAGGACCTTTAGCACATTTTACAATGCGGACAGGACTGTTTTTGGATGGCAAGAGAGGCTGTTTTTACTCACGGTCAGAGGCTAGGGGTTCAACAGGAGGGAGACCAGGGGTAGGGACAGGGTCCACAGGTGGACCCATGGGTTCCATGGGTATCTTCACTGGGGGTGAGGTGGGGCTCATAGACTGAGTGAGAGAGACAGTGCCAGCCACCTCAGCATGCGGGAGGAGCCGGACGGGAGACACTCTTGAACAACACACACCACCCCCCCCCCTCTCTCTCTATGCATACATAGAACAAAATTAGCTAAACAAACTGTTGAACATGCGGGACCAATCGGCTTTTAAATACACGTGAATGGGCGGGGCTGGAAAGTGAAGTGCACACAGCCTAAGTCATATAGCACGACGACTGCAACCAACCAATCAATCGCACAAGGGGATGCGTTGGAACGAACCAATTAGAAAACAGGCTGAGGATTATGGGTGGGGAGGGAAGGGGGATAGATTGAGACAGATAAGTGGATGTTACTGTTGAACAGTGGCTTTACAGAAACACTGTGAGACAGAATGGAAAAATATATTAGTCCTTAAGTCCTTAATACACAGCACAAGGAGAGTGTATTACAGGTGGATCAGCACTAGGGATAAGTTTAGTCTCTTCACTTCAATACATGATGGGGTTAGAGAGTCAGGACACCCAAAAAAGCCATCTCTTTCTGTACCCGTGTGAGTGTGTATATCGGTGTGTGTGTGTGTGTGTGTGTGTGTATGCAAGCCTGTCTATTTCTCCCTCACCTCCTCTTCAATGGCATCCTCTCCTCTGGGTTTCTTCTTGTCTTTCTTTTTTGTCTCGTCCTCCTTCTTCTTCTTTTCCTTCTCGGGCAGGATGTCGTCCAGCCAGGCCAGGTCATGCTGGGAGAACACCAGGTCCAGCATCTTCCGTACCACCATCAGGCCCAGGATCTGGGAGGGGGGGGGGGGGGTGCGGCCATGTTCACGCAGAGCTTAAACCACAACTACTACTGTGTAAAAACTTCACCACTAAAGCCAACACATACTGAAGCTCCATCCTATTAAAAACACAGTTATATGTATGGAGTTTACATAGAGATAAGATTAATTAGATTACATTGTATTATGTCACATGGATTTGATAAGTGACGTCAATATTTATGGATTTGATTTTAAAATGTTATTACATTACATCATGTTATATGGATTTCATAAATTACATAATATTTATGATTTATATTATAAGATTATATTATGTTATAATCATATTATGTGGATTTAATGTATCAAATATATAGATTTCATATGTAGCACATGCTATAGCTGTAACAGTGGCTACATCTTGGACCAGACACTGGTCCATCGCAGTGAACACACACTCACACACACATGGGCATGTACACACATGCGCACACATGCATGCATGTGTGAAAACAAGCAGAAACAAGCGGTGCTTCCTTATATTATTAACTAAGAAAGAACAGGACCCATTAGCGGTTAGCCTTGCTTGCCAAGAGGCACAGTACCATGACTGGGAAGATGATGGCCGCCACGGTGGACTTGAGGATCCAGAGCACTGCCAGGCAGGTGATCTGCACCAGGGTGAAGAGGTGCACCCGGCGCAGGGGCACGTGTCTGAGGAAGCTGAAATCTGGCTGGTGCTTCGCAGGCATCAGGTACAGCTTTATCCGGTCCCAGAACTGCAGGGAGAGAAAAGACAAAAGCTACCTCTCCCTCTATTCACCAAACATTCCCCACAGTGTCCAGGGTACGGAGCTGGGGAGAGAAACAGATGCTTCACACGCTATATAAAATTCTCCAAAACGAGTTTGGCTGTGGGACCATTGTACTTGCTTGCGAGTATTGAATAGAGTATGCAAGTGGCTTTTTTCTTCATTCCACCATTTCCCACCATTATCCTTTAGACCAGCGCTTCACAAAACTGTTTTGTCATGGTTTTTAACCCTGTTTCCCTATGCGGTCATTTTCCTTAGTGGCCACGCGAGGGCGCTGCCCTTTTAGTAGATGCTTGCTCCGCCCTGCTGGGGTTCTGTTACCATTTACATCTGTGTGTGGTCACTGAGAGCTACTTAAGCCTTCCGTTTCCTTCTATCGGGGCTTCGACATTAATTGTTCATTGTTTTGTACTGTGGTGTTTTTGTTGGTTGTGAGTTACTCGTACCATTTGGGCTACTCGCCTATTTTTAACGCCTCTTTATTGAGGCAGGGCTTATTTCTTGCTGGCTTGGTAGTTACTTATCTCGTAGAAGTTTGGGACCGTAAATCTCTGCTCTATTTCGCCTTTTTTGTGCTTTTTCTCCGTGTATGGAGATTTGGGCGATTCTGTTCGGAACTGTAGTTCTGTTCGCCCTTTGGTGCATGTCGTCTCATGGGAGATCGGGCGTTTCACTTCTACTAGGTTGCTTAGCTTGTAGAAGTGTAGAGTAGCTGTTCTTTGTTCCCTTTCGCCTGTTATTGGTTTCTACTGAGAGTCCTGGCGTTTGCTTCTACTCATTTCCGTGTTACGGTGAGCCAGTGAGTAGCTTTGGTCCGTTTATTCCCTGTTTTGTCTCCTTCTCATGGACTACGTCCCCCTTTGTTGTGAGTCGGGGTTTTTCGTTACATTTCCCCTTACTGAGAAGCAGGGCTTGTGCTTGTGTTAGTCAGATAGCCGACAGTTTCGGTGCAGCTGTCCTTTCGTCTTTTGTGCTATTTCTCCGTGTATGGAGATTTGGGCGATTCTGTTCGCCCTTCGGTGCAATTCGTCTCTTAGGGAGACCGGGCGATGTTTTGGACATGTTTGCGTTTGACTGCGAGCCCCTGTCTAAGCCGTGGAACGTTAATTATCTGTTCCTGTTCGCCTTGTTGCATTTCTCCTTTCTGAGAGGCTTGGGCGTGGCTTTCTATGTCAAGCTTGGTCATTTTGCTGGTAAGGCTATGGGACTGCGGTTCTCAGTCGGCTCGCCTGTAAAATGTCTCTCCCCCCTGGGAGATCGGGCGTTTACCTCCTTTATGTTCTGCATGTGACTGTTGGCTTATGGAAGTAGCCACGGAACGTTTATCTCTGTTCTTTCGCCTCCTCTGAAACGTATCATTTTGCATTATTTGTTGACTGTATTTATTTGTGCCTTTATGCTACTCGCCCGTTCTTATTTTGTCTCGTTACCGAGACAGGGCGAGTATTATTTCTGGCTGTTCAGATCCCTGTCCTTGCGCTCTACTTGGCGTTTGACAGTGAGCCGGTTAGTAGCGTCTGTAGTGGTGTTTGTTGTTCCTTGTCTTGTCTCCTTCCCTTATCTGCGGGGTTTCCCGCCTAGTGGCCTAAGGGCTTAATGAATCCCCTTGCTGCGTTTGGCTCCTCCCACGTCACGCCCCATTACATGTTTGCATTAATCTGAAGAGCAGGAACGTCGGCATGGTACTGGAGTCGCATTAAACAATATGCGGACTTGTGTGCACGCTGTATATTTTGACATGCATACATATAAAGCAAACAACGATTATTCCAAGGTGTAGGGCGTGTAAATAATTTTCACCAATTAAATAGGTTATAGGCTGTTTAGGGAAACAACGGACACACACAAACACACACACACACACACACACACACACACACACACACACACACACACACACCTGGATGCCACTGAGAGAGGCCACTCCCATGTAGAGGAAGATGCCGTAGAGCACCGGCATGGGGATGTACTGCAGAAACAAGGAAAAGACATCACTGCTGAGGCCAATAAGATCAATAAAGAATTACCGCTACCAATCTAACAGTATAATAAAAAAACAACATTATCATAATAAGAAACCCTTGTGTTCAATGTGATTTGAGTGTTATGTGTGCCCGAAGTTAACGACTGTGGGTTTTTTTTATTGCCGCTCTGTCCTACACATATTGATAACTATAAATTGCTTATTGGATATCAGTAGTGTTTTGTACACAGGTTTTTTTATTAGTGAGTTAGTTTTATTATAGTTATTGTCTGTAGAAATCCCTTTATTCAATTGCTGTGTCCATAGAGCTATCAATGCCATGGATTGGTTCCTCACCTGGAGTATAGGGGCAAGGAAGATGGAGACTCCGGTCAATACAAACACCAAGATACCTGTCAGCCTCTGCTCCCTGCAGAACACACGGGTATGCACATAAACATATAAGCACACACACACACACACACACACACAGACGCACACAGATGAACACACAACAAACAAACACACACACACACACACACACACGTACACACAAACACACACGTGTGCACACATCCATGAATGTACACAAACACCAGCAAGCTGAAGTCAGTGAATATTCACATTTAATTATTATTGAAGCACATCCACCCCCATCCGTCTTCCTCCTTCCTCTCTGTCTCACCTCCTCCACCTCCTCCTCCTCCATCTCTCACCTCACTCCCAGGAACTGCGGCTGCTCCCCCGGGGCGCTCGACTCGCTCTCCATCTTGAGGGAGTCGATGTGGGCGATGGAGATGACGGTCGCGGCCACGTACCACGGCAGCCCCATGAAGGAGCAGGCCATCATCAGGATCCCAACCCAGAGCAGGTCCAGGTGGTAGCCACACCCTTTCTGTGAGAGAGCAGGGGCAGCGGCGGGGCATAGCAGTTAGGGAACTGGGCTTGCAACACAGAGGTTGCGAGTTCAATTCTCGGTAGGGCACTGCTGCCGTAACCCTCAAGCGAAGCGTTCGACCTGTAGGCGCATCTACGTATCTGGGTAAGAGTGTGCGCTGCACGTCTCAAGTGCACCTTCAGTTTGTTCTCCTTGCGGTTGACGATGACCGCGCTAATCTGCTGGTCCATGAAGATGAGGATGGTGACGAGGAGGGCCGGGACGAAGCTGGCCACGTACATCCACCAGGGGTTCTTCCCGAAAGGCATCACCACCCAGCCGCGGTCCGAACGTGTCGGCTGTGGGGAGACCCAGTGTGAGCGGGAGAGTGCCAGGTGGGTGTGGCTATGCACGGAACAGAAACCCTAACACAGACATGCATGCAGGCAGCACAGGGATATCTGTGCTGGTAGACATAGGCAAGTGCACTTTTGGATAAAGTCAAGCTTAATGAGTCCCACACAAACATACAACAGGCTCACAAACGTAATGACAGGCATGCACGCATGTACAGGCTGGTGTAATCACATGATCGGCAGACACGTACCTTAAACTCTGTTGGCACTATGAGTTTGGGTGTTTTTAGGCCCATTAACATATCAAGGCCCACAAAGGTCATGATTGACATGAATATGGAAAAATCACTGATGAGCTTCCGAAGCTGGACAGAGAGAAACACAGAGACAGACAGACATACAGACAGAGACATAAAGAGACAGACAGATAGGGACAGACAGACAGAGAGACATAGACACACACACACACACACACACACAGGGAGACACAGACATGCAGATAGATAAACACAGAAAGACGGAGAGACAGATACAAAATGACACACAGAGATGCATAAAATGATAGACCAACACAGAGAGAGAAAAGAAAAAAGAAAAAATGAGAAGAAGGGTTAAAAGAGCAGAATAGAGAGAGGTAACATAGGTAAGATAGTGTGTGGACATGAAGGCAACACTTACACAACTGCCCTGAAAGACAGACTCGTTTTTTTTATTGAATGACTTGTAATTATTTATTTACAAGTCATTCTGGTCAAGGTCTGGTCCTTTTTAATATTTTGGTTGACCTTGGCCAAAAGAGAAATTAAATAAAAAATGAACACTCAAAAAACGTTTTTGAATAAATCTGAGAGGGTTGGGTAAGGAACCTAGGCTGTGTCCGAATCAGCACCCTTCCATACTATTGAGTAGGCTTGTTGAGTAGACAGGACGAGAAAGTAGTGAAGTATGCAAAATTTTCTCTAAATATAGTATACTTAAAACCCCCATATGATATACTTAGTTCCGGGGTTTCCCTGAGTATATTCGGGAGCATACTTTTCAAGAAGTACACAAACATTTTGCTCACATAAATATGACGCACAGCTTCATTTAAAAAAATGAGGCGCAGCTTTGTTGAAGTTTTCCTTCAGTAACAACAAAAACAACACGTGACATGGCCGCGCAAGGGTGGGACGTCTTACGACACTTCCACAGTACGGTTGGAAAATAGTATGGAGGATATTTTTTTGCGAACTGCACGTCGCATACGCACTGGCAGAAGTGTGCTGTATAATGTGCACTGTTTAGCACGCAACGTGCAGTACGCAAAAAATATCCGCCATATATTTTCCAAGTGTATCACACAGGGGTTTAAAGTATACTATATTTAGAGAAATTTCACCTACTTAACAACTTTTTCATCCTGTCTACTCAACAAGCCTACCTAATAGTATGGAAGGGTGCTGAATCAGACACAGCCCAAGTTTTACCCAATTATACCCAATCCCACCAGTAGAGGGAAGTAAAGAGCAACAGTAAAGGGGGAGCATGGGACCTTGATCTCCGTGGGAACATGCAGTTTGGGGGTTTCCAGGGACAGGAGGAAGTCCAGCATACAGAAGACCAGTATGGATATAATGATGGAAAAGTCACTGATCAGGTTACGCCACTGGAGAAGAGAGGGATAGGCAGCCGTGGGAGAGAAGGAGAGAGAGGGAAGGGGGGATGAGGAGGAGGGAAAGAGAAAAGGATATTGGGATGAACATGCATATCACCGCCAAACTGACTTTTTTATTACTTTTTGATTGCTTCGGGTGTACAAGTACCAAAAAATGCAAAATTCATTGTCGAAGAGAAGAAGCAATATGCTGGCCTCCCCCTCTATTGCCATCAAAAACATTTTAAAATGCATTACATTGCAATGCACTGTATTCATTTAGCAGACACTTACTTACTGTGACTTCCAATGTAAGAAGTTATATTAGCAACAGTGCTAGACCTGGCTACCAACACTTCCAGACCAGTGAGTGTATATGCAACATCACTAAAGCACTCTAAATGTAAGTTTACGAGGCCAACTTACAACTGTAATGCAATTCATAAACACATAAAGACAATATCCATAAAAAACCAAAACCATAAAAGGTACCATAAAAACTGAATTGGTCACATATAGAGTGCCACAGAGTGCGGTTGGGGGGGGAGTCAAGACGAAGTCTAAAGATCGGCAGCCATTTTGCTGTCCTGACCACCGTGGGCACTATCAACCCACAGGGGGGTTCTAAGACTTGCACCCCGGCCCTGGACCCACCTTGGTGGGGAAGTATCGGCTGGACTTGAACTTCTTGAGTGAGACGGCCATAGAGTAGGTGCCGAAGAACAGGATGAAGGACATGAGGGCCAGGTCGGGCACGTACTTGCACGAGTTCCCCACCAGGGTGCCCCCGTACTTCAGGCACTCCTTCTTACTTAGCAGGCTCCAGTCCAGGGCTGTCACGTTATACTGTGGGGAGAGAAGGGAGGAGAGCGAGAGAAGGGAGGAGGCGTGGATGAGGAAGATGAGGAGAGAGAGAGGGAGATGGGGAGGAGGAAGAGAGGTACATGGAGGTATTAAAGCAACACACCAGAGAAAAGAGAAAGAGAAAAGCTGTTCAGCAACTCACAGCTGATTGACACAGTGAAGTCAGATACATACATCCACTCTTTAGTTTTTACAATAAAAATATACAGTATCATAACTTGACTTGCCCTTCTCTATTTGTCTCTCTCCTTCTGTCACTTGTTGGTTGGCGGGGCATGTAACAAGCCAACGAGTTTGGAACTTCCAACAGACATAACCATAAAGAGCACAGACTCCTAACTTTTGTACCCTTCGATCTCATGTAAACACAGAATTCAGACACTATCAGAATATAATGCCTCACCTACTACCCTACTACCATATAGTAGTAGGTTATTAGGTACACACAAACAAACACACACGCACGCACACAGACACAATGCCATAAACCTGAATCACACCTTCAACCTTATAGGCAGTACCCACTCAAACACACACAGCTCACACGGCACTCACCACAGAGAGGTTAGAGCTGTTGTCCACTGCCACTGAAGCTGATACATTGAAGGTCATTGAAGCCACTGTTAAAAACAGAGACGAGGGGAGGAGAGAGGGAATAATAATTCATTAATTATCAAATGCAAAGTCAATCCGTAGTCAAAGAGACCGACATTTGCCTGGAATTAAAAAAAACAGCTTTTCATTTCCACCACAGGGGGGCACCATCCTCCCTCTCCCCTTGTTCCAGGGGTGGAAACAGTGTTATTGCATAAATCTTTAACATAATCATCAACCTGGCTGATATGTAAAAAAATAAAATGTACACAACTGGGTAAACAGCACAACTGCATGCCATGTGCGCATTGCGCCATTCCATTTAGCGGCTAGACTGCCTGACATGTATGTTGTGTCCCACTGTGAGATCAGATCAGCTGACCACACACATTCAAGCAACGCCGCTTGAGATGAAAAAACTATTTTCCTCAGGGCCATACGCAATAGCTGAGATGATGCAGTGAATGGTACAAAGCAGAAAACAAAAGAATAACCGAAAAGCTAGCTCATGCACATCCAGCGGGGAGTACTCACTCAGGTCAGCCAGCAGCCCGGATGGGTGTATGCAGCAAGGACAGACAGGACACAAATCAGTTCAGGCAAACCAGATACGCGCCTGCATTTTTCGCTACGAACCCTATAGGCCATTACAGTGAGGCTCTCCAACCCTGGTCCCGGAGAGCCACAGGGTCTGCCGGTTTTCATGGTCATTTGGCACTGAACTGAACAGGTAATGCAGTAGTCACTGTGGGACTGAATTGAAGAGTGTTTTTCCAAAACTCACTCAGCCCACTTTTACCAATCAACATTTTTGTTTATTTTAAATTGGTTCTGCTTAAAAAAAAATTATAGTGTAAAAGTAATAATATGGTTTATCAAAACTGGACTTAGTGAAGTTTGGAAAAACACACTTCAATTGGTTACAGGCAAGCCCTGTGGCTTTTCAGGATCAGGGACAAAGGCTCCTGCCTTACAGGGGATCGATTACAGCACACCTGTAGTCGCCTGCATTGAACTGTAATGGATATACTACACAAATACACTACAGCCCCAAGTCAACAGTCCCGTCTTTTCACTTTGGTTGATAGCTGGTTCAGATAGGACTACAGTTCAAACCCAAGCCCATCAAGTTAGCTGTCCTCACCAATACCCCCATAAACCACCCATTCTAAACTGACCCGTACATGTGGTTCAGCTTTGGCCTGTAACCCTGACCACAGCTGCATCCCACTCACACCCATTACAGGCCTCATTCTGAATACGTTCTCTACCCATAACCCTAAGATCTCAGACTCCAGTCCTAAAGCGTTGCAGGGTCTTTGGGTTTTTGTGGTTTCCGTTCAATCAGCAGCCAATTTGGAAAAGGTGTGTCGACTCTTTGGCCAAACAATCACTTACATCAAACACCTAACTGCTGAAACACGCCAAAAATTGAAGGACACCGAGGCCCTTCAGATCTCCGCCCATCCTCATTCCCCTGCCAGGCCTCACTTCACCCCACCCCACCCCACCCCACCCCACCCCACCCCGCCCACCCATCTGTCAAAAGCAGGCTCACCTGGATCTGGGGCCAGGCATTCGCACTTGTATACGGTCACGTAGTCTGGATTGAAGCCTCTGTTGATGGGGTAGTACTTGAAGGAACCCACCATCTTCTTGATAGCGTCAGAGATGAAGATGAAGGAGATGAGGCTGGAGAAGCCCTCCTCCGTGAAGCGCGTCATATACTTGATGATGTAGCTGGCGTCTGTGGCAACCAGGATAAAGCACTGCAGGCAGGAGTGGAGGCCGATCCACAGTCGCAGCTCCATGTAGTCAATTTTGTTGCTCCTGGGGAGAATAAATACAACATTACGCACCATTTGAAGTTTCCCTGGCAGGCAATGGCAACTTAGAACAGGTTTGGGGCCCAACTAGAACACAGCTTGTCTCAATCCATTGCATTCTGGAAATGCAATATGTGCCACTGTTTCCTTCTGGTACATCTGAAGCTCACAGCTCATCACAGCCCAGTGCTTTCTGGGATCCTTTTCACCATTTTCTATAGCACAACTGGAACATAGGAAGCCCCAGCACACTCATACCAGTGCATTCTGGGAAAGTGTCATCTGTTTCCTGTCCTCAGATCACATCCTTTCAGGTGGGGAACCATGCATGCAGCCTATGAAAAATCTTTTATCAAGAGTAGATTTCAATTCATGTTTTATAGGACTATCTGGCAACAGCCAAACATCTTGTATTGGGACACAAGTACAATCGATCAGCGATCATCCATGTGCTTATTAATAGATTTAACTGATATGTATGTTACTTCATGTAAATGAGTGGGCTAATTAAATAATTAAGAGCAGAGGCTAGTATGAAATCCATTCAGAAACAGAACTTAAATAAGAAAGCACAGAGGTGAACAACACTGCCCCCATCTTCCTAAAGCAATACAACAAACTCCAGTCCATTGAACCAAATTTACAGTTAGTTAGTCTGTACACGTTGCTTAAGCAAAAACGTAATTTTAGGATACACGGCCAACTTTCCACTCTATTCTTGGTGGTGACCCGTAAAGCAAAGTTGTTGACATCATGCCATCCAGTGCACAGCTGGCACTGTGATGTTATTGGACAGACTGAGGCATGTAATACAGAAAGAGTCTATCCGGGTTAAAGTGATTGACAGAATCACCATTATCAACGCTTGCTGATATTGATTTGTTCCTTTGAGGTAAAACCAGAGTGGAAGTCAATGCATGCCCATGTGTCTAATCTCCGTTGAGCCTTCTGTTTAGATCTGATAGAACAGACGTCTTCATCTGATTGTCTGCATCTCCTGCTGTGTCTTGAGAGGAAGTGTAGGCGACAGTCAATCTACCCATACGTCTTCGTAAATCCCTACCTATTGCTCTGGATCACTGGTTTGTCTGTTTGTCCATCTCTCTACTGATCTGCCTGCCTCTCTGCCTGCTTTCCTGCAAGTCTATTGATCAGTCTCTCAGTCTTTTTCTCTGTCTGTCTGATAGACAGATACAGTATATGATAAATAGATATATAAAAAGATAGATTTATTAATTTCATTATATTTATATTAATTTATTGTCCTCCTAAGAGGATAGTCATTTAATGCCTGACACAGCTGGCTTTAACAACAGTGTCGCATACATGACACTATCTGCCTGCCTTGTCTCTCGATCCGGCTCTGTGGGCCTTCGTGATAGCCTGTGTCTCTCTGCACGCCCGTCCGCACACTCACTTGCTGAACTCATAGAGCAGCTTCTCGAAGACGAGGATGGGCCCGGTGGAGCTGAGGATGATGAGCGGCTGGCCGCCAAACAAACAGAAGATCGTCCCGGCCAAGGCCGTACCCAGGAAACTCTCCATCACGCCCTGAGAGAGAGGGACAGGGTGGGAGAGGGAGGGAGGGAGGGAGGCAGAGATCAAGAGTCAGAGGCAGAGATATAGGTAAACGAGAAAGAGCGATGAAAAGATGGAAGGAAAGAGGGAGAAAAGGGCTCGATGGAGAGATGGAAGGAAAGAGGGAGAAAAGGGCTTGATGGAGAGATGGAAGGAAAGAGGGAGAAAAGGGCTCGATGGAGAGATGGAAGGAAAGAGGGAGAAAAGGGCTCGATGGAGAGATGGAAGGAAAGAGGGAGAAAAGGGCTCGATGGAGAGTTGGAACAAGGGGAGCGAGTGAGAAATGGAGGGAGAGAAAGAGAGACAGGGAATAATGAAGTAGTAGTAATGATAATAATAATAATAATAATAATAATAATAATACTAAAAACACTGATGATACAGGGTGGGAGAGGACAGGTGGGCTCACCTGGTAGTTGTCAGTGGCGTCTCCCAGCAGCCCCCCGAAGGTGATGGCGTTGGTGATGCAGCCCAGGTAGATGAAGAGCACGGCGGAGATGGACTGGATGTGGAAGCCCTCATAGAAGTCACTGGCGAACCAGGGTATCTTCCGCTTAATGTCCAATATCAGACCGCCACAGAACCTGCAGCATACAGCACGATTCAAGCAGTGCATCCTGGGAAAGAAACCCGGTAGTTCCTGCAGTACGACTGGACAGGAAGTTGCAGTGCACAGAGATGCAAAACATGACAAGCCAATTGAGCCAATATGGCCACTGCAGCCATTAGGAGTGTATTTTTGCTTCTTGTAATTCAGACAAAGTCAGGAAAAAAAAAACATAGCAACACAGAGCAAGACTATATAATGGTGCCCCTGGAGAGCCACAGGGTGGCTTTAAAAATTTTTTTTCACTTTAAAATCACCAACCAATTCACACCCAAGAAACCAAGTGAGGTGAGATAACTGTGTAATCATTGATCAATTAAGCACTGAATGACAACAAAAAACTTGCACACCCAGCAATTTTCCAAGGCTAGAGCGAATATCGCTGATATGTTGCAAATGCTGTGCTGATATTAAATGTTAATAAATACTCTTTTTCAGCCCACCTCCCAGTGAACGCCAGCTCCTCTCCCAGTTCGTGGGGTGCCGGCATCTCCTCATCCTCAGCAGCACCCCCTCCCCCTCCCGCCGTCCCGTTCATCTGTCCCAACTCGTTTAGGGAGAAGACTGACTTCCTGCAGGTGGGGACAAGAGATATATCTAACATCAGGTTTTAGGCTTTTCTATTTTAAGAAAGCTTTGCATTAAGCTGCAAAGAGCTTAATGAATTTAACCTTACTTGTGGAAAACCAATACCCAGATTTAGCTGGCTTGGCCTGTAAGGTGCTTTTGTGAAATATGAGTTTTTAAAGATGTCCAGATGAAGGGGGTAAGTGACCCATGCTCCCATTCAAAGCCCCAGCAGGCCTTTGTACCTCATGTCTGCGGAGGGAACTTTCTTGGGGGGCTCGATGCGGATTTTGGGGTCCCACTCTCCTGGCGGCAGCACAATCACCTCATCCAGGAACTCATCGATGCCAGCGATGAGGTCTTCACGGTCCCGAGCCTTATAGGCCACATCACTGAAGAGCTAGAGAGAGGAGAGGAGAGTGGGGGGGGTGAGGGTGAAGGAGAGAGAGGGAAATGAGCAAAAGAGGGATGGAAAAGGAGAAAGAAGGAAGAACAGAGGTGACAGTGAGAAAGAAAGAATGAACAGCAACAGTTTTCTCCCGGATACCAAGGGAAGCCAGGCTTCGGCAATTATCCAAAACATCATTTAATTTTTATAAAAACATAAAATTATTTTCTTTGTCTCGTTCTATGTACCGTGTTTGTATTACGTGACAAGCTGTCATGTCTATCTCTTCTCTTCTCATTAGGTTTCTTCAAATTGGTGAAACGACGTGTGGTAAATGTCAGTCAATGTGTTCGGTGAGAGTGTACTGCATTCCTGTGGTAGCCGTTAGAGGCAATCATGTTAAGTCTATGGAAGAGAAGCCAAACGAATTTGGCCTCGTCTGATAAAAAAAATTATAAGTGTCAACCAATCAGATGTGGCATATTGTCATGCTACTGTGAAACTGTGAATGGTCAGTACTCTGGGAAAAAAACCTGTGAAGAGAAGCCAGCCACACTCTGACTTCACGCCAATCAAATCTAACCTGACCATACAACATCTCTCAAATGAAACAACCGGGGAATTTATTTAGCCAGTGAGTTTCCCAGTGTTGCTAACTTTCTGTTAAGAATAGTTAGCTAGCTATCATAATGGAGGGTGGCGATATAGAGTTTTTTTTGGTGAAGAACAACTTCTCAAAATTACCTTTTCAGCAACAGCTGAAAATACAATCAGATCAGGGAGGCCTACTCCAAAATTGGACTTGGAGCAAGCAAGAAAATGAGAAGGGACATGGACATTTCCCGAAGAGAATTACTTTCAAACGCAGTACCTGTTGTCTAAATGTCATGTCTAAATGTTGTCTAAATGTCATCTTGCAGTTTACTATGATTGAATGTTAACCCAGTTTGCTGTACTCAACCACCGTGTATCCATGCTTCAAATCAGAGATGATACCCGTAGACTACGTTTCCCACTTTATGACTTCATTTTTAGAGGCCCTGTCTTTGACTTGGCTTCCTCAAAAAAGATTTCTATGGCATACCACTGAGAATAAAGGGGGAGAGGGGACACCGGGGTCACTCAGGGGGGAAATTACTATAATACTGTACATTCATACACCGGGACAGCAACACACACACACACACACACACACACACACACACACACACACACACACACACACACACACACACACACACACGGTATCTCTGTTATAACCTGTAGCATACTGCAATGTGACTAGCAGTTTTAAACTAAATGTAAACTAAATCTGTGTCCAAATTGGTTGGGTCATAGGCAGGTAAGGACTCCTGAAGTTGGGGCGCGTGGGAGCACTTACGTCATCCACCATCAGAGTGGCGATGGCTCGGCCGATCTCATTGAAGGACTTGCCTTTGCCCTGAGGCCCCAGTAGCACAAAGAGGAACCTGCAGAAAAGGAAGCACGGACCGAGAGTCACGCTATCCAGCTTTCAGATAGACAAACAGACAGACAAACAGACAGACAGAAGAAAAACTTGACTGACATAAAAGAGCGACAGACACGGTCAGACTGAGAGATACAGGCACACAAAAACAGAAAGACAGACAGACAGGCAGGCAGCAGATATACAGGTGAGCTACCTGGTTGGCACGGGGACCTCGGTCAGCCCCCCCAGGGTGGTGGCCTGGGCTAAACGGACAAACGCCACAAAGGGCTTTTCCAGGAAGTCCACCTCCCCCACCAGCACGTTGGAGGCTTCCGCATCTCGAGGAATCTTCTTCATGAACTTATTCTTCAGCTAACAAGAGGGAGGCGTTTGATGAGGAAAAGAGATTGGGCCAAATACATTTGCAAAATTCCAATATTACTGACCAGACTATATAACTTGCAGAACAAAGCACTTCTTATTTCATTACTCTTGTCAAGATAGCAGTAGCTACACAGCTACTGTACTGTAAACGTGAGTGCAAAATCAATTCTGAAGAGAGAATTTTTCACTCAAATAGGACACATGCTGGGACTGAGGCCGTCTGTTGTGCTGTTGTGAAGCACATGCTAAAGCAGGGGTAGGCAATCCTTGTCCTGGAGTGCCGGTGCTGTTTCTGGTTTTTCTTCTATCTGCTCTTGATTGCAAGAGTTTGATGGGATTATTAAGAATGAGTGCCTCCAGCACATGGTCACCTGCATTCGTTAAACCAGATTAATTAAAATGAATCGGGTTGTTTAGTCATAGGTTTGGATGAAGCAAAAACCAGGACCAGCTCAGGCACTCCAGGAACAGGGTTGCCTAACCCTACGCTAAAGACACCAATGGGACCGTTCCACACTCAGGAGATCATTACTAACAGAAACACAGCCTGCTGAGCTTTTACCAAAGAGGGGCACTGTACCGCATGTTGAAATAGGCTTATGGAATAGTTTTAAGATTAAAGGAGAGTTTTCGGGAAAATATTACAGTTTGACGGCCGTTCTGCACTTTCCAGTATGTTTAAAATCTGTGTTGTGGCTCGCTCTTGCCAGGGTGGGGTGGTCACTATGTGTGATTGAGTTTCCCCCCCTCTTCCTTCATGTCCAATATGTGAGTAGCCAGTGGGCAGCACCGTTCTTATCAGACCATGAATATCAGTGTCAAATCCATTCCCGTTGTCTGCACTCCCTCTACATGTGATGTGGAAGCACGAGGATAGGACACAACCACGCGCTGCCCAATGTCAGCTCAGGCACTGACTCACACACACATACACACGCACACCCTCAGTCTCACTCTCTTTCTCACACACACGCACACACACATGCACACACACACCCTCAGTATCTCTCTCTCTCACACACACACACACGCACACACACACCCTCAGTCTCTCTCTCTTTCTCTCTCACACACACATACACACGCACACATGCACACACACACCCTCAGTCTCTCTCTCTCTCTGTGTCAACCTCTGTCTGTCTCACTCTCTCTCTCTCACA
The DNA here is from genome assembly GCA_029718625.1 of Synaphobranchus kaupii. Classification (NCBI taxonomy): domain Eukaryota; kingdom Metazoa; phylum Chordata; class Actinopteri; order Anguilliformes; family Synaphobranchidae; genus Synaphobranchus; species Synaphobranchus kaupii. Next base: position 31,330,113 of record CM056392.1, read on the forward strand.
CACACACACACACACACACACACACACACACACACACACACAGTACCGGTAATACACTCGGTACAGTTTTCTGTTTCACAATTTTTCAGTAATGAACACAATTATTGTCTCGCTGAAACTGCTATCCTTTATTTTACAAATAGAATATATAAATATAAAAATAAATATAAAATGTCTCAATGTTTACTAAAAGCATCACTCCCACCATCATTAGGTCTCATTTCTGGGGAAGAAGGGGCTCATTCTTACAGGAAGCTGTGCTGCAAGTTCAATTTGTGTCATTCTGTGTGTATGTATATGTATTTATCTATAGATACTGCATCTAATAACCTTGCCACTTAATGCATAACCACAACAACTGCAAGTACAATCATTAAAGATTCCGAGTAACCTCTGCAGGTCCCTGCAGATATAATTATGACCGCCTGCGCGCCGTTCCCTGGCTGGCTAATCAACTTTGTCTGTCAAAGCCATCAGCATTATTATTAAGCGGCCTGGAGGTCCACCCCCCTGACAGCACGTGAATGGGGAATGGTTGGTGCTTATGGTCAGAATCAGCCACTTAATCCCCTAAGGCTGCTTTCAAAGTCAGGTTACTTCTGCCCCAAATGCGAATAAACAAGCTTTGTTTTTTGCCGGGGTGCTGACCCTGTTCTTTTGTGTTATACCAGCACCCGTCTGGAAACCCCCCTCCGCCCAACATCGGCCCGGCAGGACGGACGTCAGGGATAATAAAATGTGGGTAGAACGTTGCCAATGTGAGCTTTCTCAGAAGAAAGCTCCACCTTTCATGGAGTACATCGACAATAGCAAAACAGAACAACGGCAATGGGGATTGGTGGAGTCCCTCTGGCTATATTTCCTGGACACCATTAGAGACGCCGGACATATAGCCAGAACATAACCATCAATGTTCTGTTTCTCATTACCAATGTGCTCCTTGATTGGTTAAGCCAGTCTCTAGTGTCTATGTGAACAGTAAGGACTCCACCATTCTATCCCTGCATTATCATCATCCCTGGTGAATGTTGGGACATACGTAACACTGAGGGCATGAGTACACTATGCGCAATGGAAGCCATCCTTTTCACCTGCCGATTCCAAGTGATGGAAGGACTGGCTGTATCCGGACAGACTGACAGACGGCAGGATGAGTGACTAGTAATGCTCTATTCTTTGTGGCAGACAGCTGAGACCCTGTCCACCTTCTGCAGCAAACTAAAAGCACACCCGCACCCGTACACTGCATCCTGGACCATTTAATGCTCTGATCATTTATTATGAGTTTGCCAGCCCCACCTACCCAACCTCTTTATGTATGTGGCGTATGTAACTCTGTATCCGCAATACATATGTGCACGTACTGTTAATGTAGAAAGACGGAGCGGACAGAGGAACAGTGTCACGTCTGATACTCGCGTGTATCAGAGGCTCTGTGATGCCGTCGCTCGCGAGTCGCGAGTGCCATTGCGACGGTGAAATGTGGGGTGTCTCGGTGGCGGAGCCCGTAAGAGCACTGTCCGCGTGCGAACTGAGCACCGCGACTCGATTCGAATCCGGCCACGCGACCTTTGTCGCATGTGTCTCCCTTTCTCTCGCTCCCCGTTCTTCCTGTCTCTCTACACCGTGCTGTCTCTCTCTCTCTCTCCCTCTCTCTCGCCCCCCGTTCTTCCTGTCTCTCTACACCGTGCTGTCTTGTCTCTCTCTCTCTCCCTCTCTCTCGCTCCCCGTTCTTCCTGTCTCTCTACACCGTGCTGTCTCTCTCTCTCTCCCTCTCTCTCGCTCCCCGTTCTTCCTGTCTCTCTACACCGTGCTGTCTCTCTCTCTCTCCCTCTCTCTCGCTCCCCGTTCTTCCTGTCTCTCTACACCGTGCTGTCTCTCTCTCTCTCTCCCTCTCTCTCGCTCCCCGTTCTTCCTGTCTCTCTACACCGTGCTGTCTCTCTCTCTCTCCCTCTCTCTCGCTCCCCGTTCTTCCTGTCTCTCTACACCGTGCTGTCTCTCTCTCTCTCCCTCTCTCTCGCTCCCCGTTCTTCCTGTCTCTCTACACCGTGCTGTCTCTTTCTCTCTCCCTCTCTCTCGCTCGCCGTTCTTCCTGTCTCTCTACACCGTGCTGTCCAATAAAGCATGAAAAGCCCAAAGAAATTATAACTTGTAATGCTGACCGGCAGCACAGGAGTTACCGACAAGCGGTAAACTGGGTTACAATCCACCGCTCCAACACGCTCAGAAGCCCCTGTGGAGTGCCGGACGAGCAGCTCTCCGGCACATTGGGGGAGCAGCGCTGTCTCTCAGGCGACAGACGAAGGGGTTAAGTTTAAGGTCGGGGGGGGGGGGGGGGGGGGGGGGGGGGGGGGGGGCGGCAGGGAGATGAAAGGGAGCAGTAGGTGTCACTCTGAGGGGGGAGAAACTAATTAAACAGGACTCATGGAACAAGCTGGGATCGTGGGGAAAGGGCGGGGTGCTTTGAAGTTTGGAAACAGAAGGGGGCTTTGTGGAGTGGGCACACTAACACCCCGACTCCTCATAGGGGGGTCCATTATCGATACCCACCTAGAGAGAGACTCCCCTTTTTTGCTCCTAATAACCAAATATGGGCTTGTTAATACCTATCTCTAAAAGAAAGGAAAGTGACTTACTTCATTATTTTGTCTGCTTCCCATGTGCTTTGCTTTATATTGTTATTTAGGGAGGAACAATCCAAACAAAACTAGGGGAGTGTAAGGGTGGACTGCCACTGGTGAAATAATAACAAGCTTAATAACCCTTCTTATTTCTCTTTAGCTCCAACCCCCCCCCCTCCATTTTTAGTGACTTGTGAAGGGATTAAACTCCAAGCTCCAACCCAGACAAATCTGCACAATGTCACCCCCCGCCAACCTACTGTAAAACACACACAAACACACTCATACAAATATGCACACACAAATGCATACCAACAACAAATATGTGCGCCTATACATTTCCACACATGCACAAACGCACACACACAATCAGTCAGACAGACACACACACACACACACACACACACACACATGCTACATTCTTACAGTGAACGGCACCTTCCTGAGATGCCCACTCATGGGGGATAAAACCTTGCTTTGCCAGCGAAGACGGAAAAGCTCCCATTGTTACTGAAATTCTGTGAGCTTGCAAAGCAGCCTCAATCTCTCCAGCAGCGGGACCTCTCTCATTCCTTTCTCACTTACACACCTTCCATTACTCCCTCTCATTCTCTATCTCTCTCACGCATGTACGTGTACAGATAGACGCACACAAAGGCATACATACATTAGCGGAATGAATCGGGTAGTTGGACATTACCTGGTCTGTGCTGGGGTGTGTCTGAAACATCATTCATACTACGACTCTGGGAATGATCTGAAATAATGCGAGAGCACAAAATCACCACCTATATTATGGTTAGTAATATTTTATATCCTCAATATCACATGACAAGTCTTTGATGGAGGGCTGCACAGTGGACCATTACACCAACTGCAAGATGTCTTCATAACTTTGTTAGGTGCATGACACGGACTGGACGTGCATGCAGCAGGGATTGCACTGAAAAATACACACCATATCCACACACACACACACACACACACACCACACACAGGTACATGGGCACACACACACCACACACACACACACACACACACACACACACACACACACACACACAGGTACACGGGCACACACACACACACACACACACACACACACACACACACACACACACACACACACACACACACACACACACACACACACACACACACACACACACACACACAGAGTAATATTCTGGACCAGTGCCTTTGTACAATATCCCAATGTTCTCGGAAACACTAAGCTGGCCCCTAATGAACGATTGTTTCACTTCTCATTAACACAACAAGGACTAATTTCCCTAAAAGCTGATTTTGTGATAAAAAAGAGAATAAGAACAGAAAGCCTATGAAATGAATCATAGCCTACTGATTATTTGTAATCTTTTGTGAAGTAGAAGAAAAAGCATACCATAATGAAAAACCCAAGCACATGCACCAGATTTGAGTTGAACACGTGAATATTGAAATATGTATAAATCATTTTTTTTTAACGTATTTTAAGTATTTCTAACATATAAAATACTGTTTTGAGAAACAGAGGGCTTTAAGATACTTCTTTCAAACACTGTTTTAAATACATTTCAAGTACCAAGAACAGACACACAGACAGAGAAAGAGAGAGAGAGAGAGAGAGAGAAAGAAGAGCGAACTAGAGGGGGATGAGAGAGAGATGCAGAGCAGCCAGACTCACGCAGACGGCCATAGCCTGCCCGCCTGCTTCATGCGCAGATCCTCTGTGGAGCGATGGAGCCCCGCCCCCGTGGTAGGGCTGCGGGCGGGGCTTCGGCCTGAGGCAGAGAAGGACACAAAGGGAGAGAGAGATGGAGGGAGCAAGAGAATACACACCAACAGAAAGACAAACAAATAGCGAGTATAGGGGACATAAAGACAGACACAGCAGAAAGACAGAGAGGAGAAGGAAGAGAGAAGGGAAGGAGGAAAAGAGAGAGAGAAAAGATGAGAGAGGGAAGAATTCAGCGTAAGATCTATTTGATTTGGTTAGGGAAGAATGTCACAATTTTTGGCTCAACTGAATGGTTGTGTTGTCCTCGCAGTAACGTATGAACAGAAGGGTGGAAGAAGGCAAGCTCTATTTTCCGTTACCAGCAAATCTCTGATCACCAAAGCCAGTTCAGTTCACAGACAACACCAGCTGACCACAATTTCAAAGGGTCTAATTTTAACTTTTCATCAATGGGAGACAATTGAGAGAGATGGAGACAAGGGCGTCAGTTTGTTTTGAAAAGTGGTGGGGAGACTTTTTTCAGATTCAAAAAAACAACATTCGGTGGACCCCCCCCCGTGCGTGCAATACACTAGTACCATACTATCTGTTAGCAACACCGGTAGATACAGGATTTACACTGACAGGCTACAGCCTAATTACAACCTTCAGGACAATATGAACACCTGTAGATATATTCATACAGGACTTACACTGACAGCCTACAGACTATAATCACAACCTTCAGGACAATATCAACACCTGTATCTTCTATCATACAGGATTTACACCACGATTGCAACAATATCAACGCAGCCTACCAAGGGCGTCACTTTGTTTTGAAAAGGGGTTCGGACAAAATTGGCCATTTCAAAAAGTGGTGGGGACATGTCCCCAGCGTCCCCAATGTAAATGACACCTATGGAGGGAGAGTAAGGCTGAACAGAGGAACACACACACACACACACACACATACACAGAAAGCCCTGTGAGGGCACATAGTCCAACAGAGAGACTGACAGAAAGATACTCAGTGACTTCCAGATGTTGGCCATGGTTGGGCAGACAGACAGACAGGCAGACAGACTCACTGGAGGAGGCCTTCCCAATGTCAGCCAGAGAGCGGTGGATAGGTTTCTTGGTCTGGTGCCGGTGTTTCCGCAGGAGGACATAGACGATCTTGTCCCTGAGGTCGGGTCCAATGAGCCCCTCCTCCACCTGCCTCTCCACAATCTCATCTGAGGGGGCGGGGTTGAGTGCCAGTGGGGGGCGTGGTCAGAGAGAGTGGAGAGGAGTGTGAGAGTTTGGTTAACAGAGCTCACGTGAGCACAGTAGGGTAGGGGAAGTGGGGAGGGTGTGGGGTGGCTATTTATTTCTGAAGCTAAAACAGTTTCAATCATTTCTTTAAATTTGTTAAAAATAGGGGCCTCCCGTCCTCATAATTTTACTGCTTCATAAACAAATGTGGATTAAAACAAAGGTGTGACATGCATGTGTAATAAACTGCATGTTTTTTCATTATTATTTTTAAAAAAAGTAAACATTTTCAAAGGAACTAGTGTCACATCTGAATGTAGTATTATTTTGTTTCCAAAAAAAACATCCTGGGTTCATATGGTGAATAAGGACATCAAAATAAAACACACACACACAGTACAAACATCCCAATCTGAAGATGGGAAGATCAGATCTCTTCTGATGGCTGGCCCATGTCCACACACCCGCCCCCCCCCCCCCCCCCCCAGGCACACATTCCAAGCTGGTCCTGTCGCTGCAGTGCCGGGACACTCACCCACAATCTGGGGCAGGGAGTACCCCTCCAGGTCCAGCATGATGGTGCCGGTCTGCAGGCATGTGCGTAGCTCAAACAGGCTATGCAGGGACAGGGTGGAGACGTGCGGCTTGCTCCACCTCTCTCCGCCCTCCTCCACCTTCTCCTCAAATTTCACCCACCTGCGGAGGGACGGGACCGGGCAGTGTGAGAGAGGGATAAACGGAATGAAAAGAAAGAGAGAAAGAGCAAGGAGGGAAGGAAGAAAAGAGAGATGGAGAGAGAGGAGAGAACGTAAGGGGGAATATAAGAAGGAGGAGAGATATCACAGAGGTACTCATATTTCAAATGAACATCTTTGTGTTGTTTGTTTTGTTTTCAGGGCTCGAACAGAGTCCAAAAGGTGTAACATCTACTCGATCTGAGATCTTTTACAATGACGCCAGATGTGTTTCCTGGTGTTTAAAAGTATTATATTTGCACTCAGAAAAACATTGCATTTGACATGTGTGGATTTCACAGTATCTGTACAGTCATGTGATTTATTATACCTGTGAAAGAGAGAACGTGTGTGTGAGTGTAGGTGATTGTGTGTATGAATCAAGCGAGTGAGTGTGGGGGTTACAATATATAGTAACGTCCACACTCACACTACATGTAGCAGGTGTAATGTGAGCGTATGTGTGTGTATGCGACTGTGTGTGTGTGTGTGTGTGCGTATGTGCGTGTGTGTGTGTGTGCGTGTGTGTGCATGTGTGTGTGTGTGTGTGTGTGTGTGTGTGTGTGTGTGTGTGAGGCTCATACTATGGCCTCAGTAAGTGAAGCAGATGGAGTGTGAGTGCGTGTATGTGTGTGTGTGTGTGTGTGTGTGCATGTGCGTGTGTGTGTGCGTGTGTGTGTGTGAAGCGTATACTGAGTATGTGCTCAGTAAATGGAATAGTGATGGATGAGCGCAGCTTCTGTATTGGAGTGTGAGGTCTGGCCCAGGTCCAAAACACCACAGCAGTAATGCCCTGCTAATAAAACACATGTTCAAAAGCACACATCCCATCCCACTGAAATACCCAACTAATGAAGGCCATCCACAGGGCGTTACTGTATTAACCCGAGCTCTGATACAGCCTCCATCACAAGTACACACACACACACACACACACACACATATGTCTGTGTATGAGTGTGTTTGCGTATGTGTGAGTGTGTGTGTGCATGTGCACGTGTGTGTGTGTGTGTACTTGTGATACAGCCTCCATCACAAGTACACACACACACACACACACACACACATATGTCTGTGTATGAGTGTGTTTGCGTATGTGTGAGTGTGTGTGTGCATGTGCACGTGTGTGTGTGTGTGTATGTGTGTGTAAGTCTGTGTATGAGTGTGATTGCGTATGTGTGAGTGTGTGTGTGTGCATGTGCACGTGTGTGTGTGTGTGTGTGTGTGTGTATGTGTGTGTAAGTCTGTGTATGAGTGTGATTGCGTATGTGTGAGTGTGTGTGTGAGTGTGTGTGTGTGTGTGTGTGTGTGTGTGTGTGTGTGTGTGTGTGTGTGTGTGTGTGTGTGCATGTGTGAGTGTGTCTATGTCTGTGTGTTTTGCACCTGGCGGACTCTTTCCACTCCATCTCGTCACCCTCGTGCTGAAGTGTGTCCATCTCGGTGAAGATGGTGGGGGTGGGCACATCGTCTTCCTCGCTCAAGATATAGCGTAGTCTCTCTGCCGCCGGGGACACTGTGAAAAAGAGAGAGATGTTCAGCTCACAGGCTCACAACACAGAGGACATCGCATGTACTGCAGATATACTGTATATGAAACACCAAAAACAAGCATAAGGTGGCATATGGCATAACATAATTGCATATATGCACTATACAGAGTGTCACTTTCAAACAGTATGTCGCTTTGTACCAGACTGTATCTAATAAAATCATTTAGAGAAGTGTCACTTATAATCTCTTCCATGGAACAAACTGGGATTTGTCAAAAAGAAGATTTTTGTGTGTATAGTTTTGGTGAGTGCGTGTGTGAGTGTGTGCATGCATGTGCGTATGTGAGTTCTATGTGTGTATGTATGTGTATGTGTGTGTGTGTGTGTGTGTGTGTGTGCCAGTTTGCATTTTGGTAAATGGGTGTGTGTAGAAATCACCCCGGTTTCCTTTGTCACTTGCAGCTGATGATGGAACATTATGAACTCTTTATGATACCCTGAGCCTGAGGGTCCCGATACACCCTGCATCCCCACACGCCCACCACAACCTATACCGATCCAGCGTCCACAGCATGTGTCCAAACCCCGGTGACCCCGCACACCACACCTCTTCCTCCAGCGTCGCCTCAGCCACAACGCTCCGCAACGTGAAATAAAAACGCTCCACTGACTCCTCGTTGCTGCTTACATAATCGTCCAGTTGTCAGAGAATTTAAAAACGTTATGCGGAACGGATTCTTTTGCAACAATGCGTATTGCAACACATGGAAAAGCCATGCATATAATTAGCATTATTGAAATACAAAAGTAATTCATATGTTTTTTTAATAAATGCATTAGTTTTGGCATTTGCTATGCCAAGATATCTGTGAGTTTCCTGTGATGGGAACACAGTTGGAGTTCTGCTCTGTGAGACTTTTGTGTGAAAAGATGCCAGGTCATCGCAAGGTCAAAATGGCAGCCCATCTCTCAAACTTCTCGGGTGCCAAGCAGGGCTTTCTTTCATGACAGAATGTTTCAAAATGTTGGGGATTTCCGAATCATCAGAGCATTATTAACAGAGCCAATACCAATCAAGTGTTAAATTAGGCTTCACTAACACCCGTGGTTTGGGGTTGGCCTACCGCATGCATAATAATTAAACTTTTAATTAAGCTACAGGATCAATCCTCTTTTGCCCGCTCTTTGATCATTGACTCATCGATGTTTCCTCAATGTTAACGTCCATGGCGCATCATTCCCACAAAATCCCGCTAATCAGCAAACAGCCTACAGCACTGTACAGTCAGCTGTGTTCATCTTAAACTAGGTGATGATCTACATGGTGCAACATAAAATAGGAGTGGGAAAGCCCATGGACAAATGGTATGGGCAGTACCTTTTTGCCTGTATAGATTAGTGCATTTCTTTGTCAAGACAAATTACACTTTCTCAGACTGATCCGTCATAAGAGCTATATAACTCATTCATGAGCCCTACATAGACCCTTTATAAGCACTGCATAGACATTCATAAACGTTTACGTCAATGACTTCAAATAGACATGAGGTGTGTCACAGTAATTTCACTTCATCCAGCGACATTGATAATGCAACATACCATTACTAAGGAACATACCATACCATTACTAAGGAGTTAAATGTCTCTTATGATTGACTATTCATTGCCAAAAAAAGGTGATTCTTGGGTTTTCTGTAGTACTGCCATTCCAATTTAAATGTACTTGGACACTTTGTTCTGCAAGTTGCTTAAAGCGAGAGTATGCAACTTTTTTGTTTGAAAAATAACAGGGAATGGTCATGGTAGTAATCATAGAAAGAACTGTTCTGAGAGAAATCCAGCACCATATATGGTTGATATTGAACACATTCACACCACACTATGACCGTGGTCATGGGTAAGTACTCGGTCCTTGCCATTCAAACAAGACCCGGGACCACAAGCTACTTCCGTACACATTACTGCTGTCGCATTTTGACATCAGTAAATGCAGACGTTTCAAAGTTTTTTTTACACTGGGGATTCAACATTGGGGGATGGGGGGCAGTAGAGACAATCCAGTGTTTCATGAGGCAATCCTAGACTTTATAGGATTTCTTTTGTTTATTCAGTCACCTAATGCAGTCTAAAAAGACTTCTGTGCTCTCCCACACAACCTTTCCTTTCTCTCGCGTTCCTTCCCAATTCGCAGGAGATCATAAGCACGTGCAAGTCTTTCTGCTGCCCGCCTCTCTGATCCGAGCCCCGCGGAACAGACGTGCTGTTGCCCTAGGCGACGTTGGCCGCAGACCTGCTGATGGCGTCGGCCTTTTTTACATCTCTCCCCGTTCCATTCTAAAGCCGGTGTCTGTGAACCTCGGTGAGGTTTTGCCCACTCGGACAGCTGCCTCTCTGGGGTTTCGCACCTGGACGGGAACGGACCGCGGAGCGCTAGGCTAACCGGGGGGCTCTCCAGTGGGAAGCGGGGCTTGTAAAAAGCCTCTCAGGTCAAAGCTGAAGGAGTTTGTTTACATTCCTCCTAACCCCAGCCTGGCTCTTGAGGATCATGAGGGAGAGGAGGAGAGGGGGAGAGGGGGAGAGGGGGAGAGGGGGAGAGGGGGAGAGGGGGAGGAGGTCAAAGCTCTTACCATGTCTGCACAGTTATGGGTCTTCTACCTATTCTACCTATGAATTCTCCTATACATCACAATAACTTATGAGCGTCTTAGAATTTAGAGATCTCTATGAAAGCACCAATTTTAAGACAAATCAACGTCATGACCCTACTATTTTGATCTGAGAGCATGTTTTGAGACCTTAGCAGATGATTGTACACAGCAAAAATGGCAGTGTAAAATTAACACTGATGGTGCACATTTAACACCCTAGGGTGTTTATATGAGTCCATGGACTCATACGTATAAACAACCTAGGGTGTTAAATGTACGCCACCATTTTTGCTGTGTAGGTACAAGTTAGTAGGTAGGTATCTGCTGTCTCATTGCCACTCATATGGTGCAGTGTCAGAAAACAATGGCAAAGCACATGGAAGGGAGATTTTAATCCAGTAACTGCAGATATAGAAAACTAATCCACCGTCACAGGTAGGGTTGCAAAGGGGTGGAAAATTTCCAGGGGGGGGGGGGGGGTTAGGAAATGTATTTTATTCAACATGTATAACAACATTCATGTTTTTTGTTCAATGAAAGAATCCATTAACGTTCTATTCACAAATGTTTGCATGGATGTCTGCTTATGACAACACAAAATGTTTATATTTATGTCTGCATATGACGAGGTAAATACAGCTAGTACAAATAATGCCAACATTTCCAGTTTATTCCCGTTAATTCCCGTGAATTCCCATATATTCCTGTTAATTCCCATGGACAGTTTCCACCTTTGAATATTCCCGGAATTTTGCAACCCAAGTCACAGGCAAGAACAATCTACACCAGTATTTAATATCATCTGTTAGACACAACATTCATGAATGTGTACACTGACTGGCACTGAAGCCCAGGTGGACATAAACTCTTGTAGTCAGAGTCAGAGACAAGCTAAGTCTGAGACAAACACACAAATAAAAAAACAATACCACACGCTCGCACGCACGCGCACACACACATACGCACGCACACACACACACACACACAGTCATCAATACAGTATAGAAAAAGGCGGTTATCAGGCCATTGATATTATCATAGCACAGCACTGGGAAATATAGTACTGTGTTGAGAAATTTGTGATTAAGACTTCACAACAGACTCAGCTCCCCCAATGAATCTCTCTCTCTCTTTCTCTCTCACACACACGACTGCCAGCAGCCAGGCAAAAAACACTGACATACCGACAAACCAAGCATATATAAGAGCAGGCAAAAAGAAGACAGACAGATGGCCACAGACATAAGCAGACAGATAGACAGAATTACAGACAGACAGACAGAATCTCTGGCCTGTGATTTACCTGTCTGGCTGCCTGACAGGGTGCTGTGGGACCCCGGGTAAGGTGGGGGAGAGAAAGAGGAGTTCTGCATGCTCCTCCCAGAGGCCCCCCCAGGACCCAAAACAAGAGGGGTGGGGGGGGGGTTAGAGAAGGAGGAGAGGGCTGCAGGGAGACAGGTGCAGTCTGCCGTCACTTCACTCCTCTCCTTTCTTCCGTCTCTGGTATTTTGTCCTCCCTCCCTTATTTGTTTTGCGCTGTCCTCTTCGTTTTCTTTCCTTCTTCTCTGCCTTTTTTCTCTCCTTTACTTATTTTCTGTTTTCTCGGTTACCTCCGCCTCCTTTGCCCCCCAAAAGTTTTTCTTCTTCTTTCCCCCGCAACCTGTTTGGTCTCTTCACCCCTCTCTACTCCTCCTCCTCCCACCCTCCTTTCTTTCCTCCTTTACGTTCCTCTTTGTTTCTCTGATGTGGTGGAATGTGTTTGATTGCAGGTTTTCCCCTCTGTCGCGCTCTCTCTCTCTCTCTCTTTCTCCCTCTCTCAGGCGCAGTGGCCGGCCTACAGGCAGACCGCCTCTCTCATGTCCCAGTTTGTTCCGTTGGCTGGCGCGCCTCTCCAGACTGAGCGGGCACTGTCGCCTCCCCGGTTCAAAGTTCCCACGCAAGACCCCGCAGCCCGAGCAATGGTTCGTCTTTTGAGCGCAACTCTCAACTGGCTCTCCAACTCTGCACTATTTACCTCCTTCCCCTCTCCCCCCTTTTCTACTCCTCCTTTCTTCAACACCTCTTTCTCTCCCCTCCTTCCTGACTACAGAATTAGCTGCAGAGGGTGTTTGCTAGTCATTTTAATAAGTAAGGATTATTAGCTTCTGCAACAGCTTCTACTACAAGCACTACTACAACTGCAGCTGCTATTACTACTACTGCCTTACTTCTAATAGTACTACTACAACTTCAACTGCCATAACTACTATTATTACCATTACTACTGCCGTGCTACTGTTACTACTACAACTGCTCTCAGTCTTATTAGTACTGTTACTGCTACTGTGCTACAACTATCACGGTTGCATTCCTACTTTTTATCACTTTTACGACAATGATTACTACCACTATGAATACTACTGCTACTACCAATTAAGATGATAAGAGTATAGATTATTTTAATTAACATTACTATTATTGTTGGAGTAAAGTAGTAATCCTGATAACCAGCAACACCCTTACAAAAATATTGGCCTTCAAGCAAATTTGCAGCAAACCTTTGGCATTGTTGCCACATTCACTTATGGCAAAGTTTTTAGTTCACTACTACTAGCAAACTCGGACAAACCTCTGGCAGCATTTTGTGGAAAACAATTTAATTTGTGGCAAATGCACAACATATTAGCTGCAAGTTTGCGGCAAACTATCCAGTTTTGTAAGGGCAGCTGGAAGGTCATATCAGACCACACATTTATTAGGCCTGAGGAACACAGAATTTGTTGATAGGATCTACATACATGTATAAAACCAGTGTTTGGAGGTAGCCAGTACCAAGGCACATGCAGGGCCAGAGGGAGCCTGGGTATGAAGGAGAGAGCCGGAATCCAGGGGCAGTTGGACCTGGTTCTTCCTATGTTCCTCAGGTCTAAGCTGCTTACTGCCTCCGGAAAGCCCAAGCACTTGGGGAACACAATACCTCCCATGCTGGGAGCTGAGTCTGTTGTGAAGTCTTAATCACAAATTGCTCAATACAGTACTGTATTTCCCGGTGCTATGTTCTGCTGTGACAAAATGGATGCTAATGACCTGATAATGGCCTTGGATCGTAGGCACTGGGATTGTCCTTGAAAGTTCTCTTTACTATTGATGAATTAAAACTTAGTTAAAACTATTGATGAATGTTCATGTGTTTCCCTGTAATATGTCACGCTGTTTTTTGTCTATGCGTGCATGTGTGTGTGTGTGTGTGTGTGGGTGGGCCTGTGTTTCCATAGCTACGTGCACTGTGTTCGTGTGCATGCCTGTTTGTATGGTTGTGTATGCGTGTATGTTTGTGGTTTGTGTGCATGTGTACATGTGTGAGTGTATGTGTGCGAAAGACAGTGTAAGAGAATGAGAGTGTGAGATAGAGATAGCAAGAGAGAGAGAGAGAGAGAGAGAGAGAGAGAGCAAGAGTGAGAGAGATAGACTACACCAGTCACTCACTGGTGGAGTTGGGGTCTAGAGGAGCGCCCTGTTCTTGCGGGTCTAGACCCCCATCGTCCGCGTCAAACGTCTGCATGTCATCCGTGTCCTGCCGCTGGTGTCTGTGGGACTCATGCTGTCTCTCCCGGTCCCCGTCTCCTGTCTCGAGGCTAGACTCTGACCGACGGCGACGACGCTTTCGCCGGTAGCTGCGCGGCACAGGTACGCCAATGTAGATGGAGTGGTGCTCTGTGAAAAGTGCACGAAAAATACCTGGTCACCACCAAGCCCTTTTTCATTTCACTATTTCATATACACTGCTATTTTGATTGACTATTTTCTGACATTTATGGGGATTTTTCTTTGTATTTGTATTTATTTTATGCATTCTGTCATGCAAATATGTTGAAAGGTGATAAATTAAGTGTTATTATTATTACTATTGTTGGTATTATTATATAAATAATAATAATCATAATAACAATAAAAATACTACTACTACTAATAATAATAATAATCATTTTTTCACTTTCTTTACCCATTTTTGAATGCCCTGATGTTTTGATTTTTTCCCGGTTTGAAAATCTGAAATTATCCCATCACTCCAGGGGTCCCCAGTCTTGTCAGAGAAGGCCATGCATTATCCAACTAATCAAGGTCTTAATTGAGTACCATGATTAGATGAAACAATACTACACACAGTGCTTAGTGCTGGGCCAGAGTAAAAGTCTGGACTCACACCAGCACATCTCAGGACCCCTGCATCACTGCAACAATCCTAATGTGCAGAAATGCATGTGTTCTCCACCGAGGCATGTACTGCCACTCCCCGGGCCAATCAGCTGAACCGCACGGTCGGTTCACTGGAGGAGGCAGACTGCGTGTGCCTCATTGACCAGAGGAGTCCGGCCTTGTGTGATGAGATGGGGACAGCCCTGCCAACTGAGTCCCTCCCTTCCCGGGCAACTCTACAGGCAGCCGTGCGCCACCCTACCAGACTGCCACAGCCATGCGCCACCCTACCAGACTGCCACAGCCATGCGCCACCCTACCAGACTGACACTGGCGTGGTGCACAATCCAGGTTCAGAAAGTAAAAGTCCTCCACAGTATTTTGTTCCAATCACCTGGATTTGCTAATTAGCACAATTATTCTGCTGACTCAGCTGGCTGAGTTCATGGGTGGAAGAAACACATGGCAGTACTTTTAGTTTCTGACCCCTGGATTTACTTTCTGACCCCCGGATCGGGCGGCAGTGTAGTATAATGGTTAAGGAACTGGCCTTGTAACCGAAAGGTTGCAGGTTCCATTCCCAGGTAGGACACTGTCGTTGTACCCTTGAGCAAGGTACCTAACCTGAATTGCTTCAGTATATATCCAGCTGTATAAATGGATAATATGTAAAAAATAGCGTCTCCTAAATGCCTGTAATGTAATTTTAAGCCTCTGGTCAGAATCTCATTCCAGGCGGTGAGACCCCACTGTAAACCAATGCTATTGCAGGAACAATCACCTGCCAGACTGCTAACACACAGTAGTGCGCAATATAAAGAATAAACTATTTACATTTTCCTGGAGGTATAAATTAATTCATATATTAATTTATACCTCCAGGAAAATGTAAATAGTTTATTCTTTATATTTTGTATTGAAATACAGCACAGGCGTATAAACACAAAGAATGCCTCTGGTGATAATATCCCAATAAAACACAAAATTGATAAGTGTGAATATAAGAGAAGAATAACTGCGCACACACAAGGAAAGAGATTTTAGTGCCTTAAAGGATAATGTGCTGGTCTTGTCTCTCTGCTTTAAGCTGAACAGTAAAAAGAAACTGAATATGACTATAATATGACACGTACAGGTGTGTTTGGAATATCCATAAATGTGAACATTCTGAATGCTTGCGTAACAATGGGGGCTAATTAACTGGCCCATTCTAGCTAACGCTCAAAATACAAAAAAATTGTATGCATACAGTACATCTTGAACAGTAACAATAAATACATTTTTAATCATGAAGCAAATTGTGTTGCAGAATACAACAGTAACTAGTATTTGAATCAAACAAGCAATACAATGTTTATAATAAAAGTGAATAACAAAGAAAATAAAAGCTCAGATGGAAATATGATTTTATGTGACACTAACAGCATGAGTAGTATAGTATAAGTATAGTTACAATAATTTCAGTCCTGATAAACATCTTAGTCCCAGCAGAAACTAAAAGACGTCCATTGAAACAGTTAGCAGTAAACCACCAAGCTTGGTTAGTGTAACAGTGGTCTATACCTAACCATTCCAAACATGTAAAATGCACATGCAATTACCTTTCCCAAACTTGCTTTCGGGCTTCGTAAATAACATTACACGCACGAAAGTAAACTATTTGCATGACCTGCTCCCACTATTTCGCGAAATAACACAGGGACGCCTGATTTCGCATGTTCATTCAGGCTTAACCGCAAAAATAATAAATTGTTAAAAAACCATTAGTTGATCACCTCTGACGATTTGTTGCAGGTGGTAACAGTTTTGTGTGATTTTGTACACGCAAACCTTTAGTAAATCGACCACAGTGTGTACTCTTCTACTCTTCTTACTAGTTTATTAGAAATAGATTTATATTTTTTATATAAAATAAATGAGAATATATACACTGTAAAATAAAAATGAAAATATTAACCAACCGTATACAATATTGATATTTCTGATGTATTATACAGAGGGACCGGTGGAGCCTCCAATTTCTGTAATCAGATTTCAACTTCCAGAACTCAAATCAAGACAGTAAACATGCCAGCACAGCACCCTCCAATATCCAAGAGGAGTTTAACTTAAAGGACAACCGGGAGGATTAGGATATCATGTTGTGTCTCTGACCATGAATCAGAATATTGTTATACAGCTCACACAATGTTCCATTGGAAAGATTATTACTGCAATGGCCTCAAAACACACAATTTAATCATTTGAATATTTAATTGACTAGACTGTCATCCTTATTTTTAAAAAATACAGTTGTTTAAATGAACCAATAATCAAACCAATGGTAATCAGGTCAGGATCTCCTTAACATTCATTATTTTAGTTTTACTGTACATCGGCATTCCAAACAATATATATTTTCAGTGACCTGGTATCTGACCTCTTTTACCAGTTGTGTCACTTTGTTCTGTCTCTACTTTATATCACACTGTTCATTTTTCCACAAGAAATATTCCTAGAAATAGTACTAGGACATGGCCAATGTTGATGATATTTTTTTGATATCAGTTTGATATCAGTTATCAAGAGCTTGAAAAAAATAATTGGTGTACTTTCATATTTTCAGTGCCCTGCATGAACATACGTTATCTGCAAAAAATGGAATTCTCATGAGCAGCAGAAAACTGCTTCTATTTTTCATTTACCAATGAGCATTATGGTTTCACCATTTTGGGTTTTGAAACAACTTTATTAGTTATTCAGTAGTGGAACTCTGGCAGTACATAGAGCTGGATGAGAAATTACAAATCCAATATGACAAAAAAGGCGATAGGCGGTTGCATTACTGCAGTGGTCCCCAACCCTGTTCCTGGTGATCTGCCGTCCTGTAGGGCCCAATTAGTCCTAATTAGGGTTGGGAAGAAAACCTACAGGATGTTAAATCTCCAGAACATGGTTGGGGACCACTGCATTACGGCGACAATATGCTACTCTTTTGGCTTCATTCCTGTTTGGTCAACCAGTTAGTCCATGACTCAACATCGACTGCAGTATATTCCAAAACTGAGGTCACATATACTTTTGAGGCTCATGTCCAGCCCGCTGAACCATTCTATGTCAGCACCACTCAGCCCCTATAATTCTCCACCACATCCCTGACTTTGCCCACTCACCTTCTTCCTCCTCATACCGTCGATGGCCATTCACCACTCCCCTGCCCCCCATCCCATCCTGATCCATTCTGCGAGAGAGAGAGATAAGAGAAAAAGAGATGGGAGGAATATGGATTCAAAACTGCTGTTTGAAATCTTTATTCAGATGCCATTATTATACACTTCAACAAAGCACTTCATCTGAAATGCTTCAGAAATAAGTCAGCAGCATAATGGTATTTGTAAAAGCACGAGCCATTATTCTCTTCCTGGAAAAGGGCACTCTACCAAAAAAAATGCGATAAGTGATTCATGAGAAGTAATAATGAAGTCAAAAACCAGTTAATGTTATTATTCTTCCCCCACATCTCAGTCCCTCTGCCAACTGGCCAATTAAACAACTGGGACTGTTTCAGAGAAAGGGTCTTGTAGTAACTCCAGAGCTTCTAGAGAAACAGATGTTTATCAAATCTAAACTTATTATTATTACTTTATTTTTTCTTTCTAAATTTGGTGGCCAATGTTGGGCTGAGCATATCCAATTTCCACCCTGATTTGGAAAGGCCAATCGTCTGCAAGTGCAGCCGCGTACATGCGTGAACCCCACTGCTGAATTGGGAGACTGTAGACATCCATGTGGTGTCACCAGCTGCTTATTTTTATACCGCCGATTACAGCTAAGTTCACAAAGAGCAGAGACAGAGGAAGACCTTTCATAAGCGACTTTAGTATTCAGTCCAGGGGCACCCGATCGATCAGTGTGGGTTGCTAGATAGAGATGAATGCGAAACCTTATCCTATTGAACCCTCCCATACCCTGGACAATGCAATCACTAATTGTGTGTCGCCCTATAGGGCTACTAGTCACAGTCGGCACAGGCACGGTTGGGATTTAGTCCAAGGCCGTGAGGCTCATCCATGCACCACAGTGTGGTGCCTTAACCAAATGAGACATCCAGCAGTGACTGATCTAAACTTATTTCCATCCGCAGCTTGCTTTGTTAGTCCGATCACCATGTACACTAACTTCTAAGAACACGCTGTACAGTAACAAATCCTGCACACACTGTACAGGGCTACATTCAAGTTAAATTGTTGATGATACATTGATTAGATGTCAATAATGTCAATGCTACAGAGTGGAAAAAGAGAGGTGTCATGCCAGCTAGTGCGACGTGTAGCAAAAGGTTTCAAAGTGGAGAGAAAATGGCAAAGTTTACATCTTCTTTAATATCCAAATCCTGTACAGAATGTTGAGGGTCTTCTGTTTTCTATACCCTCAGAGTGATGCAGAAGCACTGAACAGCTAGCGAGGTTCGACCAATGCAGATAGACAAGCAGGGGGAACCGCTCAGCTACAAGGTGAATAGACCACCCCGAACACTGGGTGGCCAATACCCGACATCAACGCAGGGCCCCCTACCTGTTTGTCACAGTAGCTTCGAATTAGTTCAGGTTTAGCCCAATAGAACCTACCCTTCTGGGGCTGACCAATGTGAATGGTTCAAAACATATACATAACAGCAAAAGCTGTTACTTGCTTTTGTTACTTAGCTAGGCCTACTTTGCTAGTCTAAAATAAAGAGAAAATATCTGAACTGGGGGGGGGGGGTTGCACAGAGGGAACCTTGCGGGGGGAGGGGGGTGCATTACGCCAGTGATTGTAATAACAACATAATAATAATAACAATAAGAAGAAGAAGAAGAAGAAGAAGAAGAAGAAGAAGAAGAAGAAGAAGAAGAAGAAGAACAAGCAGAGTCACACAGGAATAGAGCTGTGGTGACTGTGAGCTGGGGCATCCCCGGTTGCCATGTGAACACACACGTGAGGCGGGCCGCAGATCGAAGCGCATGTGGATCTTTTTCCACTACAGATCAATGGTGAAATAACAGAGCAGGAAGTAAACTCGATTGAGTCCTGTAATTAAAATAGCCTTCTGTCTAAGCATCAAGGGTATCAAAGGTAACTTTCCAGAGCCCGCAAATCAGTCAGGAACAGCACACTGGGTATTAACCCATGATGCACTCCACCACAAACTAACAGAAGACTGATGTCCACTTTGACATTTAACTGCCTCAATAACTATACAGCATAAATTATAAATGTCCTGAACTACAAGAACCACATTATTCACTCAAGGCTGTGGAAGAAGAGCTTCACTATTGTATATGTAGCATACCTAAATTGTAAAAAGGACAATGCAACAAACACACTGTACAAGCAAGCTGCACTGAGCCGACTACTGCAATGGCTTTTTGCATAATGCATCTTGGGAAGTGTAGTTCAGCATACCTCAAGTGTGCACTTACATAGAAAAAGGCCAGCAATAACATCATAATAAGCGGAGACAACTGTTGCCCCTCACAGTCAGTGCTGATAACAACAGCGTTAGCGCCAGGGCATGTGCAAGTGGGTCCCAGGGGAAAAGGTCAGCGCTGTCTTGGGTCTGGTTAGGGCCGCTGTATCATGTGTGTAATTAGATCTGCCCTTCACACCCACTGGGCAAGGCTGCGTGGGGTCAGCCAGTTATCAGGACTGACAGCATTATCGATCGGCCTGGAAATCACTGTGACTGGGAGCTATACTGAGGGAAAAACTGCCCAACACTGATATGGTCTCTCTCTCTCTCTCTCTCTCTCACACACACACACACACACACACACACACATGTGCTCCCACATACATGTAAACACAAACACATATCACACAGAAAAATATATACATATTTTATGGATATATATTTGCTTGTGATATGTGTTGTGTTTACTTGCATGTGGACATCGCTCATACAGATACAAACTCACACAGGCAGAGAAACACGCAGATGTACATAAACACACACAAACACGCATACATCCCTGAATCCTTTGATATGCACGATGGGTGCCCTTCACTCACAACCATAAATACGTCAACATAATACTCTCCCAGAGCTTTCAATACTGAGTTTCATACCTTAATCAAATGTGTTTTCTCGATATAATAAACTTAAAAAGCCCAGATTAAGCGAACAAATGACGACAAACACATGTCCACATACAAGCTCTGAACGCTTCCTCAAGCTTCTATTTAAATGCAATGCCTGCTTTCATTTCAGTAATTAACTTTCTTTTTTTTTTTTTTCCATTTAACTTAACAGGGAATAGTTTTTTTTTTTTGTATATTAAACAATATATTAATATACTGGGATACATACGCATTTCTATTTAATGTCATTTTAAGGGCACGTTTACTTGTCACATTATGAATGATTATCGTTGTGAAAGAACTTAAGCCAAAGTTTGACTTATTTCACTGAGAAGCGCAAAACAAAATGGAAGCTTTTAAAAGCACAAGCTAGCCGAGTGCACATCAAAGGCAGCCAGGAAAGGCGGTGCAGATAAAGCAGGAGTACGGTGAAAAATAAAGTGAACGGCGGGTGGAGGCACGTCCTACCTTATTTCAGACTTTTCCGAGGTGCGTCGGCATAAGACGGAGGAGAGAGGCCTCCCCGGCGGTGTGAGGGTTCATTCGAAGCTCAGAGGCACACGCTGTGGGCAGGACTGGACTGGACCGGTCCCTGAATTGTAATGGGAGGACGTAAGAGGAAGCCCCCCCCCCCCCCCCCCCCCAATAAAAGTTTGGTATTGGCTAGCTGACTGGCCTCAGGACAGGACATTGGTACCCAGTAGAAGGGAGGGGCAAAGGGTGGTGTATGAGTTGGTGTATGAGTGGGTTTGGGGGGTGGGGGGTGGTGCACCTGACAGGGTAACACAGGGCTCATCCAAAGAGAACACAGCCACACTTGGAAGAACAGGGTTTGGCTGAATTCACAAAGGCATTTGTTTTTGCACACATTATCGCTACCTCAGCTCCCTGTCTTTTATTCAAAGTCTCCTGAGTCCTGTCTTGCCCTAGTACACTGATCTACCCCTTGCCTCCATGATCTCCTGGCCCTCCCGATCTCCCCATTGACCGCTCTTTTTATCTCTGTTCCTTCTTTCTCCCTGTCACACTCTTACTGTAAGTCCTTCCTATAAGGAGTAAGGTATTGGGACAGTGTGTGGCAGATTGTTTCTGGATAAGATGTCCTTTGTGAACACTTTACTTGACCTCAGAACACTGGGGTATTGAATAAGAACTACAGGCTCTTCAACAGAACTGGGTAAAATAATTATTTGAATAAGTTATCATCTAATTTAACCCTTTAGACATCAGTACAAATTTCAGCAGGTTATATACAATCTTAAAAAAAACATCTCTTGTAAGCAGTAATCGGAACAAAAATAAATTTCATATGATTGTAGTGGCGAGTAACATGTTTCACTGAAAATTCTCAGGGATCTGAAGGAACTACAGAGTTAAACTATTGAAGTGAATATTGGTTGAATATTTCAAATATGCATTTTACCTAGGTCTGCTCTGCTGTTCAAGGGCAATAGTTGTGGTGGCAGCATAAAATACGGGTTAAGGAACTGGGCTTGCAGTTCCAAGGTTGTTGGTTTGATTCCCTGGAAGGACAGTACCGTTGTATTGTTGAGTAAGGTACTTAAACTGAGCTGCTTCAAATTTCTGCTCAAATATAATTCTCTCTCGCTCATGCTTAAATGTACTCTTGACCTTTTTAAAATCGACAGTATTCGGCAAATGGATATAGCATGGTTTAACATGTTAATTTGTTATTGAGCTGTCACAATCAGGAAGGAAAAATCTGAATTTGGCTTGGGCGTCTGATTTCCGTCACTGGTATTTCCCTATTGATGACATTGATGTTCTTATCGATAGGGCATTGACCCTCATGAGGAACAGAAACACGTCAATCGTATACTCACATTTAAGTGCCCCCACTCCAATAACCTTTGCTGCCAATTACTTAATTGTATAGGATTATGCCCTTTGGGGGTACAACAATATAGATCACTTAATACCCCCCCCCCCCCCCCCCAATCCCACTCCTCATTTCACCATAATGTTTGGGACATATTCATGGTATGTACTGTAAATGAAAGTAGTCATGTACAGTGCATGCAATGGCTGCTTGAAGTGTGTGACTTGTTTTTGGAGGCTAGTTGCATTAAGTTTTCTTTTCAGCATATGAAACGCATGTTCAATTGGATTCCGATTGGGTGACTGACTTAGCCAGTCAAGGACTTTCCAGTTTTTGGCATTAAAAAACTATTTTTTTTGCTTCAGCAGTATGTTGGGATCTTTGGGTGCGTCCCAATACTCTAAAAATGTATCCTCCTTTCCTCCACTACCACCTCCGCTCCTTCGTGCCCCGGGAACCAATCTTTTTGTTTTAATCTAATGTTGCTGATTACATATGAATTGTTACATATTAATGCCTCGACGCAAACCGCAATGTTAGGTACACGCAGCTATTTGTACTTGAAACGTACAGGCTGTTTGGTATGGCGTTAGATTAGTGCCACTAAGAATTGATAGTGAAAAAAAAATTTACATTGAAAAAATAAAAATTGATATTGAAAAAATGTAAAAAAAAAAAATTCAGTATCAATTCTTAGTGGCACTAATCTAACGCCATAGTTTTGCATACTTCTGGGTAGTAGACGAGTGGAAGAGAGTCGAATGGAAGTGAGGAGTGAAGAATATTGGGACGCACCCATTGTCTTGCTGTAGGATGAAGCGAGGATGCATTTTTCGAGTATTGGGACACACCCTAGGACTGCCAACTTTGGTTGTGCCAAGTTTATTATCGTGAACTGGGGAGGGGGTGCTTGCAATCCTGGACCGGAGGGGATTTAGGATCGAGGGGGGGCTTGCAATCCTGGACCGGAGGGGATTTAGGATCGAGGGGGGGCTTGCAATCCTGGACCGGAGGGGATTTAGGATCGAGGGGGGGGCTTGCAATCCTGGACCGGAGGGGATTTAGGATCGAGGGGGGGCTTGCAATCCTGGACCGGAGGGGATTTAGGATCGAGGGGGGGCTTGCAATCCTGGACCGGAGGGGATTAGGATCGAGGGGGGGGACGACATCACATAGGTGTGATTCTGTTTAAGACTGAAAGCCTGAGTCTCAGCTGCGTGAGAGTTGTCAACCCTGCATCACTCTGATACAAGTGAATCTTGGTCTCATCTGTTCACAAAAACTTTTCCAGAACTCTGCAGGCTCTTTTAGGTACTTCTTAGCAAACTGTAACCTGGCCATCCTGTTTTTTCGGCTAACTAGTGGTTTGCATCTTGCACTGTACCCACTATAGTTCCGTTTGTGAAGCCTTCTGTGGATAGTCATGAGGTCTCCCTCAGCGTGGAGAGAATGAGAGCGGTTCCTGCAGTGGCGGATTGAATAATTGCGGAACGAGAGTGAATGATTGAATAATTGAATGAGTGAGTGGTTGGTACTTATGGGGTAATTACTTAATGGATGTGGGAACGCAAGGGGCTGGGTTTCCTGGGGAAATAAATGGAGTGCACCTGAGGTAGAACAAGAGAATTGACGGAAGGCGAGCAAGAGAGAGTGGTTTGCCTCTGAGCTCCTGCATGTGTGGCGGTGTTTTTCTTTTTGTTTGGTTTGGTTAGTTTTCTTTTTGTACGAGTGCGAATGTGTTTATTAAAATATGAAAATCAACTTACATGAAAATGGGAAAAAAAATTGTTGGTTCACAGGACATGGGTTGGTTATGAAGGAGAAAAATAACAAAGATTCAGGCTGTTCTCATCGCATACTGATTAATAGGTACATTTCAGGCTGCAGTAAGGTGCTTGGTGCTTCCCCCACAAATATAATAGCATACCATTGATCTTTAAGCATGAATACAACACTGACTTAGTACAAGTGTTGTCATATCAAGCACCATGTTTTTCCACCAGAGGTCCCCACAAACCCATTTTAAAGGAATGTTTTTGAGATAGTCCTCTAAAGGAAGACAGAACTCTTTTTCTTTAGAATCACAATAAATATGACTATTTTATTTGTATGTCTACTTAAAAAATGTATTTTATAGATCTTTTTATTGTTTTGATTTTATCTATGTTCTGCTGGTCCAAATGTATGTGTTATTTTGTGTATTTTATTGTTTTGGAAAGTGCTTTGAGCGACTTATATAAATAAAAGTTATTATTATTGCTATATAAATAAAGTTATTATTATTACCAGCTGTATTATTTCAGAGAGGTTCTATGAGTGACAGGGGATGTAAGGTAACATGCAATAACTCTAGACAGATGAGGTAAGGCCAATGTTGCCAGATGCCTGTATTTTTTATAGCCTGCTTTATTCTTAAAAATTTCTTTTTCAATTGATTCACAAACAAATTTACAATACAATTCCTCCTTATCATCTTTTAAAAAGCCGTCACGTACTACTGGCACTCATTACACCACAATGTCTTTTTTTACAAATCCTAAATTAGGAGGAAATCCCTTCTGTCTGGAAACCTGTAAAAAAAAAGAAAAAAAAGTGAGTTGACTCTTGAGGGGGACAAGAAAGATTTTTTGGAGGGAGAACTCCAAAAGGAGTGCAGAAAGGTGAGACATTAATAGTGTTTTGCAAACCACGTGGCCTCGGTCATTTGCTCACTTGGCAGATTACTTGGTAGCTCTGTATTATTTAGGTAAAATTATACACTGTGTATGAGATGCAGGATCTTTGGGAAGGTGCATATCACCCAGCAGAATGAATCAGGCTCAGTCAGACAGCACGAGCTGATGCCAGTGAAAGGGGAAAAAAAATAAATGAAAGGAAATGGAGGAGCTGCAAAAATAGAGGTAAAAGAAGAGAGGTATGATTGAAGAAAAGGTGTGAGTAGAAAAAAAAATAGGGAGGTAGCCTAGTAGTTTGAAAAAGTGGTCGTAGAAATCTGAATGCCGATTTGCAGGCATTACATTTTGATCAGTGCTAAGACAAGGATTGAGATGGTTCCAAATGCGGTGAAATCGCATTAACAAACTTTCACTTTACATCCATTGCCTCTCTGTACCTTACCTCCACGTACGTTTCGCTACGCAGCTAAGACACATTTACCGTGAAACAATTTCTCACGGAGTGGAGGGCTGTCGATGCAGATCTCCATGGCAACCAACGCAAACACAGAGATAGCGTTAATAATGAGAGGGGCGCAACTGTCTGGTAATCTGTTCGAATTCTACCGGCCGCGTCTGAACGGGAAAGGATAAATCGCTCAGAGCCGATCGATAGATGCGTTGAGGGAGATTACATTTTCTCCATCATGTTCCCACTCGGTAGTTTTTATTTTGCTCATTTAATTCCAGACAGCATTCAATTTGGTGGAACGGGACCTCCAGACAGTGTGGCTACAATTTAAGATTAATTTGGGCCTGAGAGGGCTGGTGGAGCTCCTTCTGATCAGAGGACTCCATTATCGACCTCCATATCGGCCACAGGTTTACATCACATAATGTTGTTCAAAGGCATTGGCGTGACACATTGGATCTATGCTTGAAGGCTGTTGGTCTGAATAAATAATTGTTAGTGGTTTCCTTCAGTAATGTGCTAGCTCCATCAAAAATGAAAAGCAACAAAAAGCCCTATTAGATGTAACATTTTTTTAAGTGACATCATGAACGGCAAACTCAGCTGGACTTACCTGTTTGAATCAATAGGACTTGAACATACAGCCTCGTGATGAGTGCCAAATTATTGAAGAAAAAAAAAAACCTGAGTGCAAATGATAGTGCTGAAGACTCATTTCAGAGAAGATGCAATCCGCCAACAGCACCACAGGAAAAAAAATCCCAAGGGAGCCGAGGACCGGTGATAAGAAGAAGAGGAAAAGAATAGTGTTGACTGCAGTGGGGGCACATCCTGTATGCCTAATTTAATATTGTGCTCTGTGTGTATCCACCAGTCAATCTACATATCGCTGCCACATCCCTCAATCACAGTATCTCCAAATTACATCATTGTCCAATGATCCAACCAAGTAATCTCATACATACCCTCCCTCTTCGTCCATCATGAAGTCTTCCAGTGCACCCCTATACCTGCCAATAGCTCATATTTGAATAATCGCTCATCTTGAACTTAAGCTTTGTAATTATGAGCTCCGTTATTGATGTTGTCATTACTGTAATTATTATCAGTCGGATGCGCCTGTTTACGGCTCTCAGCTTGAAGTGTCATTTGTAGTGCGACCCATTTCCTCCCTTTCAACCGCAAGAGTAATTACTCCGTAGACAGGCTCTTTGTCTCATGAACTACTTCAGCATGGGAGAAGTAGAGAGGGACACAGAGAGAGAAAACAAATAGTGAGAGAGAACCCTAGATAGAGAGAGAGAGAAAAAGCAAAGGAAAGAGCAGCCAAAGACAGACAGAGGAGGACACACTGAGAAGAGTCTTACGTCTTCTTTCACTGTTAATTGTGTGTGTGTGTGTCTGTGTGAGAGAGAGAGAGAGAGAGAGAGAGAGAGAGAGAGAGAGAGAGAGAGAGAGAGAGAGAGAGAGAGAGAGAGAGGCAGAGTGTAAAAGACAAAGAGAGAGAGTAAGAGAGTTAGGGAAAGCACAAGAGTAATCCTTCTCTCCCAATTCCCCCCACACCCACACTGGGACATTGCCCATCACACGGCCTGTATCCCCATCCCATCTATTTAACACTGAGTACAAAGCAACAGGTACATTTTACAGACTTAATTATGATAATTCTGTGCACTTTAAAATAGAGTGATTATGTATTGGATACAAACCTAACCTGACATTTTTAGGAATTTTGAAATCCCGCCTGGACGGATATTTTTGGTCCCAGAAAGAAGAAATGTCTGGGGAAAAGAGGACGTCTGGTCAGCCTATTTAAAACCAGGTTTTTTTAAAACACGTGGTTTCTTTTCAGTAAGTAGCCAATTTAGGCCCTGGAAATGAGAAGTGTGGATTATTGCCAATCGGCAAAATAAACCAATCATGTAAGCGAGTCTGGCACAACTGCTCTAAACTAAAGACTGCCAATATCAATGAACATCAGTAAACACACCTAACACAATTTAAAGGATAAGTTCGCTATTTTGGACCTTGGACCCTATTTGCGGTCTGTCTTCCATGAACCTGACACATTGAGTCTATATTTTCGCTGATCAGTCCAGTATTGAGCTAGCTACAGATTTCCTGTAGGCTCTCACTGGGCTACAATGGAAGTCAACGGGGCAATTAAAAATGTTATGGAAAAACAACGATAAATGTGCTTTTATAGCTCAGTGTGTATTCTTACGGTCTCAGTATGCTCTCCTGTGAAATGTAGGCTATCGCAAACACAAACCTAACGTTGAAACAACAGTTCAATTTGAAACAGAACTATTTCTCCGACCGCACTACCTCGCACTGTAAACTTCCGCAGTCTAGCTACGTTGTAGAGAGGCTGCTTGAAAAGCAGTTGATCACAAATCCTGACCTCCCGTTGGAGTTTACTAGCTAGTAGCCTACAACAGAACTATTTGTAACGCAGTGTTTGTAATCATCATTTGTAATAATTTACATTACCTGCGCAACTTCAGCCTCTCTCTCTTCTCTTGCTCTCTTATCATCCATCTCTTGTAGTTCCGTGTCCGTGTATTCTGGCTCAAATCTGTAGCCAGTAACGTCAAAGTCAAAATCGAATTCTTCGTCTTCGTAATCATTATAGTCATCCATCATCCAAGTTTTTTTTGTGGAAATTGTAGCCTAGCTGCAGGTAAACAAACGCAGACTGCTCACATAGATAGTTTCGTAAACGGCCGGCACACCTTCCCGCTCCCCCACCCCGACACATAGTACTCCGTGGGAGCAGCGAAAACAAGCAACAGAGAAATGCTTACTTCCAAGCCATGCCAAGCACGTAAAAATGTTCGGATTGAGATACATTTCACAGGAGAGCATACTGAGACCGGTAACAATACACCCTGAGCTTCCCGTCTCATTTATTCTACATGAAAGCACATTTATCGTTGTTTTTCCATAACATTTCTAATTGCCCCGTTGACTTCTATTGTAGCCCAGTGAGAGCCTACAGGAAATCTGTAGCTAGCTCAATACTGGACCGATCAGCGAAAATATGGACTCAATGTGTCAGGTTCATGGAAGACAGATCGCAAATAGGGTCCAAGGTCCAAAATAGGGAACTTATCCTTTAAACTATAGAAAGAATGCACTCAGTCGAGTGCAGACCTCTGACAAAGGCACAGCAATCTCCCCTCACATGAACGTACACAGCAGAATTTGTGTCTGTACAACTAACAGGTCAGGAGATTAGGTCATTTGAAAATTTGACCTGATGGTGGCGCTACAGGAAAGGTCATGAGGTCACTTCCTCTTGGGAACATGAATGTGCATAGCAAATTTAATGGCAATCTGACCATTACTTTTACAGATATGTTGATCACAAATAGAAAGTTTGGTCTAATGGTGGCGCTAGAGAAAAGGTAATGGGGTCACCCCCGTAGCAGATGTATAGCAGGTGTCAATACCTTCCACCTTCTGATGAAATAGAGTACTCAAGTGAGTACGTCAGTCGTGGGCGGAGTCTGGTTTCGGAAGTAAATTCCCTATGGAAAATAGAATGGGCTTCGGAGACTACCGACTATTTCTTGAAATCTGATTCATAGAATGAGCCGAAACATTCCTGGATTAGCCTGTGTGGTACAAGCATGTAGACCATATAACGCATGTTCCAATTTTTATTTTTTAAAGTAATGCATTAATGATTGTAGTTCGACTTGTAGTCCACTTTAACTGACTGCATATCCAGTACTGCAACGCACGGGTGGTTCTCGACCAATAAGATATCATCATCTCGTCTGTCTGCTCTGTGGCAGATGGGAGTAGGCTCGTGCCGCCCAACCAAGACAAGCTAACGTTAGCTTGCTAAGTAGAGAAGCCCGCCCGACAAGGTCAGAAACTATGCTACGGTTAATCACATGAAGCAATTCTAGCTTTAAGTCCTTCAAGCTAGCTAGCTAACGTTAGAAAAATGTGTTTAAAAACGGAGCTGTGTGCTACTGCTGGCTAACGTTGATATGAAAACGTCTGGAGATAAGGCTGCTCGTTCGGAGGGAATTATGGGACGTGTAGTTTTTGAACAGTGCCAGCGCTGGGATGTTCACAAAAAAATACTAAAACGTAAAATATACTCGAAGCTGGTCCAGAAAAACAACATAGTTTGCGAACGGGCGTTATATTGAACAATATGACGGTAAGACATAATCAGTAGAAATGGTTTAAAAGTAAGCTTTAGTTAATGTCTACGCTCTAAATGAATGGGGAATTTACTTCCGAAACCAGCGTGACGTAGTCACTTGAGTACTCTATAAAGACACAGCAATGATAGAGTTTGAATGGGAACAAATGTAACATCAGTGATTGAAGGTAAATTAATTTAGATTTGTGATTAGAATGATTATTATAGATATTATAGATATTAAAGATAGAGATATGACATTATAGATGTTAGTAAAATTTAACCTACAAACCCGGCCACACTCGCAATCTTCTAGTCCAACATCTGGCCCCCAAATAAATTTCAGCTTAGGGCCCCCAAATGCTCCTACCACAAAATTTAAATACCACAACCGACATTTAATTAATTTGATAGCATAAATAGAACCAGTCTTGGTAAATCGGTTGTTAATATGTTGGTAGGCTATCTGCGACTGCAACAATGGATATAGGCCTAGTGAATGTTTTTGCACTGCAACTATTTCTGGCCCTCAGTGTTTGCTCAGAAAATTGTATTGAAGAAAAAGCCAACCTGTACAAATTCATATTATTTCCAGGTGAGTTCACATCAGCATAATGGGCTCATCCCTCTTAGCTGAATAATTTTTACGTGGATTGAAAAGACCTTGTTAATCATCACAGCTCTGCCTGTATATGGCATTATGGACAATTGGACATCCCTTGAATAAAGTAAAGGTTAACTAGACAAACAAAATATTAGAGAAAAACTAAATTTCACACAAAGGTTTGCATCAGTACAACAAACGTGCAACACAGTTAAAAAATCTGAATGCCCGTTATATGCCGAATGCCTTATAATCCCCTATAGAAAATGAATATGCTGCAGTATATTGTAAATATATCAAATTTATCTTCACAATATATTTAAGTATATACATTTCCATAAGGGATAGTGACTGCCCTTTCCCGAAGCCTTGTATCACATGTGAAGATCAAATGATGAGAAGGAAACACATAATTGGCTCAAAAGATTATGGCTAGCTTTATGGCCCATATCGCTTGGTTTTCCATTCATCCTTTTTATAATGGTGTTGTTAGACTGCAGGGGCCTGTTTCACAAAGCAGGATTACTGAGTTATCGGGATAAATGCACTGAGTAAAAATCTGGAACCCTTCCAAATCTGGAACACGGACTGAAGAAAGAAGAGCTGTTCCGGTGTTCTGTCGACTTGTCCTACCTTGTCAAAATATCCTACCGGTAGCGTCATGCGGTTATCTATCGATCTTTGCTACCCTATCAGAAGATACTACCACAAGTAAATTGTGATTCATTAGTAAAAGAAAAGTTTAATTAACATCACAAATGGTATAAGAGTTTGCTTAAAACACCGTAACTGTGGAAAACATGCAATACTAAACTTAGGTCAAAAAAATAGAGGCGGAAGTAGCATGAATTTATGGGCGTGCCGTTAAACAAGAAAAATTATGCAATTGTGATGCGCACGTGCGCAATATGCCTCGGTAGGACAACTCGATGGGTAGGATGAATCAACAGAACACGGGGTTTTCCTCAGTGCAGTCCAGCTAACTCAGAAATCCTGCTATATGAAACAGGACCCTGGATTCTGAAGAAATAGCAGCAGAAAACCACAGCAAAACAAAGACAACTCATAAGACTTATCTTCTGTTTCTGTCTCTCTAGATTGCACATGTGGCTCCTGAATTTTGGTTTGTGTGTCAGGTTACCAGCAGATTTGCTTTTGAGCAGGGGCTTTTCTAGACCATATTTAGGGGGCTTCACCCCCCAACCCCCCCCCCCCCCCCTTTCATCTCAGCCCCCCTGAAAATGTTTAGTCATTCTTTTCTAAAAATCCATTTAAGCCCCTTGGATTTTATCTCCTCCAAAGCATGAGGGCTGGTAGATTGACTGCCAACAGCGGCAACAAGAAACGATCAGGACACTCTCCTATCATCTTTAATATCCAATCAGCAATGTCCTGGTCCTCCCCTTCCCAGTCTGCAATTGCTTGCTCTGAACCTTCAGTTCAAGAATTCAGGTTGTGCTTATCTAAAGTTTGTTGTATCTGAACCATAGACTGTAGAAATATATGGACAAAGTGACTGTGACGTCAGCCATCGACTTTCCATGGGCTTGTGGAAAGTGTTTTGAAGTGTGGCCAAGTTGTACAAAAATTGGAGCCAGAGACTGCGCAGTAGGGAGCAGGGGGACCCTTATATGGTCATTACGTCCGGGCTGGGTCTTGTTCGTCCACAAAGCGCATGAGATACTAGTGAGGTGCACTGCCGCAAACTGTCACAGATTGGTCCACAAAATATGAAAACAGCGTACAAACGACACAATATTGGCACATTTACTATTATCGGCACTATTACGACTATATGTTCTTGTGTATTTTCTATTTACTTTGTATTTTGACCGCATTTGATACCATTGACTTGCATTGAAAGAGGGTCCTGAAAGACTTGTACTGGAGCCAACTGCACTGGCGCTAGTGAGCAATGTCTCTCAGCCGCACTCAGCCAAGCCAGGAAGTGAGCTTCAAAAACGAAGACCGGTTTTGGCCCCTTGATCTAAACCTGGATGTCGACTTGGATATAAGCTAACGTATAGATTGGTGTTCTCTAAGTTAGAGAATAAGGGCCGGATTCAGAGATGGCCAACTTACATCATGCACTTAAGTGCCTCTCCTGCGCAGATTTAGCGCGGGGTGATCTACACCTTATTCTACTTTATGCTCCATGGGTGCTTATCTCAAAATGTGGATGGCACAGGGCATGATATTCTAATGACCTGTCTCTTGTACCTGCCCCCTGGGTTTCCAGCTTTCTACTAAAAAATAACCTGGGGGTAGTCCAAACCTTTGGGATTAAGTGAAATGGGCTCATGCAAAACACTGTTATTAAAAGAATTAGCTGCTTAATGGGATCTCATAATACAAATGGGATGCTCATTAAAGTGGGCTGGGTGGGGGGGGGTGGGGGGCGGGGGGGTGTTTACTCCGTAATTGGGCGAGCAAAATAATTGGTGGTTTTGGTAGAGCGACATGGCAGCGTTCTGCGAGGTTGGAGTGTGGTGACTGATGGAGAGCTACTGTGTGGAATAATTACTCCGCATTTAGTGGCAGGAAGTAAAGTGTGCTGCAAATAGCACCCACAGAGCAGAGAAATGGGGTGGAGAGAACACACACAAACACACGCACACACACACACACACACACACACACATACACATCATCATCATGGTCATCATCATCCTGGCAGCTCCTGGGGAAAAAAGCAGTAAACCAAGGCTGGTTGGACATGCACAGCATTCATCAATCAGACTTGAATATAGCACATGCTTTTGCATCAGCTTTCTTCAGCCAGCCTTTAAACTAATTTAAAGTCCCCAGTTAGATCCATCATGATAAATGATGATTCGGTAAAGCAATTCCCAGATAAACAAAATACATTAAAGTGAGTTTTTCTTCTGTAAGCAGACATTACTTTTTATGTGTTTGAAATTTGGGCTAGTAGTCCGGGTATGGTATCGCACCTGCCCATATGGATGAGGTTGTTAACCCCCCACCCAGTTGGAAAAAAGAAAAAAAGAGTTTAAAAAAAAAGATGGAGAGAGGGAGGTAGATGGATGCTGAGAGGGTACATGTGCGTGGAAGTTTTATAGCTGTAGCAAAAACCTGGAAAAGGATATGGTCGGATCTCACCAGGGGCCCTATCTTGGCGATCTTGGCGCTTGGTCTAAGCACATGGCATAAAGTCCATTTAGAGCGTGTCCAAGTCCACTTTTTTTGCCGCTATTTTAACGGCATATTTTTTGGGTGCTAAGCACGGCGCAGCGTGCAAGTGGGCTGAACCTAGTCTCTTCATTAATTATAGGTGTGTCTTGGGCGTGACATGCAATAAACCAATCAAAATGTCATATCCCATTCCCTTTAAAAGCCTGCTTTTCCACCTTGGCGGATTGCTTATATGATGGCGAAACAGACATGCTCGTGTGTGTTTAGTGCGATCGAGGAATAGGCTAAATGGAGTAATGCTCAATATTATTCGGACTAACCATTAGCCTATGAGTTCCCAGTAATTCCTGACAGGGCTGTTATTTTACAAAATATATGCGGTTAAATTTCGTTAAAAGGACCTGCAACAGCTGAGAATAAGCTATCAATGGCTTCAGTCTCACCTTAGAAAACGCCAAATTAGCCTGCTTGTTCAGCGAGTTTCGTTTGATTATCCAATGAAAGTGTCAAACATCAATTCCATGAGGCTGTTCTCATGGAGTTCTCGAAGTTCAAGCTTCATCCAAAGTTCATTAGGCTACCTGCATAGTAATATTGATTTATAACATAAATACCCTTATTTTTCCTTAATGATGACACTAAATACAATAAAGCTGTCTGGTTGGCAACCCATATGTTCACGCATATTTCCCCTTGTTTAATAATGTCCTGTTTATGGAAATGTGACCAACCTGTTTTACTCGTAGCGTAATGCTTTAAAACAATCCACTTTCAGGAAGACCGTGAAATGTTGCGACTTACAGCAGGGGAAACAGAGAACATGCAGAGCACATGCAGAGAATGGCATTAAAATTAATTGTGAATTAATTGTGTAACGTGCTGCAAACGACGTGCTTAGTTCTCTTTAAAATCGTTTTGTTCAGTTATGGAATAACAGGTGAAATCAGCTGGGTTTTAATAAGCTGAGAGTATGGAAACCTGGTCACTGTAATTTAAAAATATGAAGGACGAAGAATAGCTAAGGTTACAATTTAGTTAACATGGTGACATTTATCTCCGTAACCATAGGCTATTGAAAAAAACCTTATGCACAGCGAATCCGCTGTAGCCTAGGCTATTTGAAAAACAATAAATTTAATATTCATTGGACAATGTTTTGAACTTTTTTCAGTCACAAACCATTCTATTTACTTACAGGCTGTATTCCTAGATAAACAGACCTGTATTGTAATGACATCTGAAGCGCATTTTCAGAACTCAAATGTCCGTCTATTGCAGTACGCGAGTTTTCCATTGAATGACAATTCACTCATTAGGTGCAAATGACAATTCGTGCATTAGCCTTGATATAGGTGTTATTAGCTCCTTTTTAATGGATAGCCATTGTCCCGTACCATCGCATATCGCCTGGATGTTGATGGAGTAGGCTGAGAGCAATGTAATGTGGCATCGTTTCCCTTCGCTGAGGGAAAGGTATGTGGACCTATGGAACATTTTATTATTATGAATTTTTGATATAGCCTACACAATAATAATATTTCACATTGTGATCTAGATATTTTAGTCATGCTTGTGCGCGCCCCTGTGTGTAACAGACAGGAGAGTACGCGCGTAGTGCACACGCCTATGTAGACGCACTTATATGCGCCATTAAAATAACATGTAAACAACTGCTACATGACTTAAGACCAGGTTTGTGGTGGTTCTAGCGCAAGCGCTTTCTGCTGGCTCAAGATAGCAATACGCCAAAAATAGTCTTGGCCACTCCTCATCTTAAGACCAACACGCCCAGTTCACTTGCAACGGGCACAAGAATACATGGTAGCTAAAGGACGTAAGCGCTAGGCGTTATAATGAACCTAGCGCCGGGTGTAAGATAGCAAAGACACTTGCGTTTGGGTTAGTGCCGCTTTGCGCCGGGTGTAAGATAGGGCCCCAGATATCTTATAACTTTTTAGTTCTTTAATTAGTCCAAACATTCATAAAACCTGACATGAGAGCTACATTTTTGAAGAAGTACATTAATGACAGCTGAAGACTGTTATTGTGCCCCAATATGAAATGTTTTACTGTGGTCTAATCTACTACACCCTAATCTACTACTCATTGTTGTATACAGCTAATCATCTAAATGAGACAGGAACAGAACTGCCTACTCCTGGTATGAGGGTTTGTCTGTCCCCTTAGTCTTTGTTCAAAAATAAAAACAGCAATAGCCACACATACACCTACTATCTCAGACTTGAGTGAGATTTAACCTGCTGCTTTAAGAGGCCTTCTTCTGTTCTTCCAACAGTTCACATGTTTGTTTTTTTCCATGGAGAACAAGGTTAAATGGTGTTAAATGACCAAACAACTTTATATGTGCTTTTCCCTTTGGGCACAATGAGCAAGCTGCGACAGAGAGGAAGCCAGACAGCAGTGGTGAGGGAGTCCAGTTGACAGAAACTCTCGAGCCCCGCCGGCAGAATGTAGAAAAAAGAGAGAGAAAAAGAGGTTAGGGAAAGTGTAACAGAGCAGCAGGAGCACCAACTGGGGATTGCACAGGAGTAATCTATAGCTGCATAGCTATGAAGACAGAGTTTGAGAACCCATGCAGTCATGAGAGGGAAAACAATCCTACCCACCTATCAAGAGCCAGCCCAGGAAGGGGTCACAGATGTTGACAGGTGACAGTAAGGAAAGGATGCCACCCCACATTACTCTGTGGTTAAAGGCTTCTCTGGCCCTGTCTCCAGACTACAACTCATTATAGAGGTGCGTATTTAATCTACACTTAAATATTGTGACTGTGATTTCCTTATAAATTTTGGTAGGGTGTTCCACAGTAGTGGCGCTCTGTATGAGAAAGTTCTACCACTCGTCAAGTTTTTAGATATTCTAGAGACTACTAAGTAGCCTGCGTCTTGGGAACGAAGTGATCTTTTCGGCTTATCGGGTAAAAGCAGATTACATACATATATAGTATTTCTTTAAGTGCTACTGCACAAGGATGGTGCTCATTAGTAGCTACAGCAGGTGCAGCAGCAGAGATAACAGAAACATTTGATTTGTTGTCTGCAGCAGTTCTGGGATGAGCTCAATTGTGTATATCTCCAATGCAATTGGTAACTGATAGTGCAGTACTTTGTTAAAGAAATACTAGATCTCAAAAGCTTAGTAAACCCAAACTTTTCCTCCACAGACTTATACGAAACAAACAACAGTGCCCAAAACTGTTATGTTCCTTAAAGCTAACTTAGAGACCATGTTTAATGAGGTGATCTGTAATCTGTTTGACTAATATGTGTTAGTCTTGGCTTAGTCTTAGAAGCTGAAGTTAGGACTCTGGCAGTTATATTTGCTGCCCTCTAACGTGGGAATTAAGCGTGCACTATTTGCCAGTGTAAGAAAAATAAAATGTCAGCATTTCAAGTCATGATTTCCACCCTGTTGACTGTAGTATTAAATATGTTGGTTAATTATGAATTTGGTTTCCTCTTACCATGGTTGGGACCAATTCCATCTCCATTTCAGTTTTGGAAATACATTGAAAAATTACCATGTTCCTTTCTTTGAGGATTATTCTATTTGTGAATTGAATTCCAACTCACTTTCTGAACTGACTTAATCAAAATGGAATTGACCTCACCCTGCCTCTTACCCCCTGGGGTCATGAGTTTACAAACACATTTCTCAAAAAAAGAAAATATTGCATATAGTGCCCCCTGGTGAGATTCATGGTGCATTATGAATATGGTGACCAGATTCCCCGGAGGACCATGTAGTCTTTGTGCAATAAGAACCTACAATAGTGCCAATTACAGTCAGAAACCCCACTGAAATACATGAGCGACCATGGCAAAATTTCCACAGACAGAAAATGTGTTTTATCAAAGTCCAAGTCCAGATCTTTAAAATGATATATCATACACTGCAATCAGGAAAATAATGAGCAAATTGTTGCTACTCCTTGAAAGTAAGTTCTGAGAAAAAGGCTGCTGATGTTTTGGAACCTTTTCCTACCCTTTTGCAATGAAAACCAGCAATAGGCATGCATTTAGAAAAGCAGAAGCAAAGTAAAATGGCCACACATTAATAGCGCTATACTGGAAGAGTGATTCTGTGCTAAACAAGATAAATATTTAAACTAAATATAATATTTTATTAATTAAATAAAACAATAAATAAACAATGAAACGTTTCCTAGGGATAGATAAGCAATACTAAAAGAGAAATATGCAAGTAACACCACTGTTCCAAAAACTAGATTTTGATAACGATAGCCTCCCTTATGAATAGCCGCACCTTATGATGATGATGGCTGTTCAAAATCAGCTCGGAGAACTCTTTCAACTTCATATGTCGCAACAACACCAGGATCCGTTTATTCATTCTCATTATGCATAGAAACATCTTTGTTTTCAGCAAAGTGTCCCATCATGCCTGCCAGTGTCAGGAATTATATCCTCTCAGTCCTCATTGCAAGACTTGGAACATGCTGGGTGGCTTTCATCTTCCTCAAAATAATCCATAATCAAGAAGTGCTGTCAGCCACATTAATTGTTACGTGCAGATAGTTGATTGAGAGTATTAACCACATTCTTGGCGTTGGCCATGGTCAAATACAATGCGATTATTTCCAGTAAAGGAGCATGATCACGTTGTGTTTATGTTTAGTGCGGTCACTTTTGGTCTCTGAGCCAATCATGGCAAAATTCACTTTTACAACAAAAACAAAGAAGAAAAATAAGCATCTTATGTGCTTTATTTCCAAGTTTTTTTTGCAAGGGTGTTAATTAAACATGGTAGCATCTTGTCACTCAACACCAACTTTGATTTTTTAAGGATGTCTCAAATTGCATTGTGATGTCGTTCATGGATTATTATAACACTTGGCTGTCTGCTATAAAGCATCCACATAAATACAAGTTAGCACATGGGCTCAACTTGTAAACTTGGAAGACTCACAAAGTTCCTTTTTGAGACACATTTTTAGCATGTTTAGCACATTTTGGCTCTCGCAAGTAGTCAGACAGTGCAACATCCACCTTTGGGTCACATAATGGTACGACTGAAAAACGGGACAAATTAAGGTTTTCTCAGAGTAAGGTGGGACACATGAAAAGGGCTTGAAATATGCGCAAAACGGGATGTCTGGTCACCCTAATTATGAACCAATTACCTTAATTAATCAGAATTCACTTCAGCCCGCTGCTGCATGGTATTGAGCGGGGATTTCACCTTCACTCAATAACAGGGGCTTGTTAAATGAAGATTCCCGCTAAATCAATTAATCACATAAATCATTATGGCTTCCACGTCCATAGCCACCACCTGTGAGTCACTTCCAAGCAGACCCCCCCCCCCCCCCCCCCCCCCCCCCCCCCAGGGGATGAAAAACAGATATTATGCAGATTTCTTTGGTCCTCTGATATTTTTCTGAGGGGCAGGTGGAGGTGTCAGGACTTTCCTAAAGGGGGCACTGATGAGGTCCTGGCGGTCGGGAATGAGACTACTGCAAAGAAAGCTTTATTGATAAACAACAATAAGAACAAAACACATTTTTTTCAACTTTCCATGTGCGTGGCAGGGAATCGGGCTTTCCTTTCTTTTTTTATACCCCTGTAACTGCTCAGGTGAAGGACGTGAAATATTATAGATGATGTCAAGTTTTCAAAAGGATCACTTAACCTAATTTTTTTTTAATGATAAATGTGGTGTCCAATTTTTGGCTAAACATGTCCAATTCCCACACTCATTTGGAATGTCCAATTAGCAGCCACGATCCCCACTATGAGGCGGAAGACATAAGGCCTATGCAGTTCTCCTTCAGAAACACGCGGTGTTGCCAGCTGCTTTTTTCCATGCCACAACCCACAACCAAGCTTGCGTAGAGTGGAGCCGGAGGAAGACCTTTCATATGCGGCTTTGGCATGTAGTCCAAGGGCGCCAAATTTACCAGCGGGGGTCGCTAGAGAGCGATGAAACCCAGACCCCTAACCCAGGGGTTCCCAAACCGGTCCTGGGGGGACCCCTGTGTATGCTGGTTTTCGTTGCAACCACAGTTGCAATCCCAGAATTTTAACAAGCTGTTAATTTTTTCTTAATTAGGTGCTTTTCATGTTTGGAGGAATTATTCGCCCTCTTAAGACACATTATGTCAGAAATAGCTATGCATGCCATGTAGAACAAACTCCCCATGTTCACGTTGTGCTTATTGTGCTATATTGCAACAATTACATAAAAAGAGGTTACAAAATAATGTATTTTCACTCAAATTAAAGAGTGAAGTGAATCAACAGGCTCCTAATTAGGTTGTTGAACACGTGTTTAACTCAATTTTTTCTTTAAGCTTATTAACACAATGTAGGTTTGGCTCGTTATCATTTGCTTTGTGTTTGAATTCTTCATTATCTACCAAATGGTTAGTTTTAGTGGCCATGTGTCCACACTTTCACCAATTAGGAGCCTATTGATTCAAATCAGTGTTTAAATGGATCTGTTAAATAATTTTCTTATCTTTTTAAAATAATTTAGCACAATAAGCACAATGTGAACATGGGGTGTTTATTCTACATGGCATCCATAGCTATTTCTGATATAATGTGGCTCAAGAGAGTGAATAATTCCTCCAAACATGACAAGCACCTAATTAAGAAAAATTAACAGCTTGTTAAAATTCTGGGATTGCAACTGTGGTTGCAACGAAAACCAGCATACACAGGGGTCCCCCAGGACCGGTTTGGGAACCCCTGCCCTAACCGACTGAACCCTCGCGTAGCCTGGGTGATGCTATCGGCGATTGCGCGTCGCCCTATGGCGTTACCGGCCACAGTCAGCCTGGCACGGTCCGGATTCCATCGGAGACTGCGAGGCTCATCCATGCACCACAACGTGGGGCCTTAACTGAACGAGGCACCTGGCATCTCACCTGATATTCTCTGAGCAGACCATCCCACTCATAAAACCTCTGAGGCACGTCCAAATTAAGTTAAAACTGCACACATAAGCTCACCTATGTGTTCAGAGTAAGAAAGGGGCTGAGGAACAAATTGGATCGGTCAATAACGTTAGATGAGTGACAGTTGCACAAGACACCCTTATAGAAATGGAATATACTGCAGTTGTTATAAGTGTGTGGACAAAAAAATAAGGATATTTCACAGCAAAGTATTTGTAAAAATACATATTGAAATATCTGAAAATGGCAATAATTTGTATGTTTTCCCATGTATTGTGAACCGTTGTAATATCTTTCCTAAACTTGGTCATATATTTTGTTTCAATATACTGTATTTTCCACACCCGTAAGAGCGTGTAATTTTCACATGGCCCCAAGCATTCCTGGTTCGTCAGGACCAAATATTCATGGACACTTTACCTTCACTTCTATTTCCTGCAGGTCTCTAGGGCAAACAGTGATTGATGGAGAGATAGTGATGGAGAGACTGCCAGAACTGTGGCCCCCGGGTGTTCTAATACCACTCAAAGCTTTCGTTTCACACTCCACCACCGCTCACAAAATGGACTCTGAAGCTGGCATGGGGTTTCTAATAAAGAAAATGTATTGTATCATCTAAGGGTAATGCGTCGTTTTATGTGTGCTCGCAGACGTTTGTGGAGAGAGAGTTCTGTCTCGCACACTCTCAGACATTTGAACATTGGAAAAGTGATGACGAGGCCATTCGGGCCAACTTGGCTTTTTTTTTTTAAAAGAGCACACAAAAAATAAGAAAAACAATCAACCAATCGATCAATAATGAAATAATTCAATCAATAATAGAATGAAATCAATCAACAAAAGAATTGATCAATGATAAAATGCATCAATCAATAAAATAACAATAAAACAAGCCCCGCGGTGACGCAGCAGTCTAAGGCGCAGACTGTATCCAAGTCTATCCTCATAACACTAAAATTTCAAACTGGTAGTCAGTTCGGTTGCCCTTCTTTGTACTTTCTCCAGAGCCTCTATATCTTTCTTATAATGTAGTGCCCAAAACTGCACACAGTACTCCAGGTGATGTCTGACCAATGCATTATATAGTGTCAATATTACTTCCTTAGATTTATATTCTATATCCCTTGTAATATAACCCAGCATCCTGATGGCCTTCCTTACCGCTACAGCACAATGCTTAGTCTGTGATAAACTTTGGTCAACTATTATTGCAAAATCTTTCTCAAATTGAGTCTATTGTACTCCTCCCATGAAATATTCCTGTTCTCAATTTTTTCCCCCACATGTAGAACTTTACATTTTTCTATACTGAATGACATCTGCCATGTATCACTTCTGGATTCTCTTCAGATCTTCTTGAATTATTCTAGAAGATTCCAAATTATTTGCAAGACCTCCAATTTTTGTGTCATCCACAAATGTAACTATTTTGCTGCTGACCTTTGTAGCAAGGTCATCTGGACAGTGACACAATTTTTGTTGTTTTGGCTCTGTACTCCAGCACATTGGATTTGAAACGGAACAGTGAGGTTAAAGTGCAGGAAATTAAAAATTGGACGGATCACTTTATGGGTTGGTTCTCCTGACTTATTTTTCCATACAGTTCAATAGGAAAATGAGTCAGGAGAGACAACCCTTAAAATGATCCATCCATATGTACTGCATATCTGGCAGCAGAGTGATGGTTGAGGCTTGTTTGATACCTCAGACCCTTGATGACTTGTGTGTGTTGGAACGCATGGTTGGCAAATTGGCTATAAGTCATCAAGGGTCTGAGGTATCAAACGAGCCTCAAACCATCACTCTGCTGCCAGATATGCAGTACATATGGATGGATCATTTGAAGGGTTGTTTCTCCTGACTCATTTTCCTATTGAACTGTATGGAAAAATAAGTCAGGAGAACCAACCCATAAAGTGATCCGTCCAATTTTTAATTTCATGCACTTTAAACTCACTGTTCCGTTTCAAATCCAATGTGCTGGAGTACAGAGCCAAAACAACAAAAATTGTGTCACTGTCCAGATGACCTTGCTACAAAAAAAAAAGAAGTCAGGAGAACCAACCCTTAAAATGATCCATCCATATCTACTACATATCTGACAGCAGAGTGATGGTTTGAGGCTCGTTTGATACTTCAGACCCTTGATGACTTATAGCCAATTTGCCAACCATGCATTCCATACTATTCCCATGTAATTTACAACTTAATCTAGTCCAAGCCTCTAATTCCCATAGAGAGCCTTCAAAGGTTCAGTATGGTCCCCTTTCTTATATATTGTAATTATATTGCCAGGTTTCCAATCATCTGGTATTTCACCAGTTTTAAGAGACTCATTAAATATAACTGTCAGAGGTCTGTAAATTTCCCCTAGGTCCTTGAGTACTCTTGGATATATCCCATCAGGGCCCGCTGACTTACTTGTTTTAAGTCTTTGCAGTCTTTCTAGTACTTCTTCCTCCTCTAATTTCACCTATGCCATTCTGTGTGTGGGATGCCCCTATTGGCATTTCTGTTAGAACTTCACTAGTGAAGCACTCAACAAATAAACTGTTACCAGCTATGCGTCTTGGGCAATTTGTTTTTCAAAACACCGTTTAGCTGCCCTTATATCTTTTTTTAACTTTGGCGCGCATAATATCATATTCTAAACTGTTTCCTCCTGAGCTGTCCAGCTTGAATTTATGGACTAATTTCTGTTGAAGTTTTAAGCCGTCTCGTTTTGGATAAAATGACTGTAATGTAATTAAAGAGCTACACACGCATTATTAAAATTTAAAAAATTTGAGTCTGTATTTATAGGATTGACTTTCCAACACACCTCCACTGTAACTGCGTTCTGCTCCCCAACCTCAGACCTACAAATTCTGTCTAGATTATTACATAAAACCAGATCAAGAATGACTTTCCCTCTTGTTGGTTGAGTAACAAACTGAGCCAAAAAATAGTCATTTACCATTTTTAAGAACTCCTCTTCACATTACCCCCACCCTGACATAGCTTCCCAATTAATGGATGGTTAATTAAAGTCACACACTGTCTCTCTCTCTCCTTGCATGCTTGTTCTCTGTTATTATAAAGTGTAGTTTTTACATTTCTATCTGAGGCAGGTGGCCTGTAGCATACTCCCTCTCATTTTCCCCCAGGAGTCTAATCCAAATATCTTCACTTGTGCTGAGAGGGTCAATTCCTGAAGTTTCCTGACCATTAAGTGGGTCTTTGATATGGAGGGCTACACCTCCTCTTCCCCGTCATCTGCACTGAGTCACGTCTCTGTGATTTCACCTATGTTGTAACTCTCATTTGTTATAACAAGCCTCAAGATCTGAATTTTGTTTCTTCTAGAATTTAAACAGATTAAACTCCGGGTGAGTTGAACTAATTGAGTTAAAAACACCTTGATCTAATACTATGGGTTCAATACGGAGTCAGGCTGAAACACACACATTACGCATATTGTTAGATAA
This sequence comes from Synaphobranchus kaupii, assembly GCA_029718625.1. Taxonomy (NCBI): domain Eukaryota; kingdom Metazoa; phylum Chordata; class Actinopteri; order Anguilliformes; family Synaphobranchidae; genus Synaphobranchus; species Synaphobranchus kaupii. The sequence continues at coordinate 31,374,153 of CM056392.1, forward strand.
CATAAAAGCCCCTCAGCAATTTGGGTGAATACCATTCCCTCTTCATTTCTTCTTTAAGGAACACATTTCTGAAAGTACAATAATGTCCTATTTGGGTACTAACAAGTACCTTTTCAAGCAAAAAAGGTACAACTTAATTATGTATTGCTGGCTGGGGTACAGTTTTATGTAGCCCCAGTGACAAGCTTTTGTACCTTTTTAGGTACTTGTCATACCTTTTTTTCTGAGTGGAGATTAAAAACAAACAAATAACAAGAAAACAAAAAAGTGTTCAATATTGTGCAATATTTAAAATGAAGGTTATTATTCAATGGTGCCACATACACCAGTTACTTCCACAAGGAAACTTAGGATCCCCTGTGCAGTTTGGCTTAACCGGTCCACGGGGCTTCAATAAGTGCCCATGCCGGCACCAGATGGGTGAGCGTTTGAATCCCAGCCTGGTTATACTTAAAGCCTCTCTTGTTTGCAGCTCATTAATCGTGCTGTTTTGTGATCTTGTTCAGGTAACATGTTTAGCTTAAACACAAAAACACACACACACACACACACACAATCGGGTCGAGTATTATTGTCCTCCATCGGGTCTTCAGGTGGCTATAGAGGCCCACGGGAGATCCACAGGCTGTGCTGCAGTGTGGGCAGGTGTGACACTGGTGGTGTGACAGGCACATACATACACACACACACACACACACACACACACACACACACACACACACACACACACACACACACACACACACACACACACACACACACACACACACACACACACACATACACTTCAAACAGTGTACAAGATACAATTTAATCTCCAAAGGGAAATTTGTCTTTGACAACAGATGCTGCTACGTTAAAAGGCAAATTAAGAACACTTGTTCTCATTCACTCGCCGTGATACACATGGCTAGATTCCTGAAATCCAAACACATCAGCGCCCTCGCAGTAATCCTTATGTGTGCTATGAAAGGGCTGAGCAGAAATAAAGCTGACAGCAGTGTAGTGAGGTATCAGAGGAGGCTTGGCCCTCATCATTCACACAACCAACGTTACACCCCGTCCCTCACATCCTCTTAAATCAACCGGCCCTGCTCTGCAATCCGCTGTTGGCCTCTCGCGCCCTTTTCCCCAGGCTCCACCCACTCAAAATTTATTTTAAAGGCCCCCTAAAATGAGTACTCTGAAGCCACCTTGGCTGGGGACACCCCCCCCCCCCCGCCATCTTAAATATAAAATTGTGACATTTAAGCTATTGACTACAGTAATACGTGGAAACACATCTTAAAATGTGATCTCATTACATCATGACTCTATTATCTGTAAGAAATTAATCTGTTTAGTATAGGATACTAAATACATTCTTCTGGAGCTTCTGTTTCACTGTGCACGGCAAACAGGTGCAGGAAACAATCTTTATGTTCATCTCCCCGGACCCGTCAAGCCCAGATGGCCATCGGTGCATTCGCCCCATTCTTTCCAGGATTAGACAAAAGGGATGAAATGCCAGTCCTTCTGGGAGTGAGTCACACAGCATCGCTCAGTGCCCATTATGTGAAGGCATGCCATAGCCTGAGGGCCACTGAATAGCACACCAGTCAATCACTGAAAAGGCTATTATTATCATTATTAATAAGGAATTGTTATTAGAATTTTGTGGTTATTTGATTTATTAACCGACTTATTTTTAATAGTTTTGTAGTTATCTGATGAGTTATCTGTTGGACACTGGACATCTCGGGACTGCGGCTGTATTCCACTTTAATTCACTTAATTAGTTTTATTAATGCAATGATGATATTGAATGTCTTTGTTTGATATGTTTGTGTGTTGTGGGTCTGCCCCACTGTCTGTCTTTTTTGTTGTTGCTGGGGCTACAACTGAAGTTCCCTAGTGGGAAAATAAAAGTTATTCTATTCTATTGATTTACTTTATTTTTTTAAATGTTTTGCCAATGTGCCCTTGCGTGATCATAGCAATAAAATATATTTGAATTTGACTTTGAATTAGGTTGTGTATCCCTGGACCCTGCTCTGATGGCAGTGAAGGAGCCATTACCTTTCCCTCAAAGGCTTATGGCTGCGTGGGTTTTTGCATGCTGGAGTGTAGTTGTCAGTATTTGAATCGGATGTATTTTCTGTTACTTTGTTTTCGGTGTTATTCATTTGTTTGTGTTTTCATTCTCCGTCTCCCATTCCCACGCTTGTGTTTTAACTTCCTCATTGTGTCAGCCCCGCATCTCTGCTCCTGATTACCTATGCATTTCACCTGCCCCGCTACTCACCTGTTTCTCATTTGCTTTGCTTGTTAAGTCTTGTGTATTTAAGTTCCACTCTGTTCTTTGTTCTGTGCGAGTTTGTCACAGTTGTCATCTTTGCCCTGTTTTGCTACAAGCCTTTTTCTGACCCGTGTTTCTGCTAGTTTCCCCCGTTTGCCTGTTTTCCGTGCTCCTGACTTTTGTTTCTGTTTTCTGACTTCGCCTTCTAGATTGTGTTTTGTACTTTTACCGTGACTTCCTGGTTTTTTGACTACTGCCTGTTTCCTGACTTCGCTTGGATTGTGTTTTTGTACTTTTGCCGTGTCTGCTGGATTTTGATCTCTGCCTGTCCACTGACTACGTCTTCGCCTCATCACTGGGTTTCGACCCGAAATATACTCTGTTTATTTTTACGTGCTCCCTGTCACATCCCTGACAGTAGGGGGTACATTTCCATGTCTGTAGGAGAGTGGGATTAGTATGTACTTGTAGATGGTTTGGGGGTAATATATTTCCATGTCTGTAGGAGAGTGGGATTAGTATGTACTTGTAGATGGTTTGGGGGTAATACATTTCCATGTCTGTAGGAGAGTGGGATTAGTATGTACTTGTAGATGGTTTGGGGGTAATTTTGACATGGCCTCTCCTGTAGGTGGGCATTGGCTATGGGTGTGAGGATGAAAGTTCAATATTGGTGTGAAAGCTGTTGTGTTCTGTACTAGACACACTGTAACTGCAGCCTCTGGCTGTTGCCCTGTCTGCAGAAAGGACTGGTTTTAAGTCTTAAGGGTTATTTATACATCATGTGCAAAAGCGAGATATTGGCTCGTTCACCACAGGAATGCACGGTTTGAACTTGAAATGAAGGAATTGTTTATGCATAACGCTAACCATACGCAGAACGTTAAAGTAACGCTAACCATACGCAGAACGTTAAAGTAACGCTAACCATACGCAGAATGTTAAAGTAACGCTAACCATACGCAGAACGTTAAAGTAACGCTAACCATACGCAGAACGTTAAAGTAACATCGCCACAGAAATCAAAGGTCCTCTGTCAGAGGTGACTTAACACTGAACATTTTACTGTGTCGTCTATACAGTACTGTACAAACACTGAGAACATGAAGGTGGAATTCACAGACACCGTAGAAACGTAGAATGTAGTGGCCCGCACATGCAGGCATAAGCACATGAAAGCAAACCTGCTTGGAAACACACATGCACGCACGCACGGACGCACATACGAATACATACACACACACACACACACACACACACACACACACACACACACACACACACACACACACACACAGTGGGGTGGGATTACTCCCATTAAAAATATGCAATTAAAAGGACACTCAGATGACCACCTGCTGAATTAATTTCTCAATCCTTCCTTCTGGCACTCTGTGTCCTCCCTCTCTCACACACTCGCATTTTAATTGATGTGTCAGAGCTAAATGTGCAAGCTGATCAACCATTAATTCTTCGTTGTGAACACATAGCTTAATGAAAACATGATTCAAATGCTCTTGACATGCTATATTCAGATTCGGAGTGCAGAAAACTGAGGAGGGAGAGAGAGGCTGAACGATAAGCATGTATGAGCGAGGAGCACTTTGACCTTTAATATTGAGCTCTCTAGTAGGTGCCCCTCCTGCTGCTGACAGATGTAAAGACAATGGGTAATTATTTTTAAAAAATCAGATTACGTGCAATGCAACTGTAGCACATAGCTTGATAGATAAAACTTTGACAGCAGTGCTGGACCGTAGCTTCAGTAGTACCACTCTGCCAGTAAACAACGACAAACAAACAAAGGCAAAGACAACAACAACAGCAACAGCAGCAACAACAACATACATTTGAAGTCGGAAGTTTACATACACTTAGGGTGAAGTCATTAAAATTAATTTTTAACCACTCCACAGATTTCATGTTAGCAAACATGTTATTTCATGTTAGTGTTGGCAAGTCAGTTAGGACGTCTACTTTGTGCATGACACAAGTAATTTTTCCAACAATTGTTTACAGACAGATTATTTCACTTTTTATTCACTATATCACAATTCCAGTGGGTCAGAAGTTTACATACACTAAGTTGACTGTGCCTTTAAACAGCTTGGAAAATTCCAGAAAATGTTGCCATGGCTTTAGAAACTTCCGATAGGCTAACTGACATTATTTGAGTCAATTGGAGGTGTACCTGTGGATGTATTTTAAGGCCTACCTTCAAACTCAGTGCCTTGCTTGACATCATGGGAAAATCAAAAGAAATCAGCCAAGACCTCAGAAAGAAAATTGTGGCCCTCCACAAGTCTGGTTCATCCTTGGGAGCAATTTCCAAACGCCTGAAGGTACCACGTTCACCTGTACAAACAATAGTACGCAAGCATAAACACCATGGGACCATGCACCCGTCATACCGCTCAGGAAGGAGACGCGTTCTGTCTCCTAAAGATGAATGTGCTTTGGTGCGAAAAGTGCAAATCAACCCCAGAACAACAGCAAAGGACCTTGTGAAGATGCTGGAGGGAACAGGTACAAAAGTATCTATATCCACAGTAAAACGAGTCCTATATCGACATAACCTGAAAGGCTGCACAGCGAAGAAGAAGCCGCTACTCCAAAACCGCCACAAAAAAGCCAGACTGCAGTTTGTAACTGCACATGAGGACAAAGATCTTACTTTTTGGAGAAATGTTCTCTGGTCTGATGAAACAAAAAGTTAAACAATTTAAAGGCAATGCTACCAAATACTAACAGAGTGTATGTAAACTTCTGACCCACTGGTGATGTGATGAAAGAAATAAAAGCTGAAATAAATCATTCCCTCTGCTATTATTCTGACATTTCACATTCTTAAAATAAAGTTGTGATCCTAACTGACCTAAAACACGGAATGCTTACTAGGATTAAATGTCAGGAATTGTGAAATTGTGAGTTAAAATGGATTTGGCTAAGGTGTATGTAAACTTTTGACTTCAACTGTAACAACAACAGTAACAACTGCACAAAAACAAAATCCAAAACAACATCAACACCAACAACAGAAACAACACCGATAATCGCAACAAAAACAACAGCATCAGCAAAAACAACACTAAGAACAACAGCGGCAACAACAGAACCATAACAAAAACAAAAGCACCAACAACTACATCTCAAAAACAATACCGTATGCATACATACTGCGTACATACCACCAATATACAGTGCAAACATATCAAAATGTCGATGTACGATACACCTGGAATAAAAGTGACTCCATTTATTTTTCCATAGAGTTCAATAGAAAAATTAGTCAGGAGAAACAACCCTTAAAGCTATCCATCCATATCTACTGCATATCTGGCAGCAGAGTGATGGTTTGAGGCTCGTTTGATACCTCAGACCCTTGATGACTTACAGCCCTTTAGCCAACCATGGGTTCCATACTATTCCCGTGTAATTTGCAGCTTAATCTAGTCCCACCCCCCAATTCCCATAGAGATCCAGTCAAATGAGAGACGTTATAGTATCGCTCGTAAGAGTATCTGAAAATTACATATCAAGAGTCTTTTGATATCCTTTATACCCAGTCATGATAGCATCACCTGTATACCTGTGGAATGTTCCAAACATGTGCTTTTTGAACTTCCTAGTCTTTCTTTTGCCCCTGTCCCAACTTTTTTGGAACATGTTGCAGGCATCAAATTCAGAATTAGCGTATATTTACAAAAATCAATAAAGTTGATAAGGTAAAACATTAAATATCTTTGTACTGTTTTCTTTGTATTGTTTTCAATTAAATATATGTAAAAGAGAATTTACAAATCACAGTTTTCTGCTTTTATGTGCATTTTACACACTGTCCCAACTTTTTTGGAATTGGGGTTACAATGAACAAAGAAGCTGGTGTTTCTGAAACACTTATGATATCCCAGCATCGATATAATTAAATTTCGGTTACAGTTACAGTTAACAGTTACAGATAATCCTCCCTCCAGGCACAAAAAAGAAGCAGAGAACCTCGGGAATAGCTTATGTCTGTGATCTCTCAAATACAGAAGCAAATATCAGATATTGTGTCCTTGTCCGAAGTCCCCAAGCCCAAACTGTCATGGTTTTGAACCCTGTTTCCCGATGCAGTCGTTTTCCTCGGTGGCCACGCGAGGGCGCTGCCCTTTTGGTAGATGCTTGCTCCGCCCTGCTGAGTTGGGGGAGTTTCTGTTAAGCGTTTCACCTGTTCGTGGTTCCCTGAGAGTTATATAAGCCTACCGTTTCCTTCGTTCGGGGCTTCGACATTGTTTGTTTATTGTTATGTACTGTGGTGTATTGTTGGCTGTGAGTTCTCGTACCATTTTGGCTTCTCGCCTATTGTTAACGTCTCTTTGTTGAGGCAGGGCTTATTCCTTGCTGGCTTGGTGGTTAGTTGTCTCATAGAAGTTTGGGACCGTAAATCTCTGCTCTATTTCGCCTGTGTGCGTTTTCTCTGTGTATAGGAGATCTGGGCGACTCTGTTTGAAACTGTAGTTCTGTTCGCCCCTCGGTGCATGTCGTCTCATGGGAGATCGGGCGTTTCGCTTCTGCTGGGTTGCTTAGCTTGTGGAAGTGTAGAGTAGCTGTTCTTTGTTCCCTTTTCGCCGGTTAATGGTTTCTACTGAGAGTCCTGGCGTTTGCTTCTACTCATTTCCGTGTTACGGTGGGCCAGTGAGTAGCCTTGGTACGTTTATTCCCTGTTTTGTCTCCTTCTCATGGACTGTGTTCCCCTTTGTTGTGAGTCGGGGTTTTTGTTACTTATTCCTTTACTGAGAGGCTAGGGCGTGTGTTTATTTTAGTTCGCGGTAGTCTTTTGGTTAGTAAGCATTGGGACGACGGTGCTCCGTCGGCTCACCTGTAAAATGTTTCTCTCTCCTGGGAGATCGGGTGTTTACCCAGGTTTGTTTGCTGCATTAGACTGCGAACTTATTTAAGTAGCCATGGAACGATAAATCTCATTTCCTGTTCGCCTCGTTACAGTTCACTTTACTAAGAGGCTAGGGCGCGTGTTTAATTTAGTTTGTGTTAGTCTTTGGTTAGTAAGTTATGGGACGACGGTGCTCCGTCGGCTCGCCTGTAAATGTTTCTCCCTCCTGGGAGATCGGGTGTTTGCCCAGGTACGTTTGCTGCATTGGACTGCACACTTATTAAACTAGCCATGGAACGTTAAAGTGATACTGCAGTCAAAAACCGACTTTTCCCGTTGACAACCTATGTTTTGAGTTAGATTATGATCATACACAACTGTTTATGTCCGAAAATTTTATGTTTAGTAAAAATGGTTTTATCTGAGTTTTTGTGTAGACTTACCAATATGCTGGCTTCCGGGGATTCGTGACGTCACGAAATCCTTAACATAAAAATGGGTGGACTTGAGGTGGTCCTAGGGGTGGGTCTTGGCTGGGCATGTGGTATAAAAGCAGAGAACGACGATTTTTTTTTTTCTTTCTGAGATTGAGACCCTTGTACTGCTAATTAGCTAGTTCAAGTTTAAATGCGAATTGCTTTGTATTATTGCTAACGTTAATATTACGACTTATATCGAGCTACAGTTATTCATATACGACGTCTTACTACTTGGTATCTTTAGCTAACTTGCCTGCGTTATGCCAAGGAGTCAGAGATGTATCGTTCCTCGGTGCAACGCCACCGGCTCTGCTAGCTTTCATAGTCTGCCGAGAGACCCAGCGCTACTTAGCCAGTGGCTTCAAGCTATCGGTGTAGAGCACGCGGACTTGCCGAAGAAAGCCCTAGTGTGCAACGCGCACTTCACACCGGACTGCTAGTTATATTAGCTATATCATTTATGAATAATGTTAGCTAATAAATGATAATTCTCTCCGGACCAAGTGAAGTTATGAGGGCGCTACAACCAGCCATGTTCAATATACTAACGTTACTGTGTGACTGGGTTTTGCTGTGTATTTGAATGTATTCAATAGTAACGTTACTTTAGGCAGACAAATAAGCTAACTTAGCTAGGTAACGTTAGCTTTACCATTCAGTTACATCCCGGGTCCTCTCCTCGCGAAGACGTTGCTCAACTAATACAGCCGGGGCGGCGGCTGCGGCTGCTGCTGCCAGTGGCTCGAATGAATACGGCTGTATTGCCCGAGAAACATCTTCGCGAGGAGAGTCTTCCACCACGAAGGAATCCTCTTCCTCCACTTCAAACTCCTCCACCTCAAAACTCCCTGCAGTACTGCTGTCACTCTTGTCACTCGCCATTTTATTTATTTGTGAGGAGAGAGCTGGAAGGGGGCTGAGTCAGTTCACCAAGACACACCCTTTCACTCCTTGACCGTATGAATATTCATAATATGACTACGTGGCATCATCGTCATATGACCACGCCTACTCACGAGTTTCAGTTCAAATTGAAGCGGAAAAAAGGGCCTTAGAAAAGCCTCTGCAGTATCTCTTTAAATATCTTTTCCTGTTCGCCTCGTTACATTTCCCCTTACTGAGAGGCAGGGCTTGTGCTTGAGTTAGTCAGTTAGCCGATGGTTTTCGGTGCTGCTGTCCTTTCATCTTTTGTGCTTTCCTTCTCCGTGTATGGAGATGTGGGCGATTCGGTTCGGAACTTTAGTTCTGTTCGCCCTTCGGCGCAATTCGTCTCTTCGGGAGACCGGGCGATGTTGTGGACATGTTTGTGTGTGACTGCTAACCTTTTAGCCTTGGAACATTAATTATCTGTTCCTTCGCCTCATTACCTTTCTCCTGTCACTAGAGGTTAGGGCATGGCTCTGTTTTAAGCTTGGTCATTTTTTGCTGGTAAGGCTATGGGACTGCGGTTCTCCGTCGGCTCGCCTGTAAAATGTTTCTCCCCCCTGGGAGATTGGGCGTTTACCCCCTTTAGGTTCTGCAAATGACGGTTAGTGCTAGCTTATGGAAGTAGCCACGGAACGTTATCTCTGTTCCTTTGCCTCCTCCTATACCTATAGGTATTAGTTTTCTGTGTTTATGTGCTGTGTGTTTTGTTTGTGCCATTTTGCTACTCGCCTGTTCTTATGCGTCTCGTTATCGAGACAGAGCGTTTTATTTCTGGCTCTCGTGTGTAACAGTGAGCCGGTCTGTAGCTGTGGTGTGTGTGTGTGTTCCTTGTCTCCTTCCCTTATCTGCGGGGTATCCCGCCATAGTGGCCTAAGGGCTTAATGAATCCCCTTGCTGCGTTTGGCTCCTCCCACCTCACACGTCACGCCCCATTACACAAACTGACCACTTCAGTAGACCAGGCCGTGGGTAGATGTCTTCTCATGCGTATAATTAACATTACAGCACTATGTGCTAGCTTAAGCTCTGTATCAAAAATTGCTTATTAAAAGCTCTTCGTGAAATTAATATTTCACAGTTAAACCAGGGAAAGGAATGTTTAAGCTCTTTGAACTTTTTATTGCTTGCTTTGTCTTTTTTTGCATTCAGCGTTTGCCTTATGCACATAAATAATGAAGCAGGAAAGTAAGACAGGAAATTAAAATTGAAAGCTGCTATTTTGGGATAAAAGTGTGCAAAGCTCATGCCCATTTACCTCACAGCGTGCAACCTGAAAAAGTAGAAACGGCTGATTTTCCGCCAAAATGCTATCTCCCGGGAGCCCGCCACGCTGCTGGAATAGCTCTTACCAGCAAAGCTCCAAAAAATAAAAATAAAAATAAAATTGATTCCAACCTGCAAAACAATTCACTGGTAAAGAAAGCACTAAAGTACAAACTCCCTTTCCACTAGCTCCAATCCCCCAAGCCGCTTCCGCTACTGACTAATTAAGAACATTTGGCTAGCATTAATACAATTCATATTTATGGAGTTTGGAGTGTTTTTTTTTGTTGTTGCATTTTTGTACCTACAGCGCTCTTACATCCATCCACTTCTCTGCTCAGTCATACTTTCATTAGTGAGTCCATCACTGGCTCAGCAAGCTTTCCTCTGGAGAACCCATTTCCACTTGCCGCAGCAGCTATATTGTCCCCAGGCATAGCTACCAGCATGCCACCTTCTGTTGTGTAGCCTCACTTTATATCTGGCTCCAAAAATGTACCAGATGGATGTAGCTGGATGTTACTCTGGCCTGCCCTGGCCAGTGGTCAGAGCACTTCAGTCGGACAGCCATCCATTTCCAAGTGTGCTTCTAAAGCCACATGCCAATTCATTCCTTTTTTCTTCTTAAATTCTTATTCGTGAAAAATACCAAGAAACCAAGGAGAACATGCTGCTCAAATGAGAATAGACTTTAACTTGTGAGAAGAAAAGAGAAAATAAAGCCTTCCTTTAATCACGTTTATTTGCATATGGAGTTACAGTTTGTTTCCAATCAGATTTAGGGCTCTATTTTCCGGCTGGCGCATGGCGGGTGGCGAGCCAGCGCATTGGCGAAGTGACATTTTCAGCATGTATTTTCACGCTCCTGAGCCCGTTTGACTCGCCGTGCACCGGAAGCGAGAGGTCGCTGGTGGAGATGTGTCTGTGGGGCTTTGCCGTCAACGTGGTCTCACCTGGCGGGCAGTGCAAGCGCATATCGCAGTCTACTCTTGTCCCAAAATTGCATTCCTCTCCAGTAAAATTGAACTGGGCTGCTCCCTCTTGACGGACACACCCCCAAACAGCGGATTCCCTCCCACTTCAGCGCACGGCGAGTCGCCAAATTACCAAATGGGCTCAGACACGCGCAAATCCGTGACGAAATTGCAACCTCGCCAGTGATGGCTCACCTCCCGCCGGAAAATAGAGCCCCAAATTTGCAGTTTCGCTGCTCGATCTGGAGCGACACACCTCCACCAGCGACTCTCCTCCCACTTCCGGCGCACGGCAAGTCAAACGGGCTCTGGAGCGTGAAAATACATGCCGAAAATGTCACTTCGCCAATGCGCTGGCTCGCCACCCGCCATGCGCCAGCCGGAAAATAGATCCCTAAATCTGATTGGAAACAAACTGTAACTCCATATGCAAATAAACGTGATTAAAGGAAGGCTTTATTTTCTCTTTTCTTCTCACAAGTTAAAGTTTATTCTCATTTGAGCAGCATGTTCTCCTTGGTTTCTTGGCATTTTTCACGAATAAGAATTTAAGAAGAAAAAAGGAATGAATTGGCATGTGGCTTTAGAAGCACACTTGGAAATGGATGGCTGTCCGACGGAAGTGCTCTGACAACTGGCCAGGGCAGGTCAGAGTAACATCCAGCTACATCCATCTGGTACATTTTTGGAGCCAGATATAAAGTGAGGCTACACAACAGAAGGTGGCATGCTGGTAGCTATGCCTGGGGACAATATAGCTGCTGCGGCAAGTGGAAATGTGTTCTCCAGAGGAAAGCTTGCTGAGCCAGTGATGGACTCACTAATGAAAGTATGACTGAGCAGAGAAGTGGACGGATGTAAGAGCGCCTCTCATTGAAAATGAATGGAGGCGGACGCATTATCCGCTCCACAACGCTTTCTGTGGGGCTTTACCGTTTACCGGCGCAAATCGCACCACAGCATATGGCAAGTTACTAATTTCGGGGCTTTCCCCAATGTGTGCATGATCATAACCTGTTCAAAAGCCAATCAACCATTTTTGTGGATTATTTGCGGTCCAATTTGACTTTGAAATAAATCCCCCAAGCAGGAAAAAATTATACTTTGCATTTATTGCTCATTGTCTTTTTTATAATGTTATTCTAGTATTTCGTTCTGTTTTTAATTGTTATGTTATTATACTGCACTGTGGTCCTAGGGGTACTGTATTCTTTTTAACACCCGTCTGTAATGAGAATAATGAAAAACTTGCATACATTCACTCTTATTGCATGTACGTATAGCAATAAAAACGTACCTCTTAACTCAATTACATTAAATTAAATCAATGCAAAATAGATAGCCTATTGTCTTCTAATGCAGAATCATAAAGGTGACAAAAGTTGCTAATAAATGTGGCAAGGAAAATGGGATATGTTGCATGGGGAAAATTGGAAATAGATAAATGGTTAAACGCAGAACCGAGAAAATAGGACAAGAGTGAAGTTGAAAATAAAAAGCCAGTAAATGATAAATGGGAGAGTAAAATAAATTATTTTTTAAATTTTATCGACTGATTAGAGGCTAAGGAAATGATTAAAAGCTTTTAATTTTTCACAGTTCAGAAAACCTATTAGTGACTTTTGTCGACTTAAGGATTCCATAGTAGTCGTAGAAATTGACAGCGGGAGGCCTCCCGACCATGACGAATGGGTGTGTTTTGCTATCGTTCTTCACTAAACAATGTGATGCGGGATAGCCCAACATGGTCAAAACGAGTCCAATGCACAAGGCTCTTAAAATGGCTGAAAATAGGTAATTTGATTAGCTATGGTGCAGCTGAAGCACACCCACTGATAAATATTCAGCATAACGCAGCCCATTTTCAACCTGCGCAGCGCACTGTGAGCTGTGTGCTACTCGCCTCTGGTCCGAAAATAACGAAATTCAGTAGCCACGCCCAGTGCACCATACACTACGCCACTGATTATGACGGCTCGCCGCACGCCATGCGCTCGCCAGAAAATAGAGCCCTTAAAAATGACAACCACAAAATGTAAGAATGTTGTCTTATAATTTGCAAAACTCAGACAAAAGTAAAAATCCTATTTATCATCTGTCCGAAATATTTATGAAACTAACGCATAACAATCCTAAATCTCTCACTACATTTACCAACAATTAATCACTGTAAAATCTACAGTGTTAATTCAACTGCAACAGAGTACATATGAGTCCAATAGGGACCACAAGTACTCTGTAAGAGCTGATTTAACACCAAACATTTTACTGTGCATCTGACAGCAGTTTTTATAGCTGTAAATATTACATATTCACAGTAATATAAACAGGGCGTACATGACTTTAAAGGTTTGGTAATTTCTTCACTAAAAGCTTCAGTGTAAATGCTGTCAAATATTTACAAGCTAAAAAGCCATGAAAGCCTATGCTTCTTCATTGATTAGTAGGATAGAGCATCCGCAGTCTGGTAAACTAGATAAAAAAGGCAAAAATGGAAGCATGGTGGCACAGGAAAATGCCTAATGAAAGTGCTCTCATGCTAAACATACATATCATTTCCATTATCCCCCATACATCACGCACCACTGTTCTACTCTGTTCTGCCTATGGAACAGGAACAGGTAACCTTGGTTTACCTGATTTTTTTTTCCTGTTGATTTTTCCAAAATAATCTTTGGTGTTATTTTGTGAAGGACACATTTTCTATTTATTTGAACTGCAATTTATTCGTCTACCTTCATTTCAAGCAGCAAGGTCAGCTGTGAAATGGCCTCTCATCTACAATTATGGCTTTTGGTATTAAGGCAGGTATGATGAGAAAGAGATAGAGAGATAGAGAGAGAGAGAGAGAGAGAGAGAGAGAGAGAGAGAGAGAGAGAGAGAGGGAATTGGAGACTGGAGAGAGGGGTGAACATTGAACATTGGCAATTTGCAGGGGAGGTGGAAAAAACAGGGCCAGACACGAGGAACATGAAGGGGTGAGTCCTGCTGCCATTCTGCTGATGAACAGGGACGGATTATAGTGAAAAAGAATGGTCAAAATGCGTGCGGGAGGAGAAAGAGTGAGAGAGAGAGATGGAGGAAGAAAAAAGTAGGGAAGGATCAAGAACAAGTGCGTGTGTGTGCGCGCATGTGTGTGTGTGTTTTTGTGTGTGTGTGTGAGAGAGGAAGATTGAGAGAGAGAGAGATGGAGAAAGAAGGAGGAAGGGAAGTGACAAGAATATACATGTGTGTATATGTGTATTTGTGTATGAGAGAGAGGGAGAGATTGAGGACAAATTAAACGACAGTTGAAATGTCAAAATAAATCAGCTACACGCACGTGCACACACACACACATGCACACAGGCACGCATACATACACACGCGCACACACGCATGCACGCACACAAACACACAAAATGCCCATTCAGGCGGCAGTCTTTCCCTTTCTCATGCTTTTTCTCTACTCGCTTCACTCTTCAATGAGCCCTGATTAGCTCAGCTGGAGCTTTGCTCCTGTGGTGAGATGGACAACCTAAGGAGCAGAGTGTGCTTTACCAACCCCCCCAACACCCACACCCAAACTCACATCCACACATATACACCCCCCCAACACCCACACCCAAACTCACATCCACACATATACACCCCCCCAACACCCACACCCAAACTCACATCCACACATATACACCCCCCCAACACCCACACCCAAACTCACATCCACACATATACACCCCCCCAACACACACGCCCAAACTCACATCCACACATATACACCCCCCAACACCCACACCCAAACTCACATCCACACATATACACCCCCCCAACACCCACACCCAAACTCACATCCACACATATACACCCCCCCAACACCCACACCCAAACTCACATCCACACATATACACCCCCCCAACACCCACACCCAAACTCACATCCACACATATACACCCCCCCAACACACACGCCCAAACTCACATCCACACATATACACCCCCCAACACCCCACACCCAAACTCACATCCACACATATACACCCCCCCCAACACCCACACCCAAACTCACATCCACACATATACACCCCCCAACACACACGCCCAAACTCACATCCACACATATACACCCCCCCAACACCCACACCCAAACTCACATCCACACATATACACCCCCCCAACACCCAAACTCACATCCACACGTATACACCCCCCCAACACCCACACCCAAACTCACATCCACACATATACACCCCCCAACACCCACACCCAAACTCACATCCACACATATACACCCCCCCAACACCCACACCCAAACTCACATCCACACATATACACCCCCCCAACACCCACACCCAAACTCACATCCACACATATACACCCCCCCCAACACCCACACCCAAACTCACATCCACACATATACACCCCCCAACACACACGCCCAAACTCACATCCACACATATACACCCCCCCAACACCCAAACCCAAACTCACATCCACACATATACACCCCCCCAACACCCACACCCAAACTCACATCCACACATATACACCCCCCCAACACCCACACCCAAACTCACATCCACACATATACACCCCCAACACACACGCCCAAACTCACATCCACACATATACACCCGCCCAACACCCACACCCAAACTCACATCCAGACATATACACCCCCCCAACACACACACCCAAACTCACATCCACACATATACACCCCCGAACACCCACACCCAAACTCACATCCACACATATACACCTGCCCAACACCCACACCCAAACTCACATCCACACATATACACCCCCCAACACACACGCCCAAACTCACATCCACACATATACACCACCCCAACACCCACACCCAAACTCACATCCACACATATACACCCCCCAACACCCACACCCAAACTCACATCCACACATATACACCCCCCCAACACACACGCCCAAACTCACATCCACACATATACACCCCCCAACACCCACACCCAAACTCACATCCACACATATACACCCCCCCAACACCCACACCCAAACTCACATCCACACATATACACCCCCCCAACACCCACACCCAAACTCACATCCACACATATACACCCCCCCAACACCCACACCCAAACTCACATCCACACATATACACCCCCCCCAACACCAACACCCAAACTCACATCCACACATATACCCCCCCGCCAACACCGCCCACACCCAAACTCACATCCACACATATACACCCCCCAACACCCAAACTCACATCCACACATATACACCCCCCTCTGCCAACACCACCCAAACTCACATCCACACATATACACCCCCCCAACACCCACACACAAACTCACATCCACACATATACACTCTCCCCTCCCTCCCCCGACACCACCCACACCCAAACTCACATCCACACATATACACCCCTCCTCTGCTGACACCACCCACACCCAAACTCACATCCACACATATACACCCCTCCTCTGCTGACACCACCCACACCCAAACTCACATCCACACATATACACCCCCCCTCTGCTGACACCACCCACACCCAAACTCACATCCACACATATACACCCCCCAACACCCACACCCAAACTCAAGTCCACCCATATACACTCCTCCCCTCCCCTGACACCTACACCCAAACTCACGTCCATACATATACACTCCCCCTCAACACCCACACCCAAATACACATCCACACATATACCCCCCCGCCAACAACACCCACACCCAAACTCACATCCACACATATACACCCCCCAACACCCAAACTCACATCCACACATATACACCCCCCTCTGCCAACACCACCCAAACTCACATCCACACATATACACGCCCCCCAACACCCACACACAAACTCACATCCACACATATACACTCTCCCCTCCCTCCCCCGACACCACCCACACCCAAACTCACATCCACACCCCTCCTCTGCTGACACCACCCACACCCAAACTCACATCCACACATATACACTCCTCTCCTCCCCTGACACCTACACGCAAACTCACATCCATACATATACACTCCCCCTCAACACCCACACACAAACACACATCCACACATATACCCTCTGCCAACACCACCCACACCCAAACTCACGTCCGCACATATACACTCCTCCCCTCCCCTGACACCTACACCCAAACTCGCATCCATACATATACACTCCCCCTCAACACCCACACCCAAATACACATCCACACATATACCCCCCCTCTGCCAACACCACCCACACCCAAACTCACATCCACACATATACACCCCCCCTCCCCTGACACCACCCACACCCAAACTCACATCCACACATATACACTCTCCCCAACACCCAAACTCATGTCCACACATATACACTCCCCCCCCTCCCCCGACACCACCCACACCCAAACTCACATCCACACATATACACCTCCCCCCCCGCTCCCCCGACACCACCCACACCCAAACTCACATCCACACATATACACCACCCTCCCAACCCCCTCAACTCTCATAACAGGGTTGAGAGAAACAGGCTGTACCAGCTGGCTAGAGTACCCATGAAAAAGTAACCGTTGATTCCCACTTGATGGGACATTGCACTCTTGACTGTCCCTTCCGGCCTCTTCCGCACCATATCGGGCTTTGTTATCCTTTAAAAAGGAGTAAATCATCCTCTTCCCCCGTCTCCCTTTAATCTTGGATGGAGTTCTGCTGCACTGACTATCACACACACAGGTAATGTCGGAATATATATATTTTTTTAATCACATTTTAGCCACAGATATGAAAATTTGACTAATTTCGCTTCAAATTGAAAAGAATCCACAAGGCCCAAGTATTAATGGCGGACCAAGGGCAAGGGGCACCGGGGAAAAAGCAATGACAGAGAATGGAAAAGCTATGACACTCATGAAAGGAACCGGAAACACTGATCCGAAACAGCTTAGAGCCCACATGCCTTTTACATATTGTATAATGCATTCATAAGGGCTGGATGCTGAAGAAATCCAACTTAAGTATATTGCTCAAGGGTATAAAGGCATTGCCTCACATGTTACACTGCCGCATAATTTAAAGTTCACTTTTTGGAGATTTTCAGTTTTCAGTGTGTTTTCAACTGGACCAGACAGTGTTTGTGTGCAGAAAAAAAATATTTTAGACACTTACACACGTTTCTGATGACTTACAATGGCTGGTAAAGGGACATTCAGAAGTCTGTAGTCCAAAACAAGAAAATACACTTTGAGTATCTCCAAAGTAGCTTGTACAATATTATGCCTCCAGAGGTTAGAAATGTGTACATTACCTGCATGCAGCATGATACCACTGGGCTCAAGGAATTTGCGGCACAGCTTCCTATATCAACACCACACGGAGAGAAAAAGATTACTGCATGAGAGAGCTCAAAACAACAACAATAAATTGACATGAGTTAGGGTGGTTTCAGAGTATTTAAAACAGGGAGCAGACACGTACGCGGACAGTCTGTGGGATTGTCCGCGGACTTTTGCCTTTCATAGTCGACCGTACCAACCCCCCTTTGTAGACTACATTTACCATAATTTTTGCGTGCAAATTGCAAACAACAATGGCATCCTTCATGGAGGAAGATTACGGTGAGCGTGTAGGTGAAATGATAGGTCTATGCGGACAGTTCTGCGCGGACAGAAAAAAAGAACTGCTGTGCGGATTGCCTAGACGGACGTCCGCTCAGGGTTTTTGGTGACTGTGTAATGGGGCGTGACGTGTGAGATGGGAGGAGCCAAACGCAGCAAGGGGATTCATTAAGCCCTTAGGCCACTAAGGCGGGATACCCGCAGATAAGGGAGGAGACAAGACAAGGAACAACGAACAACATTACAGACGCTACTAACCGGCTTACTGTCACACGCAAAGTAGAGCGCAAGGACAGGGATCTGAACAGCCAGAAATAAATACGCGCCCTGTCTCGGTAACGAGACAAATCAGAACGGGCGAGTAGCGTAAAGGCACAAACAAATAAACAGTCAACAAATAAAGAATAATATAATTTAATAAGAGGAGGCAAAAGAACAGATATAACGTTACGTGGCTAATTCCATAAGCTAGCACTAACAGTCATATGCAGAACCTAAAGGAGGGTAATCGCCCGATCTCCCAGGGGGAAGAAACATTTTACAGGCGAGCCGACGGAGAACCGCAGTCCCATAACCTTACCAGCAAAATGACCAAGCTTAAAACAGAGCCACGCCCTAACCTCTCAAAAAGGAGGAATGTAATGAGGCGAAGGAACAGATAATTAATGTTCCAAGGCTTAAAGGCTAGCAGTCAAACGCAAACATGTCCACAACATCGCCCGGTCTCCCTAAGAGACGAATTGCACCGAAGGGCGAACAGAACTATAGTTCCGAACCGAATCGCCCAAAACTCCATACATGGAGAAAGAGCACAAAAGACGAAAAGGACAGTAGCACCGAACCCATCGGGTAACTGACTAACACAAGCACAAGCCCTGCCTCTCAGTAAGGGGAAATGTAACGAGGCGAACAGGAACAGAGATTTAACGTTCCATGGCGATATTAATAGGCTCGCAGTCCAATGCAGAAAAGGGGTAAACACCCGATCTCCCAGGAGAGAGAAACATTTTACAGGTGAGTCGACGGAGCACCGTCGTCCCATAACTTTACTATCCATAGACTAACGCAAGCTTAAATTGGAACAACCGCTCTAGCCTCTCAGTAAAAGAATGTAACGAAGCGAAGGAACAGAGAGCTAAAGTTACCATGCTAAGCGCAGTCACACAAACATGTCCACAACCTCGCCCAAACTCCACACAAGGAGAAACACACCCGGAAAACGAACAGAACAATAGTTCCGAAACAAAATCGTCCCGTAGGTAAAAAGGACGGAGGACAGCTGCAACAAAGACCAACGCAAAATAGCACGACAGCCTCTCAATATAAATAAAAACCCTGACTCACTACAAAATGGAACGTAGTCCACGAGAAGGAGAACAAAACAGGGAATAAACGTACCGAAACTACTAACTGGCTTACCGTAACCCGGAAATGAGTAGAAGCTAAAACGCCAGGTCTCTCAGTAAGAAAACCAATCAAAAGGCGAACAAATGGACCAGAGAAACTGCTACTCTATACTTCTACGAGCTAATAAACTAAGTAGAAGCGAAACGCCCGATCTCTCTATGGGAAGACATGTGCCGAAGGGCGAACAGAACTACTGTTCCGAACAGAATCGCCCAAAACTCCATACACAGAGAAAAAGCACTAAAAAGGCAAAATAGAGCAGAGATTTACGGTCCAAAACTTCTACGAGATAATCGACTACCAAGCCAGCAAGAAATAAGCCCTGCCTCAACAAAGAGACATTAAAAATAGGCGAGTAGCCAAAATGGTACGAGAACTCACAGCCAACAATAACACCACAGTACAAACAATGAACAATTAACAATTAATGTCGAAGCCCCGAACGAAGGAAACGGTAGGCTTATATAACTCTCAGGTGACTACGCCCAGGTGAAAAGGCTTAACAGAAGCTCCCCCAACTCAGCAGGGCGGAGCAAGCATCTACCAAAAGGGCAGCGCCCTCGCGTGGCCACCGAGGAAAACGACCGCATAGGGAAACAGGGTCAAAACCATGACACTATGATTTGGCCTTTAGACATCACACTATCTTTCAGAATTCTGCATATTCAAAATGCAGGTCATGAAGATGTGGTCATGAAGATGTTGGTGTTTTGGCCAATTTCACCTGCATTTAAAGCAAACTGAAATTATGACTATTTATTCATTAAGCAGACATACAGTGCAACTGTAATGCTAATGTAGCAATCAAACACATTCCACTAATAACTGATGTTTCCATTGACAACAGATTTAACTCTGTTATTGCTCAGTTGTGGCAAAAAAATGGAAAATATGCAAGTATAAAAATTAAAGTAACCGTTATCATCAAGGAATTAAAGGGGAAAAAAAAAAACCCCAAAGCAAATAAAATTTAAAAAAGCAAGAGTGGCTGTGATGAGACTGAAATAAGGAAGTCCCTGCAGTGCCCTGATGTGGCAATCACATCAAAAGGTTCTGGCGAAACCTTTCTGCTGGCCTGTTCCACAGCATGAAATTAAATGTGGTTTGATGTTTAGTTTGTCTCTTTTTGAAAGGAGGACACTTGATTGTCTTGGGGAAACAAATTTTCATGACTAGCACTGGGTAGAAATAAAGCAATGGAACTGGTTAACAGTACGTCATATATTTGAGTTCCACATTTGATGGCCCTGGTCTAAGCGTTGATTTAATCGTGGAAATTTAAAAGGCGTTCTTAAAGGAAGCTCCTGTCGGTGGCAGTGTATTTGTTTCTGTAGTTATTGTTACTCTTTGCACTTCAGTACTTTGCTTTATTAGTTACTCTGGATAAAAGTATCTGCTAAATTAATGCGATGTGATGTCATTTAATATTTAATTCAGGTACATAATTCTGAGGTGTCTTCTGATTAATAACAGCAAAAAAATCCCAGTACCCCCCAGAGAGAGTGATTGACTCACACATGCGCACGTGCACACGCGTACGCTCGCACATTCGTTAAATGCTGTTTCAGTACATTTTTCCTGAAACAGCCGGCGTTTCTGGACCAGTGGCCAGCAGCCCTACAGGACAATGCACAATTCCACAGTTCCACAGTTCCACTCTAGTGTCACCCAGGAATGGGAGGGCTTCAGTCTGCCAGGAAGACAGCATCTCATCACGCACTAGTGACCCCTGCTCAGCGACGACGGAAGTTGTGATGAACGTTCCATATTGTGGAGAAACGGCATTGAAATAAATAAAAAACTGATCCCAGATTTTTTATTTTCTCCAAGTTTTGGAATGCCCAGTCATATCCGTTGGCCGTCCTGTCGCCTGCAACCCCCTCTGCCAGCTAGCCGTCTCTTCTCATTCTGCGCTCTGACAGCTGAGCTGCGTAGTCACGCCAGTCGCGAAAAACACTCCGATGCATACATAGCCAGTGCAGGCAGGCTGTGTGCCACAGTGAAACATGGAAACATTTCATTGCTTACTTAGGTTTCTTTTTTCCTTCCAGACAGCCAGTCCACCTGGTGTCAGTTAAAGTCTAATGAAGAATTGACACAGAAAGATTAAATAGATAAAGATAGCAAATTTCGTAATTGAAAGAGTGAACATGCAGAGGCTCTAGTTCTATGGGCAATGCAACACCTGTGGATGTCAGTGCCATTTATTTTCAATTCCGTCATTTTACATTCAGAGATGTGTAAGAAATATGATATTAATGACATTTTCATTTTGTTCTTGACCCATAGCCCTGTTTTAGATCAACATGTGCCCTTAAGTAAGGTTTATTTTACTTGCAATCATTGCATTTTTTTACAGTGACATTTTCAATCAATCTTTTCAACACAATATATCATTTGAAAGTGCTAAAACTCATCTCTATAAACTTGATTCCAAGTGTACCATTCCAATCCAGCGACAACTGTTCCTTATTTCGTAACATAACAGAAAACAGGCTCCATCAAAACGATGATTCCGCTAATTCTGTGTGTTCTGGAAATCCCCAGATGACACAAATCACTGTAAAGTCAGTAAACTTCCACTTCCACTGTGTTTCTTCCACTGTGTTTGAGCTTCTGTAACTTTGTTTCAGTAATACTTACAATAAACAAACTCCTAAGGGTTACCTTACAGAAGATACAAGGATTAGGCCTGTAGAAAGAGGTTCAAGAACAGCAACCATTTTATTTAATTTTAACTTTGAATGAAAATGAAATTAAGAATGTTGCAGTTTTTGGGAGTAGAGTGGTCTCTAAATAAATTAAATACAGTTTCATATATTTATTTTGAATTCATGCTTTAGCATACATTTGATAATATTTTATCAAAATAAGGGGAAAAGTGAGAAATGTTTTTGAAGAAGGCAGTGACAGAGGGTTAATTGTTGTGTTTATGTCTTTACTCTAGTATCTATCATTGTCTTTGACCAACAATTTTAGCAACACAAAATGTAATAAGCATAATGTTATGCTCTCACTCCCGTCCTTTTTGTGTGTCCCGTGTTTTACCTGTTCCCTCTCGTATCGTGTTTGTATTCCTGTTCGTTTTCCCCCGTGCTGCAGGCTGGGCGTGGTTTTTCCCTTTTCGTGTCACTCTGTTCACCACTCTATTTCCGCCTATCCCTTCCCTCCTTTCCGCATACTCCCTACTCCGTTAATCACTCACGCATACATTTGCACGCGGCACCTAATTGATACCTGTTAACATTTGTATTTAGTCACCCGGTGTTCTTTGTCCTGTGCCAGTTCGTTAAGTCTCTTTGTGGTAACTCTCTGGTCGTGTCTCGTGGATACATTGTATCTAGTCCTGTCTTGCCTGACTTAAAAGCTTCGTCTTGTATTCAGCATTTACTCGCTAGTCCTGCCCTGTCTGGTTTTGATCAGCTCTCGCCAGGAACGGCGTCACCACGCTGGTCATCCTGTCCTGCCTCGCTGTACTAACTCTGGTTCTGCTCTAGTCTACCAGCCTGCAGCTGTGTGTGTGTATCCTGCCGCTGTGTGCATCCAGCCAGTGCTCCAGCCCTGCTCCCTGCAGCTGTTCGTGCCATTCCACTCTGCCCTGTCTCCCGCTTCCCGCTCCTCCTCTGCTCAACCAGCCCGGATTCCTGTCACCATCCAGTCCCTGGCCTCTCGCCGCTCCTGCTCATCCCCTGCCTCGTCCATTCCTGGTTGTCTGTCTTGATTAATTATCTCCCTATGCTTCCGGAGGGATTCTGGGCGAAGCAATAAATTATTTGAAGCATCTCTGAAACTTCCTGTGTGTGAGTCGTTGCATTTGGGTCCAGTTCATACTTGGAATGTAACAGAATGAACTGGCCAGCTATGTACCCAGCTGACTCGGATCAGATCTCATCACGCCCTCGCCTGCCAGAACGCTGTCATCGATCAACAGAGCCACCGCCTGGAAGATGTCCAGGAGAATGAAGAATCTCTCGGACCAAGTGAGTCAGATGGGTTCAATGATGGGCCAGATGGCAGTGCACCTTCCTCTTCCGAGGGCCCACGCCAGTCCTGCACCACCTACCCTGGAGCTGCAGCCCCACAGTGTCACCGCCCCTCTCTGGCAGGGAACCATGTGTGCAACATCCTGAGCGTTACCTGGGGGGACCTGGGAAAGTGCCGTGAGTTCCTTATCCAGTGTGACATCGTGTTCCGCATCCAGCCTGCCTCCTACGCCACGGATTCAAGTAAAATCGCTTTTGTGATGAGCAGTTTGGGAGGGAGTGCCCGGGAGTGGGCTACTACACTGTGGGCGAGTCAATCACCCGCCTGCTTTCACTTCTCCTCCTTCACTGCTGAGATGCGTCAGGTGTTCGACCATCCGGTCTGCGGACGGGACGCCACCCAGCGCTTACTCCAGATACGCCAGGGCAGCTGCAGCGTCACGGAGATTGGCGGGTCCAGTTCCGTGCCTTGGCAGCGGAGAGCAGGATGGAATGACACCGCCCTCCAGGGGGTCCTTCTTGCAAGCTCTGAGCGAGGAACTAAAGGATCAGCTGGCAACACGCGAAGAGTCCAGTTCGCTGAATAGCCTCATCAGCCTCGCCATCTCCATTGACAACCGGCTCCGGGCCCGGGAGACGGAGGAAGGACCAGCCGTATACCCCGTTTAACGCATCCCGCACCCGTGCATCCTCGCCTTCCGGCAAACCATCCACCTCCACGTTTGACCAATCGGAGGGAGAACCCATGCAATTGGGGAAAAGTGTCCATTGATGCTGAGGAGCGGCGCCGGAGAATTCGCACCAATTCCTGTCTGTACTGTGGCAATCCGGATCACCACCTAGCCTCTTGTCCGATTCGCCCAAAAGGCGTGGCTCGCCAGTAAGACTGGGCGTGACTGGCGAGCCCTATCTCCACCATTCACTCCGCTCAGAACCGGATTGAACTGAAGGCAACCCTTTTGTGGAATACTCAAGTCGCATTGTTGCCGGCGCTGGTCGACTCGGGAGCCGACGCCAACTTCATTGATCCCAATTTCGTCAAAAAAAACCGGGATTCCGGTGGTGAACCCCTGTCTGCCCCTATCAATGCACTCACCTTGGACGGAAGAGTGCTGGGTCGAGTCACACACTCTACCATCCCTCTCCAACTCATGCTGTCTGGAAATCATCGAGAGGAAATCCAACTCTACCTAATTCATTCTACTCAGTCTCCTCTGGTGCTCGGCCAAACCTGGCTGCGTACTCATAATCCGCACATCAACTGGCGTACTGCACAAGTGCAGGATTGGAGTTCACACTGCTTGGCTAACTGCCTCCGCTCGGCCCTACCACCATCTGGGGCTGGCAGGGCCTCCCATAACACTCCCGAACCAGACCTATCCTGTGTACCTCCTCAGTATCATGACTTGTCACAAGTTTTCAGTAAATCCCGTGCTGTGTCCTTACCTCCCCATAGGCCCTACGACTGCTGCATCGTAGCGTACTGGCCGGTGCAAAATTGCCATCTGGTCGTCTCTACAGCCTGTCAGGTCCTGAGAAGGCGTCCATGGAAGCCTATATTCATGACTCCCTAGCGTCAGGTATTATTCCTCCCTCTTCGTCACCGGTGGGGGCGGGGTTTTTCTTTGTGGCAAAGAAAGACGGTTCGCTCCGACCGTGCATCGACTACCGAGGCCTGAATGATATTACTGTACGTAACAAATACCCTCTGCCGTTGATTAATTCTGCTTTTGAACCCCTACATGATTCCACTGTGTTTACGAAACTGGATCTCCGCAACGCCTACCACCTGGTCCGTATCCGTGAGGGGGAAGAATGGAAGACGACGTTTAACACCCCCCTCCGACACTTTGAATGCCTGGTGGTCCCGTTCGGTTTGACTAACGCGCCACCGGTGTTCCAGTCCATGGTCAATGATGTGCTGCGAGATCTCCTGGGTCGGTCAGTGTTTGTATATATTGACGATATATTAATCTTTTCTGAAAATCCCCAGGAGCACGTAGTCCATGTCCGTCAGGTTCTCCAAAGACTCCTGGAGAACAAACTTTATCAAGGCTGAGAAGTGCAGTTTTCACGCCTCATCAGTTCCATTCCTGGGGTTCATCATTAAGATCCAAGCCGTCACCGACTGGCCCCAACCGGCCACACGTAAGCACCTACAACAATTCCTGGGTTTTGAATATTTCTATCGCCGCTTTATTCGCAATTACAGCGTTATCACGGCTCCACTCACCAAATTAACCTCCACCTCTGTCCCTTTCCTTTGGAGTTCCGAGGCTCAACAGGCATTCAACCTCCTCAAGACCTGGTTCTCCACAGCACCTATCCTCTGTCATCCGGACCCCAATCGCCAGTTTGTTGTCGAGGTAGACGCCTCCGACACTGGTGTAGGGGCGGTCTTGTCACAACGTGCAGTCCAGGATGGGAAAATGCACCCGTTTACCTACTTCTCTCAGAGACTCACCCCGGCGGAGCACAACTATGATGTCGGGGACCGGGAATTATTGGCCATTAAGCTCGCTTTGGAGGAGTGGCGGCACTGGCTGGAGGGGGCAGGTAAACCATTTATTGTCCTGACTGACCACCGCAGCCTCCTGTACATCAAATCTGCCAAGAGACTCAATTCTCGGCAGGCACGCTGGTCCCTTTTCTTTGCCCGATTTAATTTTTCTGTCACCTTCCGCCCTGGGTCCCGCAACATCAAACCAGATGCCCTGTCTTGTGTTTTTTCCCCCTATGCCAGATCTGCTGCGCCGGAGCCCATTATCCCAGCCTCCTGCTTTGTGGCTGTGGTCTCCTGGGAGATCGAGGGCGTGGTGAAGGCTCCCCAGGCTACCCACCCGGACCCCCGCAAAAACCCTAACTCATCCTTATTTCTTCCCAACTCCGTCCGCTCCCAGGTCCTCCAGTGGGCTCATGCCTCCCGTCTGGCCTGCCACCCAAGGATCGCCAGGACGAGCGCCCTCGTCAGGAGGAGTTTCTGGTGGCCCACCCTGGAGGGGGATACCCGTGCCTTCATCCTCGCCTGCCCAGTGTGCGCCAGGAGCAAGGCCTCCCACCAGCCCCCAGCCCCCTCCTCCGCCCCCTGTCCTGCCTCGCTGTACTAACTCTGTTCTGCTCTAGTCTACCAGCCTGCAGCTGTGTGTGTGTATCGTGCCGCTGTGTACATCCAGCCGGTGCTCCAGCCCTGCTCCCTGCAGCTGTTCGTGCCATTCCACTCTGCCCTGTCTCCCGCTTCCCGCTCCTCCTCTGCTCAACCAGCCCGGATTCCTGTCACCATTCAGTCCTTGGCCTCTCCCGCTCCTGCTCATCCCCTGCCTCGTCCATTCCTGGTTGTCTGTCTTGATTAATTATCTCCCTATGCTTCCGGAGGGATTCTGGGCGAAGCAATAAATTATTTGAAGCATCTCTGAAACTTCCTGTGTGTGAGTCGTGCATTTGGGTCCAGTTCATACTTGGAATGTAACAGAATGAACTGGCCAGCTATGGACCCAGCCGACTCGGATCAGATCCATCACGCCCTCGCCTGCCAGAACGCTGTCATCGATCAACAGAGCCACCGCCTGGAAGACGTCCAGGAGAATGAAGAATCTCTTGGACCAAGTGAGTCAGATGGGTTCGATGATGGGCCAGATGGCAGTTTACCTCCCTCTTCCGAGGGCCCACGCCAGTCCTGCACCACCTACCCCGGAGCTGCAGCCCACAGTGTCACCGCCCCTCTCTGGCAGGGAACCACGTGTGCAACATCCTGAGCGTTACCTGGGGGACCTGGGAAAGTGCCGTGAGTTCCTTATCCAGTGTGACATCGTGTTCCGCATCCAGCCTGCCTCGTCCATTCCTGGTTGTCTGTCTTGATTAATTATCTCCCTATGCTTCCGGAGGGATTCTGGGCAAAGCAATAAATTATTTGAAGTATCTCTGAAACTTCCTGTGTGTGAGTCGTGCATTTGGGTCCAGTTCATACTCGGAACGTAACACATAAAGCATATTCCTGAAAAAGAGTTGCATGATTAAAGGAAATATATCTGTAAACATTTGAAATATTTCAGTTTAAAAAAAGAAAGGTGGATAAAGAAAACATTAACACTGGGAGGGGAATCCACAGCACCACCGGATATGGCAACATAAAGAACAGTGAGCAATCAACTAGTACACCATCGCCCTGGTCATACGATAGGTTCATTTTAATGGTTATTATCAGTATTATGTTCTGTATTATTTTGTTGTTTATTTTAAATTTTTTATTAAATCCCTCCCCAACTCACTGAATTGATTCTGTACAATTTCCCTTGGCTTTACCAATATGATTCCAAGTACTTATTATGCCAGTAAAGCTGATGTCAGTTGGATTTGGCCAATGAAATGGCGTTAGAAGGCATTGGGACTGTGTAATGAACAGATCTCCAGTGTGCGAGGGCGAGACAACGAGAGACGTTCTGTTAATGGCGCCATGACGACACCGGCTAGCTGCCGCCATAGGCGCTGGAAGTAGGAGCGCTGAGGGTGCTGCAGTACCCTCTCTGATCGTTAGAGCTCCTGTATATTTAATATATTAAATCTGTATGCAGTACATTTAATAGGCTATCAAAGGTAGTATAAATACAGGGAAATAATTCTGTATCAATAATACGAAGCAATCTCCGTTGCGTTATAGCAAACGATTTGTCATTGCGATTTTCAGCACCCTGAGTTGAAAACGTCTTCCCGCGCCCATGGCTGCCACTGCAGATAAACACGCCAAGCGCCTCCAAGCTGGACGGGTGATAAAGGGGTCATTTATTAAAATGACCCAGCTCATTTCCCAGTGCAAAATGGGAACCTTGATAGAAAAGGGAACCATCCCAAAAACTCATCTCCACAACCTTCAGCGATGCTAACCAATTAAATTCCAATAATAGAGACCACATCAGGTACTGAGACAAGATAGCTTAACGGGAAAGTCACGAAAATGAGGAGCCTGACCCCTGCCATCATTCTTATCCAAAGAGTTATTTTGGGAATATCAGGGGCCGAACATCACACCTAGCCATGCCAAAAAAAGTAAAAAATAATAAAAACTGACAACAAATCCAGCTGCACAAAACAAGTTATTTGTTTTACAGGTTGTGGCTAATTCTGTCAATCAAGATATATTGTATCTCAAATTTCTCTCTGAGAAAAATGAGGCATTCTCTTAATGCATACAATATAAGAACGGTACTGAACATATGTTTCTAAATGGACACCTCTTAGCTGTTTTCAGTTTTGATTGCTGGGCGCTTTTTTATGTTCTACATCTCGTTTTTTTTGTTTTTACATTGAATGAGCTACTTGCGTTGGCGGTATGCTACTGTGTCTGAAAGAACAGGGCCAAGTATTTTAGCTGAGCTGCTTGAAATTTCCACTTTCAATTTGCCATCAATTCCTTCCGGTTAACTCCAGTGACTACAGCAGCCAAACATTAAATTCCAATTCTCAAATTAGATTGGTATCAACTTGTTCCATCCAGAAGATTCAAATCAGACAGAGTTCAATTAACCTCAGCTCGACATGGGACCCGACTGTGGAACCTGTGGAACCCAACCCCTCCTTTGGAGATGCCTGCTGCACCACTGCAGGTTTATCACCACGACAACAGAAGAAGACAGCAATACGCACCCCTTCAGCTCTCTAGTACTGATCCTAGGTCAATCTCATCTTTTTTCACAAAATGATCAAGGCCAGGACTCCCTGCTCCATAGCAGTGATCCAGGTTCAGGAATGCCAAAACTGTGATCCCACCTGATCCATGAAGAAAATATTGACAGGGGAAAGCTATATAGGAAAATCAGAGACTACGGATGGAAACTTGCTGCCCCTAGAGTAAATCTAGAAACTTTCCCTTGATGCTAACATGGATATGTTGACTATTGTACACTGTCACTGGCAAATAAATAAAATAAATACTTATTTCAAATTGTCTTTTTTATCTGTCCTTGAGAACCCCAACTGACCCAAGATATTTCACCTCTGATCTCAGTTTTGTTCTAGAAGCAAAAGGATAGATAGACTACTTTTAAAAAACAAAAGCCTTTAGACACACAAATCACATTTTATATATTTTCTTTTACAGAAGCAACAAATACTGTTGAATGTCGTGATACGTAGAAACCTCTGCCAATATTTTTAAAAGGAGTGATCCAGGGGAAATAACACAGGCAGAGCACTGGGCCTGTGTTTGTCACGGCTCTTATGTAATCAAAGATTTTTTGTCAACTCGATTTTGTTCTTTACGAGACTTCTCGAGCTGAGGAGTTTGAGTATTAACTGTACAGATTGAATCTGTTGGTTCACTGGCGTGCTTGTTTGTTGCTTCTTGGGTGGAAGGCAAAGCAGACGTTTGAAGCTATTTTATTGTTATTGTCACTGCAGTATTGTTTTTGGCTGTTCCAACTGTTTTAAAGTGTAGTGTGGCACTTGATTCACCACACACACACACACACATATAAAAGGGCTGACACAAACCTTGGAGCCACACACACCCTCAAGAACATCCTTACAAAATACTGCATCTCATTTTAGCAGAGAACAAAACAAAATATTTTCAAGTTGCGCATTCAATTTTATACGTTGAACTTTTCTCAGGAATGCACACACACATTCTGTCTGAAGCCCCCAGTCCTCAGAAATTCAATCGTCTGTGACCAGAGCACAAATAGTTATTTATTCATTAAGGAGATAATCCCACCCCCCAGATATAGAGGGGCAGGCAGTAAAGCAGAAATATTAGGTCGTCATTAAGATGATTTTGAGATATAGACCCCCCTGCCCCCACACCCAGACTCCAGCTTCCCTTGGCCAATCGTACTCACCCATAGGGACAGCAGGTGACGTGTGAAATTGAATTTCAGTTGTCGATTCTGAGAACTCTCGATGGCCGTGGCTGGATCAGCAGCGACTTGTTTGAGGCCCGAAAGGAACAGAGGGAATTGAAATGAATTATAGCACAATCATTCTTTACACGCACGTACACACTTCATTCATACAGGAACACAAACCACCCCCCCCCAATACACATTCACACTCATACACAGTGTGCACTACAAGCACCCACATATTTGGGTGCACGTGCACACACACACACATACAAACACGCACACACGCATTGTGAGAGAGAATTAATTTGCCAATTTTCCATCCCAATGTTGGCCTCCACCTCGCCATGAGGAAGCGAGGGGGGCCGCATGACTTTCAACGGACGTCAGCAGCTATGTTTCTTGGAATTAATTGCCCACCAACACTGTTGTTTCAATGATAATTTATTCGGTATACATAGTTACAGTCTAACCATGTTCATTATAGCAACATAGATTATAAATTCCATGACTTACATGATAAAAATATACACTTTTTACAGTTTAACAATAGCAGGCTGTGTAAATGTAACCTATTTTAGCGATTGCACACACAAACAACTATATAATACATATTTGCACTGTCAACCTGTGTACTTCTGTAATTGTTTTGAATAATATTCAGGCCGGCAGAGCCTGGGCAAAGGGATGTGGCCGACAGCATACTTATGGATTATGGGTAATGTAGTTCACACCGTTTCTTAGTGAGAGGGATTTAGATTTTATATGTGGGGTAATTCTGCCTTATTATACACTCAATCAGTTTATCAGCTGGCTGAGATAATTGTGTATTTTACTATTCTTTGAATGTATGAGGACAGACATGCATTTGCTGCCTTTGTCTAATTAATTGATTTGTAGTTGGAAATTGTGTGGTCTGAGGGGGGTAGACTACTTAACCTCTTCAGGTGTGGGTGAGAAAAAACCCTTAGGCTACATGCACACTGCAGGTAAAAGTGGCCCAAATCAGATTTTTTCCCTTTTCTCCCTGTTTTTTTATTTTTTTTTAGAACAAATGGAAACCAGATGGAATCTGATCTTTCATAGATTTCTAATCTGTATACCTATGTATATTGTATATCCACTTTGTAACCACTTCATTCCATTCATCATGTTCCTATAGTCTACCTCCTCCCTGACCATGGCCATTATCACACACACACACGCACACGCGCGCACGCACGCACGCACGCACGCACGCACGCACGCACGCACGCACGCACACACAAAGCATGCACTTGTTTCTGTAACTTTCCTCTCTCTTCATCATCCTGATAACCATCTAGTTTTGAACCCAGAGAAAATGAGAGAGACCCAGAAACAGTCTCCAGGGTCTTCATCTGGAACGAAGGTGACTGTGTTCATTAACGATTAGTCAATTCCACTTCCTCTGCCAACCCTCCACTGAAAGCCAGGAAAATGTCATGATGAACTGGTCTGTTCATTCAGACAATATGGCATGCGAGCAAATAGCATCGCACAACTGCATAAGGGCCCAGTCAGTAGACGATACTTCAAACCAATTTGAATTTGGCGGCTTCGCAAAAGCTTTTGAGCTGCTGTTGAATACGACGCTGGGAGCAGTCTGTGTACTCGCTGCGACTCACGGAGGTTCGTTTGTTTAATGACGTTCCACGCCAGATGGGGGAGAAACCAATCAAGCGGTGTGAGGAGACGACGGAACTGGAAATTTCGATGATTAGAAACTCATTATACAAGTTTCGATACCACAATCATGCACTTATGCAACCATTATGCAAATTCAGTCAATGCGGCTCCTGGAGGAGAGAGACAACGATGGGTACCAACTTGCGTAACGATACTTTTGATGACTTGGGGAGGGGGGGGGGGGGGCATTGAAGTGGAAAAAAACAAGATGGTTTGCTAAGTTTACAATTATAACAACATTAGGCATTTTCAGTATTGCTATGTTGAAAAAGTCATAGCGGGATGGAAACGTAGCAAAATGTACAATCACAATGTTGATCTACGTGGCAATTGGCTATTTTAGTGTTAAGAAAAAGGAAGAAAGCTGTGAGTAAAATCAACATATCTAATGTAAAAAAGAGTTTCTTTAAAGACGGAGACACAAATCTCAGTGTCTTTGTAGTCCCTGTTTGCGTGGTCATACAAGTGGATGACCTTGACCTTGAACAGCTTCAGCAGCGTCTAGCCTAGAACTGATTAATCTTGGAAATGAGCACAGGACAGCAGGGCTAAGTTCGGAATGGCTTAAGCTGGAGTTTGAACCGTAATTTATAACAGCATGACTGTAGTGGAGGATAGGGATTATGGTGACGAGTTATTAAGCAAGGGTGCTGGCTCAGTGTTGTTGAATCGCTGCAGGTGGGTCCGGCAAGAACACAGGCAGTGCTATCCAGAATAGATGTTTATTATTGAAATTGGAGGTGTGTGGTTTTATTTAGATGCACGCACATGTTACGAAGCTAGCAGGGAGTAAGAGGTAAATACAGCTAAAATCCCCATTTTCTTATTGACATACTACCAGTTGTAAACTCGCTTCCGTCATTTTACTGAGGCTCGTAATAGAGTGCTTACGTGCGTGGGTGTATAGGCTATATGTGATTAGTTACCAGTCATGTGATTTTGCGGAATACATGGGCTTTGCAACAATGACCAAAAAGAGTAGTATTTTTATGGCACTTTGCTGTTCTCTTGTCAACTCACACTGAGACATTAGCATTAGCCAGCTTGCTAATGTTAGCTAAGTTAGGTAGCTAGCTAACTAGTTTGCTAGAGAGAAACCTGACAGTCAAATGACAGCCAAACAAGGCGGAATGTCAATAGTCATAAAAAAACATACCTAGGGCAGCCTTTCGGACCGGTTGGGTCGAAAAATCCGATAGTTAGCTCTTAGCATAGTAGGTTGTAAGTAAGATTAGGCTACTGTGGGAGAAAAACAGCCAAAGATATGCTATTAGCATTTGAAGTTGAATGTTTATAAATTGGATGATGGAAATTTTTGGCTGATACTTGCACAGTCACAACCGTTGCTTGATTCGGGGGTGGACACCTCTATCAGCGATGGGGCATTTGCGTTCATGACAAGTGAGCTTCGTCGTGTGATGTCCTTGCTCACAACAACCCGGTGTCAGGTGTGGTTGGCTCAGTCCCCTCTCTCTGATGCCACAAAGAGAACCATTCGAGACCTGCCGGTTATCCCCGGCCAGAGGCCGCCAGGAGGCGCACAGCCCTCATATAAGAGCCAGGGAGCCCCACGTCATCCAGCCACCTGTGCAGCGTCATCTGATTCACGACACAACCCCATGTGTCCACCTGACTGTCCAGCTAGGGGACAGCAAAAGGTTTAGCGCCTCCAGTTGAACCATCAGCCCCCAACATTTACATATACACGCGTCCTGGACCCCATCCAGTCAGGGATGCTGAGTCGGGAAATTACAGGCATCCTGGAGAAGGGCGCCGTGTCAGTGGTGCCTCCCTCCGAACGGCTGGGGGAAATTCCCTCAATCTATTTTCTGATACGAAAAAAGATGGTCTCCTCCGACCAGTCTGGGACCTGAGGGGCCTGAATTTGTATCTAAGACGATACGCTTTCTGGATGCTCCGGATATTGGAAGTCCTACACACCATGAAAATGGGGGATTGGTTCACGGCTGTGGACTTGAAAGACACGTACTTCCACATCCCTATCTGGGTGGAACATTGTCGTTTCCTTCGCTTTGCGTTCCGAGGTCGGGCATGTATTCATCCCCTGTATGAACGCTGTTCTATTGCCGCTCCGGCTGAAGGGGTTAAAAATCCTGCCGTACCTGGATGATTGGCTGATATGTACCCGGCTGTATAGTGTGGCGCTCTCACACACTGCCCAGACATTAGCCCACATCTCCAGTCTGTGCATCAATGTCAATTATGGCAAGAGCCAGCTAGTGCTGAGCCAGTTCATCACTTATATCGGAATGTTGCTCGATTCGCGGAGCATGAGGGCATCTTTGCCCCGCAGCATAGCCAGTGTGCTCGACGTTCTGCGTCAGTTCCAGGTGAATGCGGTCCTCGAAATTAGGGTTTTTCAGAGGCTTCTGGGCCTGATTGTGGCTGTGGCTTCTGGGCCTGACAGCGGTCGTGCCTCTCAGACTCCTTGCAGCCAGGCCACTTCAAATGTGGTTGAACGCCATGGCACTGCACCCCAAGTGGTGGTGACGACGGACGCTTCTTGCCCATACTCTGGGGAAAACAGGATGGTGAGGTTGGACAACACCGAAACCACATCACAACACCTTTATCACATAAACCACCAAGGCGGAGTAAGGTATTTTATACACTTTGAACTTCCGTTTTCATGTTTGCCTGCAAAAAAAACATTTGATTGCCATGCTGTCACCAAACAAATTCTAGGAATTCTTTCACAGAACATCCATAAAACTTAAGAGAAAATGTTATAGGAAAATTTAAAAAACTTGCCACTAAAGCCTTCTAAGAATGTCTTGTAAAGGCCTTCTAAGAATATTGTCGAAACATTCCATCTTTGCTAACATGTAACGTTACAGGGACGTTCTTGAGATAACATTTTTTAACCTGCCATCAACAACATCCTGCCAAAGTAATAAAAATGTTGAAGTCAAAACGTTCCATCTTTGTTAACATGTAACATTACAAGGACATTCTCAAGCAAACCCATTTTGTAACCAGCTATCAACAACATCCTGACAACGTTCTAAAAATGTTGCACTCAGAATGTTCCGCCTTTGTTCACAGGTAACGTTAAAGGGACGTTCTCGACAAAACCATTTTGTAACCTGCCATCAACAACATTCTGACAATGTAATAAAAATGTTGCACTCAGAACGTTCCAAATTTGTTAACATGTAATGTTACAGGGACGCTCTTGAGACAACCGTTTTGTAACTTGCCATCAACAACATCCTGAAAATGTTATAAAAATTTTCCACAACGTTCCATCTTTGTTAACATGTAACGTTACAGGGACGTTCTTTTAAAAACATACTGTAACTGTGTCCTCTACAATGTCCTCAAAATGTTCTAAGAATGTTGCCATCAAAATGTTCTGCAATAACTTTGTAGGATCTTATAGAGAATGTTATGTAAAGTTATGGAAATGTTCCCTGTTAGCTGGGTAACCACTGCTCTAAAGATGAATTCACTGTTAGCGGAGCAGTACGGTTCCCATTGGCTGGCTGCAATGCTACACTACTCCCCGCCTTCCACAGAGCGTGCCCTAATGCTCACATGCCACTCACAAGCTTCCATCGCTGTGAGGCACCACCCTGTCCATCAAGTTCCACTCTTCACTTCCGACACCAATGTAGCCAACAGGGTTCAGGCTGGGTTTAAACATTGGATCTCCCGGGGAGAGATTGTTGTGCCACATTCAGTATTCCCTCTAACCTCTGTGTTGCTGCCAACTCACCGTCTCTCTGCCCGGTGTTTTTCTTCTTCCACTGTTTGTATGAGTTGTTGGTGTGGTTAGCTTATACTGACCGCATAAGCCAGGGGCCTGTATCACAAAGCAGGCTAAGTGGGTTAGCTGGCTAACTGTGCTGAGTAAAACCTGGAAACCCCCAGTGGAACATAGTGCAGCATTGCTGCTAGCCAAGGGGCGGCCTAACTGCTCTGCTAACAGTGAATTCATCTTTAGCGCAGTGGTACCAGTCAAGCCTTTATTTGTATTGGCATTAACGATCTTCCAGATCTTAGCTGGGTCATTGTACGAACTAGTAAGTGAAGCAATATAATAGTCAGATTCAGCCTTCTTAACAGATGAAGTACATTTATTTCTAAGTTTTTTTTAAGGCAAGCCACTGTGCAGGGTTTCCTGAGCATCTAGCTAATGTCCAGGCTTTATTTCTATTCTGAAAAAGGACTGACAGTTTGTGAGAGAACCAGGGGTTAGTTCTGTTTTTTGTTCTAAACTTTTTATAGGGGGCATGTTTATTAACTATAGAGTTCAATGTATCAGAAAAAAAGCTCAATGCCAAATCAGCCTCAGGGATGTGAGGAGTGTGAAATAAATCACTATGATAAATATCATGCAGAAAGGCTTGTTCATTAAAATTCCTAAAGTTTCTCTTAAGTAAAATTAGCGGATTTGATTTATTCAGCCTCACATCCCTTATGCATGCAACAGGGCAGTGGTCACTGATGCCAAGATGAAACACACCATTGGCTGTAATTTTTTCTGGTCTATTTGACAATCAGATCAATTAGTGAAGATTTCACAGGATTTTTCATATTAGGTCGGGTCGGCTCTGAGGTGAGTTGTGTCAGGACAAAATTGCTACAGAATTCTTTAAAACAATTAGACATCTGTTATCCAATCCAAGTTAAAATCACCAAGGATTCATATTTCTGAGTCAGTAAAAAGAGAAAGTAACTGCTAACTTCTCTAAAGCAATCACTGGGGCAGAGGGAGGCCTATAGATCCCCGCCACTGTAATTGATTCATCCGTAATGCTGAGGGGTTCTGCCGAGGATGCGCTCTTACCTGCAGCCCCGTCTCCAAAAACATTATCCTCCCTTTCTTCATTTCCCCTTACAGGAAACCCAAACGGCTGTGAATGAAATGGGAAAAATATCTAATAAAATTGCCTTTATGATTTTGGTTTCTAATATTGACAACAAATAACATAACATATTACTGGAGGCACATTCTAATAACACATATCCGCTTATGGTTTGTAATGATTCTAGATAGACATCATACTTATGTTTTAGCCCAGTTGGAACCAATCCTTTGCCCTTTCCAAGACTGTAGGTAATGTGGATATGACATGTCATATTTTTTGTAAAATACTATAATTACTTGTCGATATGTACCTGTCTGTCTGTCTGTCTACAAATTTAAGTTATGTTCCTTAACATCAGTGTGTCTTGGAATGATTTTCTTGTTGCTTCTATGTAGGGGTAATGTAATGTAACACGGGGCTTGCAGGTTTGATCCCCAGGCGGGACACTGCTGTGGCATCCTTGAGCTTGGTTAAATGCCTAAATAAAATGGTCACAATTTAGAAAAATCTAATTTTTCTGAAGGCAGCACGTATAACCCCGGATGTGGCTGTGAATTATTTTCTGTGAAAGAATTCCTAGAATTTGTTTGGTGACAACATGGCAATCAAATGTTTTTTTTGCAGGAAAAACATCAAATGGTCCCCCCAATATTATTATGTTGTATTGTGTGGTACTGTTAGTGCCCCCCCCCCTCTCCTATTTGTTTTCTACTTGAAATGAGATCTACGCCCTTGGCAAGAAGGATTAGCTGTTCCAGTAGTGCAGTTCTGTGGTCTGAGGTTCAGCTAAGCATGCCGCAATTGGCCCAACATGTCCATTGTTGCTCTTCATGAAGCTCTGCATTTTCTTATGAATGATTTATGAGCATGTTAATGAAGGTTTTATACAAGCACCCTCATAACAGTTTTAGGACAAAATAGTTTATGTAATAGCAAGGGGAAAGAAGAATGGTGCTCTAGACTATTATATAATAATAATAATAATAATAATAATAATAATAATAATAATAATAATAATAATAATACTATTATTATTATAGGCTTCAGCTGCTTGGCACTACACTTCACCTATGAGCCTTAGCACTTTAGCATGACCACAAAACAAAAATAAATAAATAAACACTGAGAAATGCCATAGCCTTTATTGCACATAGTTGATTCTAGCACCTTGTCTCACTGACCCATGTGTTGATATATAGTTCCCCACTGGCTCGTTATGTATGCAATGATTAATGTGAGAAACCATTGTAATGTAGAAGTGATGTACAGCAGTGTTTGGAAGGAGAATTGAGAGAGATGCTGGAGTAAAAAGTGGTCCTGAGAGGGGGCTTACCTGCGGTTTCCCGGCCTGCACCTCTTCGCCCCTTTCGGCGGACAGCTCGCGCTGGTTCTTGTCCAGTTCCGTTCAGTTTCTTTTAAGTTTCTCGTTTTTCTTGAAAAAAAACTAACAAACTCAGTCCCAACTCTCAGTGAATGCTGTTGGCGTGGTGCTTTGTGCGATGAAGAACCCCAATTTCCCAAATGGTGGCTTGCAGGGGCATTGGCGTATGCGGCGTGGTTATGGGCATGAAGTTAAATCCGACCCTTTCCTTCCCTTCTGCCCCCCCCAGAGCTCTCATTGACTCTGGAAAATTCCTCTTTTACGAGGCAAACTCTATGCCGTCCACTGCGTCTTTCAGCTGCAATTAGGAATTTCAAAAACGTTGAAATAACCTGTCACCTGACATAAGACTTGCTTGATAAAAGACTTCAGCTGCTCAATAGTCCGGGGTCTCCGTTGTCGTACTTTGTGCTTTATAATGCGCCACACGTTTTCAATGGGAGACAGGTCTGGACTGCGAAGTCATGCTGTTGTAGCATGAGCAGAATGTGGCTTGGCATTGTCTTGCTGAAATAAGCAGGGACATCCCTGAAAAAGACGCCATCTAGATGGAGGCATATGTTGCTCCAAAATGCATATGTACCCTTCAGCGTTAATGTTGCCTTCACAGATGTGCAAGTTACCCATGCCATGGGCACTAACACACCCCCATACCATGACAAATGCTGGCTTTTGAACCTTGGTTGGTAACAACCGGGATGGTTCTTTTTCCTCTTTGGCCCGGAGAACACAATGTCATTATTTCCAAAAACTACTCGAAAGGTGGACTCGTCAGACCACAGCACACGTTTCCACTTTGCGTCAGTCCATCTCAGATGAGCTTGAGCCCAGAGAAGTTGGCAGCTTTTCTGGATGTAGTTGATATATGGCTTCCGCTTTTGGTAGTAGTCTTAACTTGCGTTTGTAGATGCAGCAACAAACTGTGTTTAGTGACAGCGGTTTTCGAAAGTATTCCGGAGCCCATGTGGTTATATTCATTACAGAAGCATATCGGTTTTTAATGCAGTGCTGTCTTAGGGATGAAAGGTCACTGGCATTTATTATTGGTTTAAGCCTTGCCCTTTACACACAGAGATTTCTCCAGATTCTCTGAATTTTTAAATAATATTATGGACTGTAGATAGTGAAATCCTTAAATTCCTTGCAATCGTTCGTTGAGAAACGTTGTTCTTAAACTGTTGGACTATTCGCTCACAGTTTTTCGCAAAGTGGCGAACCTCGACCCATCCTTAAAACGCCTGAGCCTTTTTGGATGCTCCTTTTACACCCAGTCATGATAGCATCACCTGTTACCTATTCACCTGTGGAATGTTCCAAACAGGTGTTTTTTTTAACATTCCACAACCTTCCCAGTCTTTTTTTTTTGCCCCTGTGCCAACTTTTTTGGAACGTGTTGCAGGCATTAAATTAGGAATTAGCGTATATTTACAAAAATCAATAAAGTTGATAAGGTAAAACATTAAATATCTTTTCTTTGTGCCGTCTTCAATTAAATATATGTAAAAGAGAATTTACCAATCACTGCTTTCTGCTTTTATTTGCATTTTACATACTGTCCCAACTTTTTTGGAATTGGGTGTGTAGAAATTACAGCCCTTTTTATACATAGTCCCCCCATTTTAGGGGACCAAAAGTAATTGGACAAATTAACATAATTGTAAATAAAGTCATCATATTTAGTACTTGGTGGCAAATCCTTTGCATTTGATGACTGACCAAAGTCTGTGACGCATAGAAATCAGATAGAATATCTTTTCTGGTGATGCTCTGCCAGGCCTGTACCATAGCCATCTTCAGTTCTTGTCTTGTCTTCAGCAAGTGAAATGCAT
The DNA here is from genome assembly GCA_029718625.1 of Synaphobranchus kaupii. Classification (NCBI taxonomy): domain Eukaryota; kingdom Metazoa; phylum Chordata; class Actinopteri; order Anguilliformes; family Synaphobranchidae; genus Synaphobranchus; species Synaphobranchus kaupii. The sequence continues at coordinate 31,414,504 of CM056392.1, forward strand.
GTTCAATTGGATTCAGGTCAGGTGCCTGACTGAACATTCCATTTCTGGCCCTGAAAAACTCCTTGGCTGCTATAGCAGTGTGTTTGGGGTCAATGTCCTGCTGCAAGGTGAATGAATTTTGAGGCATTTGGTTGAATCCAAGCAGGTAAGATGTTTCTGTACACTTCAGAATTCATCCTGCTGCTGTCAGCAGTAGTCACATCATCAATAAAGACAAGTGCACCAGTTCTAGTGGCAGCCATACATGCCCAAACCAGAACACTACCTCCACCATGTTTCAAAGAGCAGTCCCTTTCTTTCTCTACACTTTTCTCCTTCCATAAGTTTGGTACAGGTTAATACCCGTCTCATCTGTCCATAAGACTACAGTTTTTTAATGTACTTTTTTTTTTAAACTCCAACCTGGCCGATTCTGTTCTTGAGGCTTACCAGTGGTTTGCATCTTACAGTAAACCCTCTGAGGATATGCTGGTGTAGTCTTCTCTTTATTTTAGTCTTTTACACATCCATGCCTACATTCTGGAGAGTGTTCTCCATCTGTCCGACAGTTGAAAAGGGGCTTTTCTTCACAAATGGAAGCATCCTTCGTTCACCCACTACAGTGGTCTTCCATGGTCTACCAGGTTGTATTGCTGAGTTCACCAGTGTGTTCTTGCTTCGTAACAATGTACCAAACAGGTGACTCATTTGACACACCCAATGTTTTGGCTATGACTCTGATCAATTTGTTCTGATCTTTCCACCCCATGATGGCCTGCTTTTTTCCCCTGCTGGTGTGGAAAATGTATTTCCAATCAAGGTAATTTCTTAATCGGCGCACAGACACATTACCAATTAGGGTAACGAGGGGGTGGGTAGCTATATATTATCTGCTTACCTAGAGTAATGGCAGATGATCTGTCTGTTTCGTGGGGAAGTGGCACTCATTCCCGTTGAAACTGGATGAAACAAGTCTACATTTTATCAGGAGAGAAGGACACGGTGCATTTTCTGCCTCTGAAATTAAGTTGAACAAAATACAGCTTCTGTTGGCCAGCTGAAAGTTCAGCATGTAAACTGTGCGTTTACAACTTGGCGGACTTGCAGCTGAGATCAATCTGAGGAGATCTAAATGATTGTGTTGTCTTGCATTTGGGCTTGAGCAGCGAACCTGTGAGGAATCGTGCCAGCCAGGGTTACTTGTTCGGAAAACCTTTTTTTCTCTTTTTACTTGTTCTCCTACCTTATTTTTTGTTCTCTGCAGGGAAAATTGCCTAATTTTGTAGTTTTTGGTGTCCCTTTTGCCCCGCTACCAGAGGGTGGCATAGTCAAGTGGTGTGGGTCACTACACTGGCGTTGGAGTACAGAGCCAAAACAACAAAAAATGCGTCGCTGTACTATCTAAAAACACGCACACAGACACATGAAAACTCTCTCTCACACATATGAAAACTCTCTCACACATATGAAAACACACACACACACACACACACACACTACAGATACTACAGGTGCATTGCTGTATTTGTGACGATGTGAATGAGGCCAGCATTGTACCACTCTGAGAGAGTAATTGAAAAGATTACACTGCAGCTGCTGAACATTAGAGCCAATTGCCACAGCTGCCAGACAAAATTTTCGTTGGTGTCCTTTGTTAGGTGAACAGATTGACAATCATACTGTCTCTCTTTGTCTCTTACACACATGTAGCCACACACACACACACACACACACAGCTACAAATACAGTAATGACTGCTTGCATGAATAATTACGACACTACCCCCCCACAACCCCTATCTGGCTGACACTCACAAGCATAAAAACACCCAAACACAAGCCTTCTTGGATCTATCCTTATCCTAGCTAATGCACCAACATTTAAGCTTTCAAGAAAGAAGCAAAATATAAAAAAATACATAAAGCATAATGTCATTATCATCGCCGACCAGTTGTACTTTTGGCCTGTTTCTTCTCGTATTGTTATTGCTTATGTGCAGAGAAGACAGACATCCAGGAAGGGATGGAGAGAGGGGGAACATGGGGCACTTAGTTTAATTGTGCTTTGCTCCATCTTATTCAGTTGTTTAAGATGGACAACAAGAGAAGCGACGGTGCTCGTGGCAGTGGAATGTGTATGTGTGTGGGGGAAGGGGGATGGGGGATGGGGTGGGATGGGGGGTGGGGGGTTGTTATGTGCTGAGTGCTTGCGCCCATAATTAACTGCCTAGAACCAGGACTCCACCAATCACACTTACTGAAGATTCCTGTAATGGTCATGACTCTGTACATGTACACCCATCTGTACATTGTGTATTGGCATTCCTGTGGGCAACACAAATATACTTGGATGTAAGTACACCGGAGAGAGAGAGAGAGAGAGAGAGAGAGAGAGAGAGAGAGAGAGAGAGAGAGAGAGAGAGAGAGAGAGAGAGAGAGAGAGAGAGAGAGAGAGAGATCTGCCATTATAATGATGCTCACGATCTTTTATGCAGGCCTTGTTTCAAATGCAGACATTAAATCAATGTTGTCTAACATTACCGCAGTAACATTTATGGCCAGAATGAAAGCAGAACACTTGCGTTAATTAAATGACTGTGAAAAGAGACCGCAAGGAAACTGAACAGAAAGGCACAGAGAGAGCAAGATCGAGGAAAAATCAGCAGCATTCGACGTTTGTTTGTTTAATTCACAGCCTTGTGTCCAACTCAAATAATCTATAACCATTTTGAACAGCGGAAACAAATACTGACAAAATTCCGGTATTAGCAATGTCATCACTGCTATTGAGAGCATTCGCACCAAAATCAGCGTCATCAAACGCACAGAGCACTGCAGAGAAGCTGCCATAGCTTTCTATAATCACAAGTTGGTGCCTGGTGTAATAGTGATGTAGCAATGGAAAAACCAATCCAAAAGCCTGACCTTGAAAATTGGGTTAAAACTGGGTTGCAAAAATGTCCTGAAAACGTACGGTCTGGAACTGGATTTACAACATAGCTGAAAACTTCTGGTTTAGCGATGGCAATTGTGAAAATATTGCTTCAGCAGGCCTATCGCTATTCACCACAAACCCCACAGTCTACAGGTCAAAATATTCCGTCAACCCCCGACAGTTTTAACTTTAATAGATATCAGTCCCTTTTGTATGCTCTATCCTAATAATTTAAAAGTTTAATGGGTAGCAGAGCAGGCATGGATCTAGCCTTGTTACCCGGCCTAGGCGAGATTGCGGACATAATCGCAACCCCCCTTGCCTAGACCGGGCCATGGTTAGCAATGTAGCATAATGGGAATTGGACTTGGTACATGTGCAGTGTAGGCACATTGGGAATTGCTTGGCAATGTGCAACATTCACCACAAAATTTTCTCAACTCTGACAAATTTGCCAAACACTATGGGGTGCCAAATGTAAAGTAAAACACAACACGTTTTTCCTGTGTTTTTTTCTCAGATTTAGCATAAATGTGGCATTTTCCTAAGATTTATGCTAAATGTGAGTTTTTTTTCCAAGATTTTACAGACATGCTAAATAAACCTTTTAGTTGATATTTTCAGATTTAATTGATAAATCTCAAATAAGCATTTCCTAAATATATAACTTAAATGTTAAATCTGAGTTTTCAAAAATAAATATTTAAAAAAATAAATATTTATTTATATCTTAAATCTTGCGTTGTAAAATAAATATTTATTTATATCTTAAATCTTGCGTTGTAAAATAAATATTTATTTATATCTTAAATCTTGCGTTGTAAAATAAATATTTATTTATATCTTAAATCTTGCGTTGTAAAATAAATATTTATTTATATCTTAAATCTTGTGTTGTAAAATAAATATTTATTTATATCTTAAATCTTGCGTTGTAAAATAAATATTTATTTATATCTTAAATCTTGCGTTTTTAAAAAACCAAGATTTAACATTTAAATAAATATTTATTTATATCTTAAATCTTGCGTTGTAAAATAAATATTTATTTATATCTTAAATCTTGCATTTTTATAAAAACCAAGATTTAACATTTAAATAAATATTTATTTATATCTTAAATCTTGCGTTCTAAAATAAATATTTATTTATATCTTAAATCTTGCGTTTTTATAAAAACCAAGATTTAACATTTAAATAAATATTTATTTATATCTTAAATCTTGCGTTCTAAAATAAATATTTAGAAAAAAATAAATATTTATTTATATCTTAAATCTTGCGTTTGTAAATTCAACATTTAGCTAAATCTAAATCTTTAGTTTAAATATTTTGAAAGATATACTAATTAACCCCGCCCCTTGGTGACTGGAATCCAATGGAGGGAGGAGGGGAAATAGCTGGCTTTAGTGATGGGGGTAATTGAGGGTCTTCTAGCGAAGTGTGAAACTTGACGTTAATTTCTATATGAATTCCTGTTTGACACACATTATTTACATAACCTACACACAGATAGCATCTGTATGATGTCCAGAGAACTAACTAGATAGCATAGGCTACAATTTGGGCATATTGGCGTTTCCTTGACTGATTTCTTATGGTGAAGTTGAATATTGACAGCCAGCCAAGCCAAACAACAAACTCGCAGCTTGATTCAATAGATGGTTAGTGACCTAGCTCGCTAACCTGTCTGTCGGTAATGTCATAAAATAGCAGGATTCTTGAAACAAACTCGAAACATTAAAACTACCGTTTGCACTTAGGTCGCTAGCTAACGTTACTTGAGATAGGAAGCGAATTGACGTTGACAAACTGCATGGGGGCCAGCAGTCTGACACGACTGGTTAATATAGTCGCGAGTGTCTGGCTAGGAAGGGGTTCGCCTACTAATGTTATTACACGTTGATATGGTTACAATTGCCTAGAAATAGAGACAATACTTCTGCAAACCTTGCGTCTCCGTCAAGCTAATACGGGACTCGGTTTGTTCCGTATTTTATCTTCTACTGAAGTTTCTCAACAGGGGCACCAGAGGGCACTGGTGGACTTTAAGAGATGCTCATGCTGGGAGACAAAAAAGAAAGGTCGAGAGGTGGGCTATCGTGTTATAGAATTCATAGAATTTTTATTTTGAAAAACTGTACAGTCCATGTGTGTCAAATGGTGTAGGCATCGTGTGCCTCAGTAGGTCACTATAGCAGAAATCACAGAACTTTCATAAACATTCTATTGTCGCGCTACATATACACTGTGGTCGTTGTCGTTCGCAAAAAGTATAAAGGCGTTCCAGCGACAGTTTACACTCAGGGGACAATGGAGGAAGAAGCAGCTAGCCTACATCTCATTATGGCTTCTGCTTTAAGCCTTTTTTTGTCGGAGGCCTCTGAAATAAAGTTTATAAATATCCATTTCGAGGGCACCGTATATTGTTTGGAATGTCATTCACTGCGTCTTTCATACACTTGTAGGATGTGGGTTTTGAACGAGGTAGCAAATAAAACGTTTGTAATTAAACCTCAACATTACATTACAGTCATTTAGCAGACGCTTTTATCCAAAGCGACATACAATAAGTGCATACAGAAACGTCACTACAGAACAGATAAGACAAAGCACGTCCTTCCCATAACGTAGCAGCTATCCCTAGTAATGAACGTTGAATGTAGTTCACGGTAAGCTGTGGGTAAATCAGCTATACTACACTTCTATTCTAAATACTATTATATAGGGCTATAACATATAACATTGATGCAACTCATATTAAACGTTATTTAGTAGGAAAAGCACGCGGGCATAGCCTACGTTAGGTATGTAAATAGCTAGCTACAAGACGGGACTCATTGGGGGAGCAGCCTACAATTCCCACCTTCCCAGAGTCCCTTATAGGCTAAATGCTATAAACTTTAAGACAAAATATTTCAGCGAATGACATAGGCTAGTAGGTGCGTTACTCTAAAAATGTGTAGTCTTTTCCCCCACTCCAAAAGTGACGTGGTTTATATAAATTTATCTGAAACGCATATGTTGTTGTTATTGTTAATTTTTTTTGGAATACCCAATAAAAGATCATTTTTTCTCCACTCGAAGCACGACCTGTGGGAGGCGAGGAACATCAAAGTCTACCAAAAGAAACAACAATAGACCTGGTCACTCTTCGGAAGAGAATACAAAACCTGCTAGAAGCTGCCAGCTTGCGAGGTGGGAGCTGCCAGTGAGCTGCGAGGTGCGAGGTCTGCGAGCTCACAGCTCGCACAGAAGGATTGTAACCGCTCTCCAGTGTTCTGTCCATAGTCACCGACACATCCACGCCTGCCTCCAGAAGTGTTTCTGATCTTTCAGACAGGTGTTTGGAGGTAGCATAGCAATGCATCTCATCGGTGAAGCCCTCTTAATCATTCTGCATTGAAATTATGAAATAAGAATAATATTTGAGTTCCACAACTGTTCAATTCAATTCAATTGTATTTGTATAGCGCTTTTTACAGAGAACTGTCACAAAGTGACAGTCACAAAGACGCTGCACAGAGAAACAGAAGGAAAATTGAGCACAAAAAAAAAACCCAGCCAAAAACTCCCCAATGGGAAGAAATCTCGGAAGGAACCTGGCTAGAGAGGGGGGACCCATCCTTCGCTGGCCGACCCGGTTTAAACTAAGGGTGGGATGGGTGGTAATATACTGTAATGAGATCCAATAGAACTAGCTGGTTATGGAAGCATATCCGCGCCAAAATTCAAATGAAAATGCAAATCGGCGATTGCATTTCGTTAACATACGATGCGCGCAAAAACCATGACATAATTCAAATGAACAGGGGCGCCCGCAGGATTTCTTCCCGGGGTACGCAACAGAGTAGGCCAAGCAATAGGCTACTTGAAAACAAAGCCACTACTTAGGACTAACGTTACAACGTAATTTACCGATATATTTTGCACTCATAAGGTCGCATATTACAAGAAGTTCTAACGTAGGAGTAGGCCTAGCCTACGTTAAAGTCTGATCTTTCATCAGCAAAACCGGAGAGACGTACTTCAAAATAGAATGGAAATGTTGCGCGCAAAAAGATGTTACGTGACTTACAGTAGCCAGATATTTCATCAGGAAAACCGGAGACCTCACAATAGAATGGAAATGTTGCGCGCAACAAGCTGTTACGCGACTTACAGCACAGTTAATGTTAACACAATGAAAACACTTCTGACAATCGAAAATGCTCAACAAAATGTATTCACTGCTTAAATTTCTAATAAAATATTATATGCACGCCAATTGTGTGTGTGTTAGAGAGAGCACGAGCAAGAGCAAGAGCAAGTCACTGCAAATAAAAGAACATTTTGGTGGGTAGCTCGTCTCCCGGTGGGGCTAACTCATCCTCAGCTGAGGACTGGTTCTCCGAAAGCTGATTCTCCGAATTGTTATTTTCATTCTTTTTCAGACTCAGCAGTTCCACAATGCTGAGCTGCTTTCTTTTCTTTGACATATTTGGCTAACGTCAATTACTGTAGCTATTCGTTTAAGTTAGTTATCTTGACTGACAAGTAAAAAGGCAACTCTAAACTTTTCCCGGTCTAAAGAAAAAGGTGGTCCTCCAATCACTTTCAACTGTGTCTTCCAATCACTTTCAAATGTTTGAAATAAGCAAAACTTGGAAAATACAATAACCAGGCAATACAACGAAGACAATAAGCAAATATCATTCCTCAACATCGTAGAAACAGAGACGGAAAGACTTTGACAATTCACGTCAGTTTTAATGGAAATACTAATTTTGCTGTTGTTGCTAAGGTACGCAGACTGCGTACTCTGCGTACAGCTGGGGGCGCCACTGCCAGTTATTAACGATTTCTCTCGTTTTTCTTTGTCTTTCTGACATTCCTCACACCGCATGCTCTTTTTCAGAATTCATGAATCACAATTGCAAGTAAATATTTAATTTTACAAGGGTTAGTCTACTTTAATTTGTTGCTATGACCATTTTGTGGACCGGTGGTTTGCAAGAGTAAATCATAATCTGTCAACGTGAAGGATAGAGTTGAAAAACAATGTCACCGTCATTTTGCTTGTTTTAATGTTTACCGATTTTATATCGTCTGCGTCGCATTTTTGGATGTTTGCCAGTATTATAACATTTTAGTTAGCCTAGCGGCTCCCACGATAATTACGCGGTAGCCTATAAAATACAAAGTGCAGAACGTGGTTATTAATATAAAACAATAATAATAATAATAATTAAATGTCCTATATTTGTCCTTTTATTTTATTGTGCTTTTATTATGTATGCTATTCGTTTTACTGTGCTTTTATAGTTTATTCCTTTAGTTTAAAAAAAGGTCACTGTCCCTACATCAAGCTATAATAATGATGATCATAATAAAGTGTAATAATACAATAAACACTATTGAATTCCGATTGAAATGTAATACATTGTCATTTATTCCATTTCCATGAAAACGGTAAAATGTGGTTGTGTGTGTCTTTAGAGGGTGGACTACATGATCAAGTTTTTTTCCAGTCGTCCACGTCCCCCCCCCACATTTCTCTTTTGTCAGTCTTTTATATTTATTGAGGTCCACCATAACGCCGTCCCTGCGGAGGTTTTGTATTCTCTTCCGAAGAGTGACCAGGTCTATTGTTGTTTCTTTTGGTAGACTTTGATGTTCCTCGCCTCCCACAGGTCGTGCTTCGAGTGGAGAAAAAATGATCTTTTATTGGGTATTCCAAAAAAATTTAACAATAACAACAACATCTGCGTTTCAGATAAATTTATATAAACCACGTCACTTTTGGAGTGGGGGAAAAGACTACACATTTTTAGAGTAACGCACCTACTAGCCTATGTCATTCGCTGAAATATTTTGTCTTAAAGTTTATAGCATTTAGCCTATAAGGGACTCTGGGAAGGTGGGAATTGTAGGCTGCTCCCCCAATGAGTCCCGTCTTGTAGCTAGCTATTTACACACCTAACGTAGGCTATGCCCGCGTGCTTTTCCTACTAAATAACGTTTAATATGAGTTGCATCAATGTTATATGTTATAGCCCTATATAATAGTATTTAGAATAGAAGTGTAGTATAGCTGATTTACCCACAGCTTACCGTGAACTACATTCAACGTTCATTGCTAGGGATAGCTGCTACGTTATGGGAAGGACGTGCTTTGTCTTATCTGTTCTGTAGTGACGTTTCTGTATGCACTTATTGTATGTCGCTTTGGATAAAAGCGTCTGCTAAATGACTGTAATGTAATGTTGAGGTTTAATTACAAACGTTTTATTTGCTACCTCGTTCAAAACCCACATCCTACAAGTGTATGAAAGACGCAGTGAATGACATTCCAAACAATATACGGTGTCCTCGAAATGGATATTTATAAACTTTATTTCAGAGGCCTCCGACAAAAAAGGGGTAAAGCAGAAGTCATAATGAGTTGTAGGCTAGCTGCTTCTTCCTCCATTGTCCCCTGAGTGTAAACTGTCGCTGGAATGCCTTTATACTTTTTGCGAACGACAACGACCACAGTGTATATGTAGCGCGACAATAGAATGTTTATGAAAGTTCTGCGATTTCTGCTATAGTGACCTACTGAGGCACATGGTGCCTACACCATTTGACACACATGGACTGTACAGTTTTTCAAAATAAAAATTCTATGAATTCTATAACACGATAGCCCACCTCTCGACCTTTCTTTTTTGTCTCCCAGCATGAGCATCTCTTAAAGTCCACCAGTGCCCTCTGGTGTCCCTGTTGAGAAACTTCAGTAGAAGATAAAATACGGAACAAACCGAGTCCCGTATTAGCTTGACGGAGACGCAAGGTTTGCAGAAGTATTGTCTGTATTTCTAGGCAATTGTAACCATATGAATGTATAATAACATTAGTAGGCGAACCCCTTCCTAGCCAGACACTCGCGACTATATTAGCCAGTCGTGTCAGACTGCTGGCCCCCATGCAGTTTGTCAACGTCAATTCGCTTCCTATCTCAAGTAACGTTAGCTAGCGACCTAAGTGCAAACGGTAGTTTTAATGTTTCGAGTTTGTTTCAAGAATCCTGCTATTTTATGACATTACCGACAGACAGGTTAGCGAGCTAGGTCACTAACCATCTATTGAATCAAGCTGCGAGTTTGTTGTTTGGCTTGGCTGGCTGTCAATATTCAACTTCACCATAAGAAATCTGTCAAGGAAACGCCAATATGCCCAAAATGTAGCCTATGCTATCTAGTTAGTTCTCTGGACATCATACAGATGCTATCTGTGTGTAGGTTATGTAAATAATGTGTGTCAAACAGGAATTCATATAGAAATTAACGTCAAGTTTCACACTTCGCTAGAAGACCCTCAATTACCCCCATCACTAAAGCCAGCTATTTCCCCTCCTCCCTCCATTGGATACCAGTCACCAAGGGGCGGGGTTAATTAGTATATCTTTCAAAAGATTTAAACTAAAGATTTAGATTTAGCTAAATGTTGAATTTACAAACGCAAGATTTAAGATATAAATAAATATTTATTTTTTTCTAAATATTTATTTTAGAACGCAAGATTTAAGATATAAATAAATATTTATTTAAATGTTAAATCTTGGTTTTTATAAAAACGCAAGATTTAAGATATAAATAAATATTTATTTTAGAACGCAAGATTTAAGATATAAATAAATATTTATTTAAATGTTAAATCTTGGTTTTTATAAAAACGCAAGATTTAAGATATAAATAAATATTTATTTTACAACGCAAGATTTAAGATATAAATAAATATTTATTTAAATGTTAAATCTTGGTTTTTTAAAAACGCAAGATTTAAGATATAAATAAATATTTATTTTACAACGCAAGATTTAAGATATAAATAAATATTTATTTTAGAACGCAAGATTTAAGATATAAATAAATATTTATTTTACAACGTAAGATTTAAGATATAAATAAATATTTATTTTACAACGCAAGATTTAAGATATAAATAAATATTTATTTTACAACGCAAGATTTAAGATATAAATAAATATTTATTTTACAACGCCAGATTTAAGATATAAATAAATATTTATTTTTTTAAATATTTATTTTTGAAAACTCAGATTTAACATTTAAGTTATATATTTAGGAAATGCTTATTTGAGATTTATCAATTAAATCTGAAAATATCAACTAAAAGGTTTATTTAGCATGTCTGTGAAATCTTGGAAAAAAAACTCACATTTAGCATAAATCTTAGGAAAATGCCACATTTATGCTAAATCTGAGAAAAAAACACAGGAAAAACGTGTTGTGTTTTACTTTACATTTGGCACCCCATAAAACACACTCAAAACAATGTGTGCTGTCTAGCTGTGGGTTTTGGGTTTGTCTCCTGGCACACACACACATACACACACACCTGAAAAAAACAATTAGATTAAAATTGCCACGATAACATACGTTTGCCAGCTGTGTAATTTGCCTTCACCGTTTGGATTGGTATAAGATTCCATTCCTTTTAGACCAACAAATTCATTCACCAGATTATACCCGGCTCCCTTATAAAATCCTGGACAAACACGTATTTCATTGGCGGGACGCACTGGTGGTTTTATCGTTCCTTATTTTAATCAATTCCGTTTTCTCATTACGAATTTGATAGGATGTCCACTGGATTATAGACTTGTAGTCTGGCAGTTTATGTTAGACTTCTCTGACATACTGTGAACTGATTTTTGTGTGCATGTTTTAGTGCGCGTTGTGTACACTTCTGTGTGTGTATGTGCGTGTGTTTTGGAGAGTCGCCTGCACGCGCCTTGACAGTTTAGGGCTCTTTTCTGTCGTATAACGTGCGCTACGAGTGCGCTAGACAGCGACAGCCAAAACTGAACAGGCAGCGCAGTCCAATGGAGAAAAAGCAAATAAGAGCCGCACTTTGTGATCTCTCTCTTCAGCTGCACGAATAACGGAGCACTAGACAGTTATGCCGACAGCCATACCGCTTACGGCTGATTTAGATTGAAGATATTTAAATTTTTTATGTTTCACCCCAGTTATAGCGCACAGAGGTTATTTGCAAAAATATATCTATTATTGACCATGCAATTAGAATTGCTCAGTTAAACACAAATTATCATAATTTTAACTGCGGCGAAATGCGTAAAACAATAGTTACCACTTAGAAAATGTAATAACTTGAATACCATAACATAAAGAACATGGATCCTCTATACACGACAACGGACAATACGAGCGGAAACTGGACCTATAACTCAGGACTAAATGTCACCAAAGGGTATTCGAACCAATTCGTGCAGCCGGTCTGGAGGATAGTGCTGTGGGCGATCGCGTACAGCAGCATAGTCATCGTGTCGGTGGTGGGGAACATCGTTGTAATATGGATCATCGTAGCGCACAAACGCATGAGAACTGTGACCAACTACTTTCTAGTGAACTTAGCTTTCGCCGAAGCGTCAATGTCGGCATTCAACACTGTTATTAACTTCACTTACGCCGCGCACAACGAGTGGTACTTTGGGCTGGTGTACTGCCGCTTCCACAACTTCTTTCCCATCGCAGCGGTCTTCGCCAGCATCTATTCCATGACGGCTATAGCATTAGACAGGTGAGCAACTGACAGTCTGTTTGAGTGTTTCTGTCACTTCTTGAAACTTGCATCCCCTTGTTGTCCGTGTGCCCTCTTGTCATCGTTTTTCTGCGGCGCCTTCATGTCCGTTTTATTGTGTTATCTGCCCTTTGTGACTTGTCTGCCAACCTTTCCTCTGTCTGTTTGTAAACGATATATCTAAGCATCTGACTCATGTTAATCCACCTGTCACATTTCGTCATAATGTTCAATTGAATTGGTCTATAGCCTATGCATATATAAATTAAATCAAACGTTTTAAAAAAAAAAAAAAACAGCCTAATATACGCGCATGTCGTCGATAACGCAGTAGAACGGAGTTAAATAAAAAAAATAAAAAATAAAATGATTGTCTGGCAGTCACATATTCAACAGCTGGACCATCCTGTCATCATAAAAGAGCTCATCAATAATTTCTAACTTGCTGCAAACCCAAAACAAGTAATCATTAATGTCACGAGTTTTATGTTTCACTCACATAATTTATTATGCTTTTATAATATTAGCCAAACATTTCCGTGCGGTCCAATTCAATTTTATTTGTAGCGTATATCACGCCTTAAAATGGTATTACATAAAAACTAGAAAACATGAAAATAGTTCAATTTAGCCTGAATCCCTTAAAATTATGAAGTAAGGTTAAAAAATAAAACTCCCCACTGGGAACAATAAACGCTCAAATAGTTCCGTAAGAATTCTCCAGAAGGAACGCGGCTTAGACGGAGAGCATATGCCTCTGGTCATGTTCTGTCCGTTTAGGGGGAAATCTCTTTGTATTTGAACATTGAAATGCTATAAATGTTTATTCACAATGATCTGATAATAGCCTATCGGGCGACGCGAAAGTAGACTTTTTACACATAAAGACCAAAAAGACCAGAGGTATTCAATGGACCACAGGTTTTCAATACGTGAGGAAAAATGCACGATACAGACATTTTGTTTGTGTGTAAAGCAAAAAAAAGTCTCCTTCTGTGGAAAAAATCAATTAAATTTCGGGTTATTTTATCTGCAGGGATAAAGCCTGAAAAAGTAGCATAGCCTACAGGAGTAAATATATTAGTGATGGGCGGATGGATGGATAGGGATCAACTGGCACACATAGGATCTCTCTATCTCGAGAGAGGAAGTTGGCCAGATACATCCCGACAATCCACTCCCTGCTCTCGAGCCCCGCTGGACAGCGCCACAGATCATTGGATTCCAGCCAAACCGTAGCCTACGCGCGGGAACGTTGTTTCGATTAAAAATAAAAACATTTTCATTGGCGTTTTCTCAGGAGCGCTGACACGTAAAGTGCATTAGCTGAACAGGTCGTTTTTTTAGGATCGGGGTTTTAATACTGTTTTGTGTCAATTGCTTCACATTTTTATTCCATAAAGACATTATCTAAGATGTTATTTTCGGCTGTGAAAATATAAGTGCTATTCAGGTGAAGAAACCAGCCCACTTCTGTGTGCGCGTGTGCGTTCTGGACATCTTGACGGCTGTAGTGCTGCATTGCAGAGTGCTTCAATCCTTCCGCAATCCTCCCCTCACCCCTCTTATTTTTGTCACTATATTTCTCTCTCATGAGCTTTATTTACTTACATTTCTCCTGTATATCATCTCTCTCTCTCTCGCACTCCCTGTGTTCTTCTCCCATTTCTGTGCTCTATCTTTCTAACATTTCATCAAATCTTCCGGAGACTCCTTCACCCCGCCCCCTACACTGCCCCCCCCCCCCCCCCTCTCGACTGGTTCTGCAAACCATTCCTCATCAAGAACACAGGGCCAAAATAAACATCACCAAAACAGCTGAAAAATGTGTACTGAACTAAAAAGCGCCCATAATCTGGTTTCCCCCATCAATACATTGTTTCACTGATACCCTTATTCTTATCTCTACCTTTGGGGTCTAAAGGGAAAGTGTAGAAAGCTAGTGCGGTAAACATTCAATGGATGGATTTAAGTTAGAATTGTATTCTTCTAAATAATTCTGTTGATTTTACTAAATTGAAACCAGTTTGGTCATTTAAATTCTCTACCATGACACAAAAGAAAGAAAATACCACAAAGTCAGACCCAATTACAACACAGATTTGGAATTGCATGCCGGATAATTGCATTATTCAGATAATTGCCATGCTTTGTTATAATCAAGCCCAGAAAATGTAAACAGGTTGAGGCCAATGATCAGTTTGAAGGTAAGATGTCTTCCTCCTCTACTTCAACTTCACAAATCGCCTTCATTTTGGGACAGACAGACGAGGAGAAGAACTATGGGGAGCTGAGTGGAACTGAAAGAGATGGTCAGAGAGGGAGATGGACAGACAAGACAGTCATGGGAGAGAGACAGACTGACAGACGGTCATAGGAGAGAGCTCCTTTCATGGAAAGTGATGGAAGAAATGGAGAGGGAAAGAAAGATAAATAAGAGGAGTGGAAGCGAGGAGAGAGGACGGATTAAACCATACGAGAAAGGGAGCAGCGTGTGGCGGTATGGCATGTCTTATGGGTCTAGGACAGGGGTTTTCAACCGCTATTGATCCAGGGACCCCCACCCAGGCTCACTCTGCTTCTCGGGGACCCCCATCGTTAGTTAAAAAGGGGTCATATAAAAATAAAAAAAGGTTTTATGAAGATCGCAAAACGGGATTGCGATCGTGGACCGGGGGGGGCTGTTTGAGAGTGCGATCACGGACCCCCTGTGCTACCTTGGCGGACCCCCTGTTGAAAACCATGGCTCTACGGTACCTAGACAATGCCAGGTTTCAACACACCTCTGTTCGCCTCATGTCATCTCCCCCGAGCCTATGCAGCGTGTAGCAGGAGACATCAAACGCCGGATCTGGAATCCGTGACGGCAGACGGATGAGATTTCATCTGAGCGGCAGATTAATCTGGGTTCCTTCAACCAGACAGCTGCTCTTAAGTGAGCTGGCCCCAGATCCACATTCGGGCGGCGGAGTGATGTTTACGTTCAGTGGGAAACCGAGGCGGTCAGAAATATTAAAGGAATGTCACGCTGTGGAAACGAGGTGGATGTTGAGCGGAGACCGATTCCGCAGCTCCGTGAGTGCTTCATTTCAGTCGCTGCGGGTCCACTTCTCAAACAATGCTCCCTTTACCTGGTGCTGAGCCAGAGCGTGTGTGTATCCCGAAGAGGTAAGCTGTTCAAACTGCCGCGCAGCACCAACAAAGGCAGCGAGTAACGGAGACACAAATCAAGCAAGCAAACGGCTTTCCCCATTCCGGTAGCATATCTCCTTCTGTGTAATTGTATTTGTGAATGTGTGTGTGTGTGAGAGAGAGAGAGAGAAGGCAGGCAAAATGAAAAATCATAAATAAGCAAAGCTCATGAGGGAGAAATACAGTGACACAAATAAGAGGGGTGTCTTCTTAGTGATATTTCACACTTGCACGCAGAGAGCAAGACTGATGTTTTCCACTTTTGTAAGCCACTTTGGTCTGTATAAGAGTGTATGCTTAGTGAATATAATGTAATGTTCTGAGTTACGACGGCAGCTCGCAACTTGTTCCAATGTTGGGAGTGGTGCCAAAAAGATCCTTGACCAAATAATTTGCCCCCAACTGCACTGCTCCAGGAAACTCTTATTCCCACTAAGGTTAGAACTGTGTAAATAATGGTTTCTTTTAAAACCCAACTGAAATCATTTATTTGTGATTGTGCAATTACGCAGCTTTGTGAAACAGAATTGCACTGTCTCTTGCAAATAGTGTTTTTTTTTTTTTTTTACCAGTTCAGCCCCCTGGGACTCCTTATACTCCTTGGTGTATAGTATATTATATAGTAAATTAAAAATACCCTTCCCCTCCCTCCCCTCTGTATCACCCTCCCCAGGTATGTGGCAATCATCCACCCCCTGCAGCAACGGCTGTCATCCAGAGAGACCAAGGTGATTGTGGGGGTGATCTGGGTTCTGGCGCTCTTCCTGGCCTTCCCCCCGTGCTATTACTCAACTACCCTCCAGCTGCCTGGCCGAGTGGTCTGCCTCGTAGACTGGCCCGAGTACACCGTCTGGAACTTCAAGAAGATGTGAGTGTTTCCATCGAATGCCTCAACCCCGGACCCCCACATCCCCTTCTGTACCTCATGCCAGGGTTGGGGGGGGGGGGGGGGGGGGGGGGGGGTCCATTTCATTCTCAGTTCATTCAATGAATTGTATCGGAATTCATTCAGAGCAAAACAAATTCTCAGGGCCAGATTTTCGAAAGGATTGCGACTGCTTTTTCGACGAAAAAGCAGTTGCTACAAGGTCACAATATCTACGTGGGATTTTTTTTAACTGTCGCAATGATTCGATTCGATAGGACGTATTTTGCGGCGGTCACGTCCCTCTGCGACTTTCCATTTGATACATAAATGCGTTCATGCATATGTATACCTGGAGTGAATGTGCAAAAACAGGATGGACAATTAGGCTAATTAAGTGTTCTGTCTAATTTACTAAAGCTTGCATTCGCTGCAAATCTCCTTTTTTGAACTCCTGAAAGCAGGCGGTAATTTGTCTGCGTCCGTCCCACGTGTTGTTGTACTCCTATATGCTTTAATACAGCGTTGTGAAGCTGTAACTCATTAACCATTACCTATATCTCCTAATCTTTACATTTAAATTTAATTTTTCTTGTCGTTCCCTCGCTACTTGTGCCTGGTTGCTATGTATCCATTTCTTAGCGCATTGAAATGTGGACATGTAGCATGCCAATGATGCCATATTGTTTCTGACTCTTTTTATGGGCGTCTCCTACCGCAAAAGTGCAAATGAGGGCATTTAATTTATTTGATAGCATAATTAGAACCAGTCTTGGTAAATTGGGCGTTAATGTGTCGGTATCTGAGACCGCAACAGAGCCGCAATATAGCAAATCTTTTTGTTTTGTGGCATGCCTGTAATGTTCTATTGGGGATTTTTCCAATTGATTAATTGAATTCACTGAATTGAAATGTCATTCAAATCAGTGTCCAGCATATTATATACCAGCTGGGGCATCAGAATTGAGCTACACTTAGGACGAAATATACCCACTGGTGTAAAAGGCTCAGTGCTCATTCAGCTCTAGCAGACTTTATGTGAGTTCAGAGGGCATACAATGTACTCAAAAGGAATGAAATGTATGCTTTTCAGAGTTGGTTTGACTTTTTGATTTTTGGCTGATGTGCAGATGATAGAATTCTTTGCTCGTAAGTGCAAATTCCCACTGGCTGCGGCAGTATTACACACTGTCTGTGGGGTAACATAACAACCAGAGCAACAGGTAATGATATCAAGATGGCAAATTACAGACTGCTAATAAGATGAAAAGGCCATTCTGTAATACAGAGTGCAGCAAATCTTGTTTGGAAAGACTGAAGTGCTCAAATGGTGATTTCCCAGATGTGCTTCAATGATTTTTTTTTTGTTTGAATTAACTTTGAATGAAGGCTTGGCTAATTGGCAAACAGACTTTAGGGTTCTTAATCCAGGGGTATGCCTTTTAGCATTTGGGAGTCAGTCAATAAATTAATTACTCAGTCAGTTATTCATATGTGCATATTATAGCCCCCTTTGCAACAATTTTGATTAACAGCTTCTTAGACACTTGTAGTAGTTATTTCAGCAGGAACAAAAACCAGCATACACAGGGGTTTCCATGACTCTGGCGTTTTTACAGTTGTACTCTTGAGCAAAATTGACACGGTAATATTTTTATAAATGGCAGTATTTCCAGACAATGAGCCAGCGCTGTAGTCAAGGCCACCTAAAGCTGTGGACACATTACACAATGTTTCCAATCTTAAGCGACAACGAAAAGGACGGACAGCACACATTTAACAACTGTCTTATACAGATTTTCAGTCTCTTCTTTCGCACACGCACAAATCTAGACGGGGAATAGACGGATGCAGTTCTTTTGCAAGAACGTGATTTTTTGTGGTACACCTGCACTCGCGAGAATGCCCCCCACCCCTCCCCCGATATTCTGAAACCAAAACAAACATGGAGCCCATACAGCTTGCAGCTTTCTCAGTTTTGTGGTGGTAAATTTCAGAGTTCACATTGTACAGACACTCATGTGTCTGCCACAAATCCACAAGTCGCTCCTCATTTAGCACGCCTGAAAATGTTTATTTGCCATGTTTATTCGTGCGACAGTTCGCAAGCTGAGTTCACTCCAGAGAGGCTCTCCGCACTGTGCTCGGATGAAACTGCCACCGTTGCGCCTCAGGACAGTAAACTGAGACTGGTTTAATTTTAAAGGAGCCTGACAAAATGACCAAAGCAGCTAGGTTTCTTGCCTGTTTTCAGATTAAATACAACAATTTCATTTTAAGTAATAAGCTATAGCAAGATGCCAGTAGTCAGGTAAAAATGATGACAAGGTATAAGGCATACAAGTCCTCCCCGCTTCTAGACCTCTCCATCACCGTTGACGGAACCATGGTGACCGCCTCCCGCTCTCCAAGGAACCTGGGGGTGGTCCTGGACGACCAGCTGGACTTCAAAGAACGCATCAGGGCAACAGCACGGTCCTGCAGTCTCCTCCTGTACAACATCAGGAGGATTCGGCCGTACCTGACTACCTACTCCACCCAGCTTCTTGTCCAGACCATGGTCACCTCACGTCTGGACAACTGCAACTCCCTTCTCGCAAGCCTGCGCCATTCTGCCCCTACAACTGGTCCAGAATGCGGCTGCTCGGCTTGTGTTCAACCTCCCGAAGTTCTCACACATCACCCTCCTGCTGAGGTCACTCCACTGGCTGCCGGTCGTGGCCAGGATCAGGTTCAAAGTTCTGACCCTGGCCTACACTGTAGCCAAAAGGTCAGGCCCCTCCTACCTACAGGAGTTAATCCAGCACTACGCTCCTGCTCCACCACTTCGCTCTGCTGCTGCAGGGCGACTTGCACTTCCCTTCCTCCGTGTTAACGGCTCTCGCTCATCCCGACTGCGGAGCTTCTCCACCCTAGCTCCCCAGTGGTGGAACGAACTCCCCACTCCGCTGCGCTCATCTGAAACACTGTCTCTTTTCCCTTGTGGTCTGAAAACACACCTTTTCAGACTCCACCCCGACTAAAGTACCTACTATATAGGGCCAATTCTATAGTACATGCTTCCGGTTTTTTTTTTTTTTTTTTTTGCTTGTTTTTTGTTATCTTATAGTTAACAATGTATAGCTGACCGTGTTCTATGTTCATTACTAGGGATGGCTCCTACGTTGTGAGAAAGTTGTGCTTTGTCGGATCTGCTTTGTAGTCGCGTCAATGACCTTCAATATGCACTTATTGTACCTTTTTTGGATAAAAGCATCTGCCAAGTAATGTAATGGATTTGGCTCCTTTCATTGTTGCAATGATTTAGCCTAAACAATGGGATTCCAGTACATGGCACTGACGCAAACTAAAAGTATAGTTTTTAGCTCTTAATACACTAAATTTTAAGGTTATCATTGTAATGTTCCGCTCCTTTCCTGTCCGTTTTCCGTGTTTTCCTGTTTTCCCTCCGTGTCATGTTGGATCCCTTTGTCCGTGTTTTCCCCGCTGCTGCGGACTAGGCGTGTCCTTCCCTGTCTTGTTCGTCTGGTTGTGTTGTCTTACTTCCGCCTTTCACTCCCTCCCCCTCGTTGCATGCATTTCCTCACCTGGTGTTTCGCAATCACTCCCGGTTTATTTTCACACCTGTGCCTTATTTAGTCCTGTCATTAACCTCACTATATAGTCTTTCGGCTGGCTGCCAGTCGGCGCCAGTTCGTTAACTATCGTCACTTGGTGTTAGTGCTCGTCTTGTTATCTGGTCTTCTAGTGTGAACGATTCGCTTGGTTGTGGGATGTTATTCCCGTACAGCATTAGTTCTACGCGAAACTACGGATTGGTAGTTTACCTCCCGCACAATTTCCTGTCGTTTGATGTAGCTAACCTGTTTCCCTTCTCCTCCATCTAACCCAGCACCCATTCTCCCGTGGCAGTGTTCGTATCCCCCCGTTTTCGTTGTGTGTGTTGCGGTACCTCCACCTCCAGCTCGTGTAGGCTCCGGGTTGGCTTGTTACCTGGCTACCCTCCAGTTGTTCCTGTCCGACCGAAGAAGCCAACTAGTTCTTCGGCGCCGGCTCCTGGAGCTCTGGAGACCAGTCAGCTCCTTCCGGACCTACCGCAGCTACGCCACACCACCCTGTCCTGCTGTGCTACATCAGTCACCTGTCTACCAAGCCCTGCACCTCCGTGAGAACCTCCCGGTCTTTCCCGTGCCTTCCCTTGCACTAACCCCCCTCTGTTTTGTTGTTCTGTACCGGTGCAGTCAGTCCGGTCCAGTTCCTGCCCTGCCGTAGTGAGTCGCTCCCCTGCCAGTTCCAGTCCAGTCCAGGCGTGAGTCGTACGAACTACCTGTCCAAAGTCCAGTTCCGGTTTGGAACATTCCGTTCCTGACACGGATCCCTGTGTGGACCTCCCGGTCCAGTTCCAGTCCAGTCCAGTTCCGGTTTGGAACATTCCGTTCCCGAACCTGATTCCCGTGTGGACCTCCCGGTCCAGTTCCAGTCCAGTTCCGGTTTGGAACATTCCGTTCCAGAACCTGATTCCCGTGTGGACCACCCGGTCCAGTTCCAGTCCAGTCCAGTTCCGGTTTGGAACATTCCGTTCCAGAACCTGATTCCCGTGTGGACCACCCGGTCCAGTTCCTGTCCAGTCCAGTTCCGGGTTGGAACGAACAGTTCCATATCCTCCAGTCCAGCTCCGGCTTGGAGCAGCCCGCCCCGGGCTTCCAGGCGAAAAACCTGTGTAATACTTGTGTTGCCTTTCCTGTACAGTGTTGGGACTACCCCAACACTTAATTTATTAAAAATACCCTTTTGTGAAATCTGTCTCCTGGTCGTTGCACTTGGGTTCGTCCCGTAACAGATACGTAACAATCATAGCTGGTGATAATGTGATAATGCTCTTAATTTTAATGATAACTGATGACATAAGCTCAAACAAAAATATTGTTTTTAATGCTATAACCTTTATTTATTCATTTATTTATTTTACTGTTGCACTATAGCTAGCTATAATGTATGTCTGGTGTAACCTATTTCAATGAAAAAGCCCAAATGAACTTGGCTATGTTACAAGCACTCTATGCTAACATAGCTCTAGGTAGTCTAGCTAGACTATACTAGTTTTTAGATGTTCGCTAGAATGCTATCTCTCTCATTGTTTTCTGTGACTGCGGGTGTCTTTCGAAGTTTGAAGTTTCTGTTCTTATTTTTTTGGAAAATTTTCAGGAGAATTTGTGTGTGTTTTTAGTAAGCTACTCAAAAATATTTGTGGTTTTTGCAACCAAACTGAACTATGTTTGAGCTGGAGGACATTGTGAAATGGTCAATCTAATGGTCAGGTGATCTAGCAGAAATAGTGAATTCTGTGGAAAATTACTAGCGGTTACTGTATGCTTCCCACCGTGAAACCTCTTAATATGATGCAAGCATTCAATTGGAGGAGCATCACATTGAGTGTACATCATAGACTGTAAGCAAACAATCATTTTTGTAATGTACAGTATTTATATAAAAAAGAAGAGTTGAAAACAAACCATGCTCGACACCGGGGTAATTCAGAGACTATTGAAATTTGTTTTTGAGTCTGAGACTGGACTCGAGTACTGTAGCCCTGTAATGAGTATGTGGTTTCAGTGCCTGGAGTAAACACAATCAAAGCTAATTCCTTTTACAAAGCTCTATAATGGAGCACCCATGGGCCCTGTTTCACATATGGGTAATTCCATCTCTAAGGTAAATGAGCATGACACCCACTATCACAGATCGTCCTGAGAAGAGCTTTAGGCATAAGAAAGGAATAATATTAGCATCCCTGAAGCATTATTCTGTTGAAAAATGAGTTGGTTTAAGGGAAATGTTGCTAATTGATTACATCCAGATAGAACCTTTTCATGCCATAGGAATCATACAATAATGATTTAATATAGTTGTCAACATCCAATTTGCACCAAAATCTTCCCTGATAATGTTTCAGACATGAGGTATCCATCTAAATTGTCAAAATACACCCAAGGACCCCCCAAACCCGACTGCAATCCCACCCTTATAGACAGCATAGAATGCAAGTTCTCTATGTCGGACAACACATGAGAAGCTGTGGCTTGGATTATTGTTTCTTCATATATTTAATAAATATGCACAGTAAAAATGGTGACGGGTAAATCCCAGTGTTTAGTTTAGTGTTTGAAGTTGGCCATCTCATATCCTTGTATATCACATAGTACTACCACATTTAGACCACAATATGGTGCCATTTCAACTATATGTTATTCAGTATTGATTGAAATACCAACCAGAACCATCAGGAACACAAATTGAAAAGTTAATTGACCTCAGCGTTCTATTGGTTGAGAATGAATTGGATGCATAGCCAGTTAATTGAAAAGTGTCAGGCCATATCATAGTTGAAATGGCATCATATTGTGGTCAAAATGTGGGTAGTACTATGTGATATGCAGTGAGCATCATAATTCATTGGACAGTGACACATTATTTGTTATTTTGGTTTTGTACTCTAGCACTTTAAGTTTGAAAGGATACAATGACAATGACGTTGAAGTGCAGACTGTCAGCTTTAATTTGCGCGTATTGTCATCCATATTGGATGAACCGTTTAGAAATGATAGAACCTTTTGTACATACCCCCCCCCCCCCCATTTTTGGGCATCAAAAAAATATTGGACTGTTGAATAATGTAATTATAATGTAGTTATACAGTTATCATTTTTAATATTTGGTCACATATCCTTTGCATTCCATGACTTCCTGATGTCTGTGACCCAACAATAACAAAAGACTCTTGATATCTTATTTTCTGGTACTTCTACAAGCGATCCTATAACCTCTCTGCATTTGAATGGATCTCTATGGGAATTGCAGGGTGGGACAAGATTTAGCTGTAAATTACACTGGAACAGTATGGAACACATGGTTGGCTAAATGGCTCTAAGTCATCAAGGGTCTGACGTATCAAAAAAGCCTTAAACCATCACTCTTCTGCCAGATGTGCAATAGATATGGATGGATAACTTGAAGTGTTACTTCTCCTGACTTATTTTTCCATAGAGTTCAATAGGAAAATTTGTCAGGAGAAACAACCCTTAAGGTGATCCATCCATATCTACTGAATATCTGGTAGCAGAGTGATGTTTTGCGGCTCGTTTGATACCTCAGACCCTTGATGATTTACAGCCATTTTGCCAACCATGTATTCCATACTGTTCCAGCATAATTTCCAACTAAATCTAGTCCCACCCCCCCAATTCCCATAGAGAGTTTAGAGTATCGCTTGTAGGAGTACCAGAAAATAGGATATCAAGAATCTTCTATTATTGTTGGGTTACAGACATCAGGAAGTCATGGCATGCAAAGGATATGCGACCAAATTTAAAAAATGATGACTTTATTCTACATTATGTTAAACTATCCAATATGTTTTGATGCCCGAAAATGTGGGGGGACTATGTACGAAAGGTTCTATAATTTCTAAACGGTTCATCCGATATGGATGAAAATGCCCTCAAATTAAAGCTGACAGTCTGCACCTCAATCTCATTGTCATTGTATCCTTTCAGACTCAAAGTGCTAGAGTACAGAACCAAAATAACAAAAAATGTGTCACTGTCCAATGAATTATGGTGCTCACTGTACAAGTACAAATTTCCAAATTTCCCTTAAAACAAAATAAGGCTTCATGGATACTAATCTTATTCCTTTCTTATCCCTAAAACATTTTCAGAACAATATGTGATGGTGGGTGTTCGAAATCCACCTTTCTGTGTCTGATTCATATGGAATTACTCACATAACAATATAAACAATCCAGGTTAATTTGATACATTGATTATGTAGATATTACCTCTTAAAAAATACATCAAATTTACCTGCGACTGCATAGAAACCTTCCTTAATAGTGTTCGCCCTTGCATGGCCAGGAAATCTGAACACACTGATATGCCTTTTGAATGCAAAGTACACTTTCCCGATTGCTCGACATACTATGGTTTTGCTGATATTTTCATTTCTGTGGCTTTAATAATGTTTTTCATTTTATTCCTTCTGAATATTTATGCCATTTTAATTTCCTAATTTTTCCTGCTGTAGCTATTTATCGTGCAATCTTGTATCCTGTTTTGTTTGCTTTTATTTTGTTTGTTTTTATTTTTGTCCTCAAATGTGAAGCAGTTTGTGTTACATTTTATGTACGAAAGGTGTTATGCAAATAAAGTTTATTATTGTATTTTCAGCATTGCCAACATCACATAAAAATGTGCCGGGGCGAGGAAGTGGAGCCCAATACAGTGTTTGTGTCACTGTTAGGGCTCTGCATCGCTCCGAGTTGGCAATGTGCACTCCGATTAATTGCTGGAGGTAAATAATTCCCTCACAACTAAATCGGTAGCGCTCATAAAGATAATCATCCGTGTGAAGATAATCATCCGTGTGTCGATCTCTAAAAACACGTTCCCTTCAAAATGATCTTCTTACAATGATGGGTCTTTCATCGACAAGAGCCTCTGACGAACGGTGCGTTCATTTCTGCTGTTGGTGTGTGATTTCACCATGTGGCTTAGGCTATGTTATCCAGCTTAAACCTGAGGGTTTGCAGGTTTGGCCTTAAGACACTCTTGCCCCAGTAACAAGTCTGGCTAAATTGTGACCTCGCTTTGTGAAACTGAAAATTCTGGGTTTATCCCAAAATATCATTAAACTAATGGGGTTAACCAGTTAGCCACTAAAATTGAGCCCAGAAGACCAACTTGTTTTCATCATTGGGTGGCTCCAGTCCCATAAGTACAGACTAAACACAATCGAGTACAAATTTCCTACAGCCGCTGCCAAATGCATCAGTAGGATTTTGAGCCACTGCACTGTGAAGGCTATTCTTTTTGAAACTCATTCATGTACAAACTCAGCATCCCTGTCCCTGTCCAAGTAACAGACTGTACCTTTCTCCAGTAACTGCAGCTCAAGTACCTAGCCGATTTTGAATCAATGACAGTTATGTTCCAGAATTCCTCTGCAATTTACAAGTACAAGTATACCACTTATTCATAGTCTAAAAGAAAGCTACCGATAGAGACTAATTTTCAGTTTGAGATAAAAATATCCAAACAGGGCTAAATAAACAAATATGATTAAACAATTATGTTAAATTTAGACATTACTCCAGATTGATGGAACACATGTAAAACCAATCAAAAATTATTTATCTATTCACTGTTCATATGTTAACAATTCCCTGTACATTCTTTCCAAAAGAAATATAGCAGGTAACTGTCAATGGGTCAACTATGCAGAACTTAGCAAAGCAAACTAATATAACGAGAATGTTTTAATTAGAAACAAGTATATGCAGTGGGTGTCCATGGTCAGGACTTGCTATTTGCTGCAAGAGTTCAGCATATCAAGGCCATTTCTGAGCAGAACAAAACTTGATCAAGGAAGTGAAATATTCTTTTGTTTTTGGCAACTCTTGGTCCACAGTGGGAGAGTTATAATTAATGTGATAATCTCCCATATGTGCCAGCCATCTAGGTGTCATTATTTCCAGGTTGAATAAAAAAAACTGTGATGTTCCCATGGAAACATGGCCTTTTCCATCCATTGTTAAATGAGTGAAAGGATAGGTGGGATGTAGCATTATTAGCATGATGTGACCAGCCTGCTCCCTTTGAAGAATATGTGTTAATTAGCCACATAACAATGGCAAAATTCATTAAAATAGCTTATGCCACATCATCTTATACACAGTCAGTACATATATACATTATCTGCGCACATAAAGGAGAAAAAATATGTCTTTGCAGATACATATCTTGAATTATTCTTCCTGAGTAAATAAAAGTCTTTTGACTCCAATACCACAAATTAATTTACCGTGGAACACTGCACATCCCTTCTATTGGTCACCATTATAGCTGTTTCCATGTTTTGAGAATCTTCTATGTGTTCCAATTAATATCACCTGTGCCATTTCTAGAACCCGACGATATATCGGACGACCGATATATCGGGCCAATATTAGCATTTCTGGACCTTACTGTATCGGTAGTCAAGGATGCCGATATGAACGACCGATATAGGCTTTTTTTTTTACACGGACACATGGGCGCTCCTAGCACTCCATCTAGTGGTTCTCGCCACAGACCTATAATGCGGCGTTCACACAGCGGGCGGTAGACGGTAGACGGTACAACGGCGGTAACACATTGTTTATATCCGTTGCCATATTTACGGTCCGCGTGAAACAGGTGTACCAAACAGCGCCTTTGCAAAATGGACCGTCACCGAAAGTGTATTTATACATTGTGTATGTGTATTACTGCATTGTTTCAGTCTGTGTCTTCATAAATTGGCGGTGTGTGTGTATGTATTATAATGTCAGCTAGTTTAGGTAGCTTCGCTAGCTAGTTAGTTACACCTCAAATCATACACAGAAAAGCTTTTGAAAATACAGCTAATAATAATGTGTACCTGCATGTCAGTGCTTACAACACTCCATGCTGCAGCCTTTTTGTCAAGATCTCTGTTTTCTTTGTTTGTTTTTGGTTCGATATTTCCTCCCACCTCTCTCGTTCTCTACCACGAAGTTGCACAAACTTCTGATCCATTTTGAAATGTAGCCTACTACTTCCGTTCCATCGGCACGTGACCCTACCGCAGCGGTAGACGGCAAAAATAAAAATGTTTTTTATTCCGACGGCAGGACGATGCCGTCTGCGATTTTGCCGTCGACTGCCGTCTTGCCGTCTCATTGAAAACAATGACATCCGGTTTCGTCCTGCTGTCTACCGTCCGCTGTGTGAACGGCCCTTAAGTGTTCTCGCTACCCTCAACATATAATGTGACATGGAATCTTCACTCAGAGCAGCGCTGCCGCTGGAGGAAGACTCACTGAATGAAAGGAAGGAACAAGTTTCTCTTGCTAGCTAATTGAATATTGTCAATAGGCTAATAACACAACAGTAATGTTAGTCATTCTTTAATTGCGGTCTTAATACATGTTTGCAAACTGCCGATAACATTGCTAGCTAGCTAGCTATCGGCAAGCTAATCAGCTACCAGTAACGTTAACGTGAGATGCATCCACAGACCTCGTTGTGCTCTTTTACTTAGCACCATTGCATTATCATTCATGAGTAGGCTACCGATTGAGATATATTTAGGACAGTGTGCATTTAGATTCACCCCTGTATTTTAATTAACTGAGGCATTTATTTTCATATCGAATAAATTAATGGGATTAACGTGACCGACTTAAGGTGACGACGATGTTTGTTTTGAATAGCTAGCTAACGGTAGATAGCAAATGACCGCTCCTGGGGCCTGTTTCACGAAGCTTACGGAGTTGGCTGAATAACTGCACTGAGTAAAACCCGGAACCCTCCCAAATCTGGAACATGGGACTGAAGAAAAAGAGCTGTTCCGGGTTTTTACTCAGTGCAGGTTATCAAGCTAACTCAGTAATTCTGCTTCGTGAAACAGCCCCTGCTCAGCTAAACTTAGGACGAGAGGAGAGGAGAAACCTTATTGGTATGGAATCTATGTTACCAGTCATCAAGCTAACATAAGCTATTGGTCTCGTACACACTAGAGTTTTAGAAACGTTTCGGAAATGTTTTAGTTGAGAGGTTACCTTGACCTGTTTGTAGGCTACACATTCCTCGAATGCATTCTGTTCTGTGGTTTTCGAAACCTAGAATGCGCTCCAGCACGTTTCCTTGATAGCGGATGTTATCTTCTGCATTCCTTGGTAATCGACATTTAACGTTACAGTTGGGGAATAAAATACATAAATAAATAAACAACATGGATCATTTGCCGCTTTCCCAGTGTTTCCACCAAGTTAAGCCACAATCGGTAGCCATAATAGAGATAGCATATGATGATAATAATAAAGTAAACACAAATGTTCAACTGTCAAATTAACTGCGAAGATGTTTGACATTCCCACGAAACTTGGGAGTACCCTAAAATTATTTATTTATGACCCAAGTAAAATGATTCTACAGGTAGGTTTCGGTAACTGATCCTGTACACACTAACGGCTAAAACCAGTTAAGGGTTTTCTAAACTTTTCCGATCCTAGCCCCGAGGGGTTTTAAATGCGTCAATCGGTGAACGAGCCATTTTCCCCTTGTTAGCCGTCATTATGTGACCAGATAGAAAGCGCCGATCGGCTGTAAAATAATTGATAATTATCAATCAAGCAGTTAATTAACAGAATAACAAATATCAATGAATAGTTGTAGCAAGTTTTTCTGTGCTAGCATTTGTCATTGTGTGTCATAAAATGTGTAGCACTTAAATAGCCTATTTTTATTTATTCTTTATGGAAATGGTCAGTAAGTTATTTAAAGTAGATACTGATATTTATTTTGCTATTTATTTCATTTCTATTCTTTATTTGATGAGTGTTCACTTCTAAAATTGCTTGATGATGTCAATCGTGTTAATATTATAATAATTAATATTATAATAATTTAATAATGTTAGTCTTCAGAGCACCTTTGCATAGTCATATTGGTGCTAAACCTTCACAATCCATTTAGAAAAGGTCTATTTTCTTTCAAGCTCAAAACTTCACTATATCGGCCGCCATATTGGTAATCGGTGATTCCCCCCCTCTAAAATCGGTATCGGTATTGGTCTCAAAAAGCCCATATCGGTCGGGCTCTAGCCATTTCTAATATCACCAAGGTGCAGGGTGAGTCTGCAGCTGTCAGTTCCATCGAGAGAGAGAGAGAGGGAGAGAGAGAGAGAGAGAGAGATAATGAGACTCAGTTCACCAGTTGGGCAACGTGGTCTCACGCGGACTCGTCACATAGTCGCTATGTGATGCCAAAGGTAGCCTTTTGCGTCGTATATTGACGCAGCCTTTTGCGTCGTATATTGACGGTTGTGGCCACATAATTTGTCTTTGGTTGTGGCACTTCAATATTATGCTTTTTTATTTTTATTTTTTCTTCATCTGGTAGAGAGTTACGTGAACTCTTGTGGTCGGGCTCGTCCACTATCTTAACAGTTCGGGCATGAGCCCGAGTTACATTAACTCCTGTGAGGTTATGTTTAGGGGTTGGGGGTGGGGTACGGGAATCACGAACTCAGAAAGATCTCCGCGCACACGGCGAAGACTGAGCGGGCATGCTCGCAGTCGGTTATCATGAGCAAAGCCTTCGCCATAGTAGGATTCGTAAATTCGAGACGAGTGCGTCAAATAATGACGCAAAAGGCCTCCTTCTGCGTCTAAAGGATGACGCCGTAGGAGCTGCCCAAGCGTGGCTATGTGAAGACTTGGGAGTGAGACCAGGCTGAGTTGGGATACACACAAAAGCACAGCATAGATTTCAGCACTATCAGGTCCTAAAAAGACATTACTGCAGGCGATCACGGGCGACCCCTGAGGATGGTATTGTAACTAATGAAAAACAGAAAAAAAAGCTTGGTTCAAGACTCCGTTTGCATAGCCTAGCCACTGAGAACGCCGGACACCTGCCTGTTCAAAGAGAACAGATTTTACGCTTCCTATTTTAGAAAAGTTGAGAAAAAATGGCTTTTATCTACCAACATACAACACCCCTCCCCCAGAAAATCACTCTGATCCGCCTTGATTTTTCATTCTCCTTGGGGAGGAGAGAAGCTGCATTGTGTTGGCAGGGAAGTATAGAGCTTCCTGTCACAGTATGAGGGACAGGGAGCACTGACGTGCCAGCCACCACCAGTCCTGAGAGAAGACAACTGACTCATTCATGTACCACACCCACTTTTATCTTCTTTATTTATAGCATGTGTTTATTTGACAGGGACATTGTGCAGCCACTTTGCTTTCACAGAATTAGTTATAAAGCATAATTTCATATGTAGTCAATGGGTATAGGTAACTCTGCAATATCAGTATAGAGACATGACTGCGATAACAGTATAGATACAGACTGTCCACATATGTACAGTGTATTCTTAAGGTTGCATCCTTCATTCAATTTCATCATCAACATTAAACATTGTAACTGGCCTTTATAATGTCCTGTTCCGCTGAGAAATTTGCACACAATGGGCTTTATTCCTGAAACGTTCCTGAATATGTGCATATATCTACGTACAAAACAAGTTTGTACAAAATTTCACACTGGATTCATCAAACCATCTGGAAAGGCAGATTTGTTTTTATTCACGCGCTTATGTTAATACATTCTGGCTCATCTGGCTTCATTACTAGGGATAGCTGCGATGTTATGGGAAGGATGTGCTTTGTCTAATCTGTTCTGTAGTTGCTTCAATGACCATCTGTATGCACTTATTATATGTCCCTTTGGATAAAAGCGTCTGCCAAATGATTGTAATGTAATGTAATCGTAAATGACATGTGCGTGCACCTTATTTTGCAATTGCATAAATCCAAGTCCATTAATTGGCATATATGGAAGTTACAAATTCCATTTACAGGTGCATTACGAATTCAAAGTGGTCCAGAAAAATCAAAATAAATTATTATTCTGACACTGGTATCAAAGTTTAATGAACAGATGTTCAGTAAAGAAAAAAAAAAGATTTAGTATTGTCAGTACCGGTGTCATAGGAACTGGTAAAGTAAAAAGGCCTGGCAGGAGATAACATGTGCCATCAATGCAGGATCACCCCTCACACAAACTGTTAAAGTAGTTTAAAAAATGGATGAACATTAACTCCTTCTTGCAGGTGCCAAATTAGGTCAATTCTCACCTATTTAGGGGATGTTCTATTTAAGGCTTTATAACTCCATGGGGCCACATGTATTAAACAGTGCTGAGCAGAAAATGCCCTCAGAAAGCTGCGTAAGTGAGTTTCCACGCAGAAATTCAGATGTGTAAAATAGGAGAATCTGCATACCTCTGCACACGCTGGACACCATGTGTACGCAATGTTTGGAGTCAGTGTGATATGGCGACACCATGATAGAAAGGCAGAGGGAGAAAATGTGAAACTTTGCGTAAGCAGATTTCCGACTTTCTCCTTGAGCATTCTTTTACGCATTCTTTTACTCAGACGGCAAACGTTAACTTCTTTTTCCAGCAAATAGGGGTCGATTTGAGATTTGAACGCACGCCCATATCTCATTTAATGTAAAAAGCTAACAAAACAGAGCCACTTTACTGACTGCTTCA
Organism: Synaphobranchus kaupii; assembly: GCA_029718625.1. Lineage (NCBI taxonomy): Eukaryota > Metazoa > Chordata > Actinopteri > Anguilliformes > Synaphobranchidae > Synaphobranchus > Synaphobranchus kaupii. The sequence goes on from CM056392.1 coordinate 31,446,184, forward strand.
TGTCCTATTTAAGGGCAAAGCAAACATAAGACATGACTGAGCCACCTATGAATGCTTACACTACAGTTCGTGAAATGCACTCAAAATGCAAAAATAACAATATTGATTATTGAGTGGAAAAACTAACGTATATATTTGAAATATCACAAACAGTAACGTTAGTACTTACATATCGAGGAGGGAATGTCCCTCATGCATATCCCTCAGGCATATTCTCCGACAGAATCAATGCTATGGTATGTATGGTATCTTGATAACTATCACATCTTCTTCTGGCCCACTCCCAAAATCCATGTAAGCAGGTGAGGATTTTCTCCTGCCATGCTGACGAGTTTAGTAAATTAGTAAAAACTTGCGAAAATAACAGGAACAACTATTACGCCTCTGCGAATGAATTAACATTCTAAGTTGTTTGGAATGAATGAATGAGACAGGTTTGCAGAGCGTGGCGGGTATAATGCGCCAACATTTCAGATAGTGTAATAGTGTTATAAAGTGTTGGGTATTTCTCAAACGGATTGTCCCAGACAATAAATGACCACTGAATTTTGAAAGGGACATCTCTATGCGTAAAACCAATGGTAGGATTGGATATTTATTTCATATTCGGTAGCAGATATTGGTAGTAGAATGACGTGGTATAATTACACAAGAATTTAACTTGTTTATTTTGCATTTGAGTGAGCAGGGATTTTCACGGCTGCTTTGGCATACAATCGGACTATTGTTGGGTTTACCAGTGGCTAGGCTATAGGTAAGAGGACGTGTTATTGTTTGTATTGACAGAATCTGCTTCTTTCGCATTCATATACTGTACATGCTATAAGTGTCATTTTGAGACCATTTTAGCTGCGCTATAGAAGTGTCATTTTGAGACCATTTTAGCTGCCCTATAGAAGTGAATGGACAGCAACACATACCCTATTCTGGATTATCACCCCAGAGAAGCACAGAGCAACTAATGAACATATTTTGCCACCATTTGGACTCATATCATGGCCAGGTAACTACACAACCCAAAGTTCAATTTTTATATTTAAGTTCAATTACTGTACATATGCTTGCTCTCATTTCATGAATGAGGCCCATTGGCAGTAAACAGTATTGCGTTTCATGCTAAAAATGTATGTTGAACTTAAATTTTGGAAGGGAGGGGAGGTGAGTGATAGTCAAAATACCACACTGTTTCTATATCAATGAAATTACATTTGAATGAATGTGGGTCACATTCTATGTACAAATCAGTTTTATTAAGTATTGATAAAGCCAGAAAAGCTCTGCTATTCGATTCCACAGTCTTACACAACAAGAGAATTACAAAAGGACACAATTACTGATATCGGGCAAGATCGATCATTTTCCCATTTATTTTAGTGATGGTTGTCATACTAGTACAAATAAGAAAAGAAAAGGCCCCTCTCTTTTAATGTTCTCTGTCCGTATCTCCTCATTGCTGGAGGATGCCTGGAGTTTTATTCCCCATAAAATTCTCCATCTTCAATCAGCTCCTATTCACATTTTCCAAGCCATTTCTTTCTTTAAACCCCCCCCCCCCCCCAACACACATTTATTTTTCTTCCCCTCCCTCTCGATTCGGGAGAGGTCAGACAAGCAGCTGCTCTTCTCCAAAGCATGAGATTTACCCACTGGTGCTCATCACTCTGCAGTTCACAAGTCGGACTCGCACAGACAGGAAGTCTGAGGAAGACTCTATTTTCAGGCGCAAAAAAAAGGAAAAAAGACAATGAACAATGAATGCAAAGTATGATTTTTTTTTCTGCTTGTGGGATTTATATCACAGTCAAATTGGCCAGCATAAGATCCACAAAAATGGTTGATTGGCTTTTGAATAGGCTATGATCATGCGCACATTGCTTGAAAGCCCCTCAATACGTTGGGCTGCGACTTGCGCCATAGACCTGGGGCCTCATTTATAGAAAAGTACTTGGACGTCATCTTCAACTTTCACGTAAGCAGATTTCTTTAAATGGACGTAAGCATTATTTATAAAATTGGCTGCGCTTGTTTAAAATAACATACGTACGTCTGTCGTACGTACCTTCCGTCTATAAACCTAAAATGAACTTCAAATTGAATGCACGTGAAAGAGCTCAGAATCAGTTTCCGTTTAAATTTTGAATCAAACTGATTTTGTAGGCTGGTAACAACACCGATAAGTGTTCACGTGCGGCTCTCAAGCCTGCAATACTTCAACCATGACCAGGTAATGTGCGTACGTCAAGTGAAGACCTGACGTGGAGCTACGACCGTTTCCACGGTCAAATGGACTCACGTTGAAATTTTATAAATCACTACTTTGTCGTGATTTTCTAGGTACGCCACATGTCAAATTCGATCTAAAGTACTTTTTATAAATGAAGCCCCTGGTCTGAGCAGGCAGGTGGCGCAGGTGCGAATCGCAGACTAAGCTGACCCCAAAATTGTGCACAGCACCAAAATTGCACTGCACTGCTTGATCTGCACTGACACACCCCTAGCAGAGCCACAGCGAGTCACCAATTACGGGCTCAGGTGCGTCAAAATCCGTGACAAAAATGGCATTTCGCCAGTGCGACGGTTCGCTACTGGCCGGAAAATACAGTCCTTTGTGTGCACTTCGGCAGGCGGACTTGCGGGTAACCAGCCAATCAGTGGGGGTTGCTATTGATCGTTCAGATGCGGCCATCCCTGGGTGACGCTACAGCCAATTGTGCATCGCCTTGTGAAGATGGATTTTTGTTATTAAATCAGGTACATTTGGGGGGTAATCCATTAGGGCTGGAAACCCTGCTTCCTGTCCCATCTCTCTGCTAGGATGGCTATTTTGTGGTTCCTGGCCATGTCAGGTGTTGATGGAGGGAAGTAATTTCCTTAAGGAGCGGAACCTCGGACGCCATCAGTCTGTCCTTGCGAAGCAAAGCCTGTCTCTGCTTTAGATTAGCAGGTTTACCATTGTCCCATACATTATTCATTATCGTTCATCTGTAGCCCTTAGTATTGAGCATGTGTGTGTGTGTGTATGTGTGTACCTATGTGCGTGTGTTTGTGTGTGTGTGTGTGTGTGTGTGGGTATGTGTGTGCACGCACCTGTGTGTGTGTCTCTGTGTGAATGTATGTGTTTGTGTAATTGCATTTGTGTGTGTGTTTGTTTGCGTTTGCGTGATGATGCAAACCAGAAAGCTGAAGCTAAAATGGTGAAAATTTGGCGTCTGGCACCACACACAACATTTATTTCCGTTCACACACACAATGCGTTCTTTGGGAATGGTGCACACCCATCAACTGAGCCGAGCTGTTTTACCTGAAATGAGGCTCTCTCAGAAAAATAAAGGGATCAATATGGGGGTCAAAGTGCAGTCCTCAGATAGTCTGATGTACCTGCCAGAATTAGTATAATGACCTCTCATGTTCCCCTCCTGTTCCTGTTCCTCTAACAAACCAGATTAGGGTTAGGTTTCCCGTTTATGGTTAGGTTTAGGGTCTGTTGTAGACGAGATAGATTCAGTGCTCATACATAGGGCCACTAGTTTGTGTCCCCTGCCTGTCTCACATGTTAATTAAGTCCTCAGTCAGCTAGAGGTCATAATAGCCTTTTTGTCAAGGCACTTCTCAAACAATTATCCCATTTGCACCACCTCAGTAATCTCAATTGTTAAAGTAATTGCCACTAATGAAGCACGGACGATGATTGACAGCGATGTTTACAAGGGACACTCGCATGTTTAATTCAGTTTGATTACTTACTACCATGGACATACTACAGCAGTGATTCCCAACCCTGTTCCTGGAGACCTACCTTCCTGTAGGTTGTCACTCCAACCCAAAAAAAAACAGCTCATTTAACAGCTAGAGTTGCTAATTAGTAGAATCAGGTGTACCAAATTACGGTTGAAATGAAAACCTACAGGATGGTAGATCTCCAGGACAGGGTTGGGGACCACTGTACTACAGTATTTTTAAATTCCGTACAGGGGCATGTTAGGTTTTGTTATAAGCAGGGGCGTGTGCAGGATTTTTAGAATTGGGTGGCCAAGGCATGTCCAAGAACACATATGGGGGGGGCATAATCCACCTAAATTGGGTCAAACAAACAAGTGGTTTGTTAGGGGGACTGAGCTTCTAGTAGGGGTCTGGGGGCATGCTCCCCCAGGAGAAAACATTCAGAAAAAAACAGCCACAAAATGGTTGTTCCTATGAGTTTTTAAAGAATATTTCTTTAAATTGCTTAAAAGTTTGCATATGCAGCAATAGGGTTGGGGCCTACGGTGTGATCCTCTATCGACTAAGATACCAGGGCGGCAGTGTAGTATAATGGTTAAGGAACTGGACTTGTAACCGAAAGGTTGCAGGTTCGATTCCCAGGTAGGACACTTGCCCAAGGGTACAACCTGCCGTTGTACCCTTGGGTAAGGTACCTAACCTGAATTGATAAATGTAATAATAAGTTGTGTAAGTCACTCTGGATAAGAAATTTAAGAGCCTAAATGCCTGTAATGTAAGATTTATTGGCATCGTGATGTCAAAGACGATCTGTGCATTCTAGTTTGACAGCTTAATTGCCTCAGTGGCAACGGAATTCGTTTAGGCCTGTAGATTAAATTTAACCAGCGATTTGTATTTTATTGCAATGAAAAAGCAGATTACATAGCCTACATTTTAATGTTCATGTAGCCAACGCATCGATTCAATGTTCACTTGTGATCGCCCGTAATGAGCAGGGAATAATGCGGTGGGGGAATTTCCCTCAGAGTTACTAAAGCCCATAGGAAGAGACTAAAATCCCTGTAGTTACGCTCTCCCATAAGCTTCTCCCAATCATTACAAAAAAAAAACCTTGCACTTTTGTAGCTTTATCAAAATATTCTAACTTTAGCTATGAGTCAAATATGTTACCGACGTTCCTAGCTAACTGCAAACTATTATCTGTCTACTCTGTATTATCCAGCCTATCGCAGTAGCCAACTGCGGACATAAAACCTAGACTACTCCATGTCGCAGATGCAAATAAAAAAAAAGACAAGTGGGCTCCGTTTATTTATAACAATAACAACCAACCTTTTTTTTTTTTTTTACTTTCTTTTTATTGAGAACAAGGTAGAAATGAGAGATATACAAAAACAATACTTCAATTTTTTCAGAAAGCATGATCAAAACCCATCCCCACCCCCCCACCCCATCAAATCCCAAGTAGTGCATCCCAGCATAGAGTATAAGTAAATAAATAAATACATAAATAATAATAATAACAATGATGATAGGTAATGAAGACAATAGACAGGTATAAATAATTACACAAAGAGATAAAGAAAAATAAAGTGCAATTAGTTTCTAAATGAGGATACATGAGATGGTTGTGTTGGACTGTGTGTTATATGTCATCACTCAACATCCAGCTCACATGCGTTATCAGGGAGGGTTTTTAGTTTGTTGAAAAAAGACATTACTGGGCTCCAGGTGGAATAGAAGCGGTCTTTGGACCCCCTAAGTGTGTATTTAATCTTTTCAAGAGTTAAGTGGAGCATAAGGTCAGTAAGGAAGAATTCGGTGACAACCAACCTTCTTTTAAAATTCCGTTTAACGTTAGGCATTTTAGTCGAACAATGAATAGGTTAACTTACCTCATATAAACCTAAAACTTACTTTTACTCAACTGGTGTTTAAAAGGGGGACTTTCTACTTTTACTGGAGTAATTTTTAGCTGTGACCAGCAGCTAGTAGAAGTCACTCTGTCGGCAAGGTGGCCTGTCCGATATTTCCGCAATAGACTATACCCGCACATAGGCCTACAGATGTTTTAACATTATGGTCACAGCTTATCACGTGCTAACGTGCTTGTTGATGTTAAAACCATGTTTTGTCCATGTCGATGTTCCACTGCGTCGCGGCGCGAATACCAGTAGCCTATTAAACACTCTGCCTCTGACTTGGTGCTATTGCAGGCTGTGAGTCTGCGACCTTCCTGTTGATGTGAAATTTACACTCTCCACTGTCTACGATATCCCCCACTTCAGGTCCCTCTGCCATGGTTAATTTTAATTAGAAAGGATCTAGCTAGCTAGCTAATAAGGTTGTTTACCTTTTGCTATGTTGATCTTACTAAATTAAAATAATAATTGATGTGACTATAGGTGCGATAAATAAAAAATGTTGAATGAAATAATGCAATGTTTGAAAAGTTAACGACAGGTCTGCTAACGTCACTCGTTATCTCCTTTGTATTCAAAACTTGCCATACTCACTATCACTGAATAATCGGTAGCAACCGCTTAATATTAGAAAGAGTGGGAGGAACTCATATATTTAATTGACAGTGCTGTTGTTCAATCCACTATAAGTCAGGGCCTGACTGTTATTTTAGGAAATTATGATTGGGCTAAAGCGCTGCCTCCGCTCACGTGACTTTTCACTATTAAAATGATGACTGAACTCAAAAAAAAAAAAGCAGGAGCCTCCAGGTCTTTGATACATACGTATAACAGACGACGTATAACAGATGACAGTTTATGCTATTTCCCTTTTCGGCCGGTTGAGGTCACTGTTTCTGTCACAATGTATAACTAAAAATATGATGCAAAATAATCGCCCGCTTTCTCTCACATGTTTATATTTGTATTTGTTTTATTAATTTGATTGATTATGCTTAATTCTCATAAGGAGTTTTAAAAAAAATATTTTATATTTTTTATTTTGAGGAGGCAGTGCCTCCTTTGCCTCCCTGGAGGAGCCTCCTCTGGTACAGACAGACAAACCCCCACACACAATCTGCTGTCTATTTACGTTTGTCAGACAAGAAGGCAAGCACTGCCTTCCAGACAGATCCTGAACAGGCTGAACAGTTGTGCTGGTGCATAAGTTATTTCTGCTGTGTTGCTCTCTCTTGGCAAAACTCAGGTTGGCAGCTTGTTGGCTCTAAAAAGTCATGAAAGTTAGAATGGTGAAACAGAATAGTAGGATTGACTTCAACAAACCCATATGGACCAATAATAATAATAATAATAATGCTGTACTTAAAGTTGCAGTAGGCGAGATATTTTTGCTATAATTTTGGCAAAATTATAAATTTTCCTTATTACATTCCAGCACCTATCAATAAATCAAGTGTTCTGGGGAAAAAATCAGGTTTCTGTGGGCTCTGTAATATGGGGCAGTCACACTTGCAGAAAATTGTGAGAATATTTGCTTCGCCTACCATTCACTTCCATTCAAAACCATGCGAATGGCAAATAAACTGCATCATTTCCGGCTGCAAAGCAAATTCGCAGGGTCTCTGGCAAATTCGCAAAGACCCGCAAATTCGCAGTATCAGCAGAGACCACAGAACTCTATAAATTTAGTTCTGTGGCAGAGACCCTCCAGAAAATCTCTGGTATCAGCTAATAGAAAGGCTTCTTTTAATACCTCGCCAAATTTAAAAATGGAGGATTGTGGCTGTGTCCCAGCATTCAGTGCTGTACAATAACTACATGACTACAGAAACAAAATAAAACAGATGCAGCTTGGTTTGCAGTCAGCTGCCAAATGGGACTTAAACGGGTATAGTACATTAAATTTCTGTAACGCTAATTAGCGGTTTTAAAGTTAGCTGACGATACTAGCTGAGAACAGTTCATTGCTAACTAACGTTAGCATTCAGCATAATACAGCCGAATGGTAGCTTGCCACCTAGCTACCATTCGACTGTGATGCGCGAATTCTATCTATGAAAAAAAAATTAGCTGGAATCGTCAGTTAACTTTTAAACATCTACAGAAATGTTCCTTAACTGTTCCTAGAAACTAATTTAAACTTGTCAAAGAAAATTTCGTTTAATTTAGCAGCCAAGTGGTATCGGAAAAATGGCTACCACTCGCCAAAACTCAGTGCCCAAACTATGACATCATATCCTGTATCGTTGCAAAAAGCGAAACAGGAAGCAAATATTCGCACAATTTTCTGTAAGTGTGACCGCCCCATTAGGCTGTCAAAAAATCTCACCCTGATCTTACAATAAACAACCAATCAGGGCTAGCTATGTAGCTACCAATCAGGGCAACTATCTGGAGCATCATTTGATGGGAGGGGCTTAGCAGAGAGATAGGAGGGAGGAGAGCAAACGGGGGAAGTCTTTTTGCCTTGTATATTTTCAAACTTGCCTACTGCAGCTTTAATATAGTACAGACTGATGAATATTAGTTCAATGGATGTAAAAGGAAGTCAGGCCACGCGTTACTTTGCCTGTACCTGACATAACATTTATGAGTTTGGATTGTCCGTTCTGACCGCAAACAGAAAATCAATGTAGGGTGACCCTATACCAGATCATATGAAAGCACCATAAGGGTTTTAACAACACTTTCATCAAGGCTCCATCGCTGTCAGAGCAAATTTCCTTTTAAACAATTGAAAAAAGCAGATGCCTGGTCTCCCGCTGTTTCATATCCTGCAAAACCCCCACCCCGTCTTTCCTGCTGAGGACATAGGCCTGCAGAATAATTTCTGTCTCATTACCATAGTTAAAGTTAAATATCATTTGAAACAATTATTTTTACCTGCATGCTCCGCAGGACAGATAACCTGTCAGTGTCCCAGAGGTGCGTTTCTGATGCTGGCTTTGAGCTCATCAAAGAGACACAGAGTCTGCCGGGAGGAAAATATAAAATGAGCGGGGAACTTATCCTCAGTCCTCTGACTGATATAATCACAGAAAATAAAGATAATATAACAATTCTCACGGAAAACTCATTTAGCAACTTCAATAGGTTACTGTGGAGTCATGCCTCCCTCTCACCAAGGAGAGAGAAAAGGTGGCATTCAATCTTAAATGCTTACTTATAAGAGTCCTCAGGTTCACACAAGCGGACCCCTTCCCTTGCCTTGCCTCTGGTACAAAATCAGTCAATCACTCGATCAATAGCACGTTTCATATACCTTAGTGCAACACAAAGTGCTTCACAGAGAATAAATGAAAAGATCAGATAATTAAAAAGATAAGATACAGCATTAAAACATATAAAAAAGTGCAACAGGGTGCAAAAAGAGAGGCAATGAGAAAATAAGATCAATAAAATAAATAAGCTCAGTAAAACTAGACCAGTAAGAACTTTGGTAAAAGCAGTGCTATAAAGGGATGTCTTGAGTTCCTTCTCTGTCCATGTCATGGTTTTACTGTCTGCTCTGCCTTTCTGCGGGTGTTGCCGCTCGGGGCCGTGAGAGGGCACTCTTTTTTCTGTCTTTTTCTTTTGCTTTCCAGGTTCATCAGGATTATGAGTTGCAGGTGCGGGCCGGCTATTTAAGCCCTACGCCGTCTTTGCTCCTTGCTTTTGTGTCATACTTTGCCACGTTAAGCCAGGTAAATGGTATAGCTGGAGGACTACATTTCTTTTGTGTCTAAAAGAAACGTAGGAACTTCCTTAGTTTAAGAGTTACGCCCCAAACCCACCAGACGCTCAAGTGCACAGACGCTTATTGCGTGCGCAGATTTGAGCAGAACTGAACCCACCAGACGCGCAAAGGCACAGATGCTTTTATTGCTTTTTTGGAGCGCATTCCGTGAATGACAGAGACGCGCTATACAAACAAACAGTCTACATTCCGGATTTGTGAGCTTCGCTTAATAATGGATAAGTAAATACTGCTATTACATATGTCTTAATGCTTGACAGGTTAATTAAAATGAAAACTTGCATACTGTCAATATATTAGTACATGGGAAAATAGCTACACATGAATCAGACCAACAAACAAGTCTTCACTGGCTGGCAGCAAATGGCCTACTTTTGATTTTTACTTCGTAGCCTATAGCTAATGTAGTTATGTCATTATAACGAAATCAGTTGAGTGATTACCTTATCTCGCAATATTAATATAGTACTTTTTTTTGTTTGTTTCAGTACGAGTTGTAAACATGAGGAAAGAAATTACGGTTTACCTCTTGCCTTGAATGCTCCTGAGGAGGAGAAGAATGTGGGTACACCCCATAAACTGCTTTGATCACACTTTACTTTGATCACACTTTTGATTATATTAAAACAAATATCTAAACTATATAGAATGTTGTTTTTTAAGGCTAAATGTAGCAAACAAGACAATGCCTCCTTTATAAAGTTCACTTTATGTAATTTATTTATTTGGGACAGTAATCAACATGTTCTAAACATGATTCTGTAGTAGCCTACCTTAAATTGATAGTGATATCAGTATAATAAAAACAGAATTAAGCATAGTCTTAATTAATTGAACAAATATATATACATTTGTATACTATAATAAAGAAAAAGCATTATAAAAATGGGACTGGTTATATGCAAAATATATGACTTGATTTAACTTCATTCATCCCACAATGGTGATTGTCTCTGTTCCCTTTTTCATTAGGGCCTGTATTAAAATATAATATGTACAATAATTAATAACAATAGTAATAATTAATAACAATAGTAAAACTATTAGTAGGTTGAAAAACATTAATACGTAGTGATATGATGCAGATATTGAGCATATACAATGTATTTCTATAAGATTGCGCATGCACACAAAAATGTCTAGGGTCTGTAGGACCACACAGTCACGTGATTCAAAATGGATGAATCTGTATTTTAATGGGAAATGCTTAACAACAGCTTGAAACACAATTTAAGTTAGGTAGTTTCAATGTTTATACGTGCCCACATCCTTCACTTGATAACACGCATAGGAAATATAGGCAATCTACGGGGTTACAGCCTAAACAGTTTGCATAAGTAGCCTAAACATTGAAATACATTTTTAAGATAGGCCTATTAGTATTATAGAAATACATGTAACTGTCTAACAGCCATACCAGTTGGGGACATTTTCCACAGAAGTAAGAGGTGCTTTTTGGTGCTGAAGCATAGGCAGAAGTCTGGGGATCTACTGTATTACTAGGCTATTCTAAAGATCAGAAAAACTAAACATTCTGAAAAGTTCCCTCGTGAAATGAATTGTTATTCAACTAAGCACACATCTGTCTATCCGCCATACCAGTTTGGAACATTTTCACTGTGGAAATTAGGAGCAACAGGTGCGTTTTGGTGCTGAAGCATAGACAGCAGTCTGTACATCTACTGCACTAGGCCATACGAAAAATCATAAAAAATAAAAACTGTGATATGTTCCCTCATGAAATAACTTTTATTCAATCAAGCATACACCTGTCTATCACCCATACCAATATAGAACATTTTCACTGTGGAAATCAGAAGTAACCGGATGTTTTTGGTGCTGATGCATAGACATCTCCTGTAATACTAGGTCATACTAAATATTTAAAAAAAGAAAATTGTGAGATGTTCCCTCATGAACTCAAGGTTATTCAATCACTCACACATCTGTCTATTACTCATAACAATATGGAACATTTTAACTGTGGAATTCAGAGACAACAGGCTGTAATTCATCTTAATTGGGTGCTTTTCTTGTTTAGAGGGATTATTTACCTTCTTAAGCCACATTGTCAGAAATAGCTAGGCATGCCATGAAGAATAAATGTCCCATGTTCACTTTGTGCTTATTGTGCTATATTGCAAATAATTACAAAAGAAAAGTTAACAATTTTTTTAACTGATCAAATTAAAGACTGAGGTGAATCAATTGGCTCCTAATTAGGTTGTTGAACACGTGGTTTAGGTTCCTTCATAATTGTTTCCTTAAACTTATTAACACAATGCAGATTTAGCTCGTTATCATTAGGTGTGGTTGTGAAACAAAACCTTTTGTTACTCTCCGTACTGCTTATTGTTCCACCACTTTTTGAGAACCTATCTCCTCCTACACCATTCACATCATCAACGCCATTCATACCTCATATTATACCTTTGTACACCCTCCAGGTTTCTATATACCTTCATACCATATAAACCTTTTCAGATAATTGACCTTTTATTGCCAAAATAATTAATGGGAGTCAATGGGCACATTTTGAAAACCGATGCAATAGAATGTGGATGCTATAACATATTGCACTGCTTATGACATCACAATGCATTCCTCTACAACACTGTTATGACCTAACAATACTATCCCAGATAATTTGACATTACCTTTTTGTGCTTTTATCACAATTCATTACTTCTTTGTATCACTTCCAGGTTCTTAGACTACTTACCACAAAATACATCACCATATTTTAACACTTTCACCTTCTTTAGATCCCCTTATACCACATTACCATTTCCACCTTTTATTTACCACCTCACACTATACCATATTACCATCTTACTATACCATTTCCAGCAATTGATACCACTGCGAAGCAACCACACCTACAATTTCTTTAGGAATTGTTAATCTAGCTTGCTTTGTCATTGAATTCTTCATTAACAAATGGTTCGTTTTAGTGGACGTGTCCACAATTTCACCAGTTAGGATCGTACTGATTCATCCCACGTCCTCATTTCATTGGTTAAAACATTCTTTTTGTAATTGTTTATAATATAGCACAATGTCAGTATTGGACTTTTATTATTCATGGCATGCATAGCTATTGCTAACATAATGTGGCTTAAGATGGTAAATTATCCCTGTAAACATGAAAAACACCTAAGAAAAATAAACATCTTGTTAAAACTCTGGGATTGCAACTGTGGTTGGAATGATAATCAGCATACACGGGGGTCCCCAAGACCCAGTTTGAGAACCACTGCATTAGGTGAGCAAGTGCTAAGGTATAGTATGTGCTATTAGCAGAGGCCTACTGTGGCACTTATGCAGCTGCTTGCAATTACTTTTTCCCTGATCATTAGTGTAGCCCAGAAGTACAGTAGATGTACAGACTGCTGTCTATGTGTCAGCACCAAAAGCAGCCTGTTGCCTGATTTCCACGGTGAAAATGTCCCATATTTCCGTCTTTTGGATGAGACGTTAAACCAAGGTCCTGACTCACTGTGGTCATTAAAGATCCCATGACACTTATCGCAAAGAGTAGGGGTTTCCCCGGTGTCCTGGCTAAATTCCCAACCTGGCTCTTTCAATCTGCCACCTAATCATCCCCCAGTTTAATTGGCTAATAATCATTCTCTCCCTCTCCACCTCAGCTGATGTGTGGTGAGCATTCTGGCGTAAAATGGCTGCCGCTGCATCACCCAGGTGGGTGCTACACATTGGTGGTGGTAGAGGCGAGTTTCCCCCTCATCACTGTAAGCGCTTTGAGTATCGAGAAAGGCGCTATATAAATGCAAGGTATTATTATTATTATTATTATTATTATTATTATTTGTATGGGTGATAGACAGAAGTGTGATTGATTGAATAAAATTGATTTAATGAGGGAACATCTCACAATTTTCTTTTCCCCTGATCATTAGTGTAGCCTAGAAGTACAGTAGATGTACAGACTGCTATCTATGCGTCAGCACCAAAAGCAGCCTGTTGCCTGATTTCCACAGTGAAAATGTCCCATATTTGTATGGGTGATAGACAGGAGTGTGATTGATTTAATAAAATTGATTTCATGAGGGAACATCTCACAATTTTCTTTTTTTCTGATCTTTAGTATGGCCTAGTAGTACAGTAGATATGTGAACTGCTGTCTCTGCGTCAGCACCAAAAACAGGCTGTTGCCTCTGATTTCCACAGTGAAAATGTTCTATATTGGTATGGGTGATAGTTAGATGTGTGATTGCTTGAATAAAAATAATTTCATGATTACCTATTTCAAGAAATGTGATTTCAGACACGATGTAGTTGGTAATTACACACAGCAGTAGCCTATTAATAATCATATACTGTATATAAAACGTTCCGAAATGCAGCACCATCTCTCTTCCTGCTTGTGGAAACTACAGTAGACTACATTGATTACAGCCCGTGTGACATGCTGGCATAAAACAGGAAGACTGCCGTAGAGCACTAATCAACTTGGCTGCTGAACAAAAAGAAGGACTGACTTGAGTGACAATGGAAGTAGAAATAAGTGCATAAAGGTATAGGCCTACTACTAAATGCATCGCGATTCTGTGGATAGGTTACATTCACACTGAAAAACAATTATTTCCCACTGTAACATCTGAAATCAAATGTGTTAATAATAAATATGTCCTATTGGAAACATTCATGCATATTCACATAACGTTACTGAAACAATGGTAGCTGCCATGCTTATTTATGTTCGAGTCATGTTTAAGCAGCATTCATGCACATGTAAATAAACCTGCTTCCCATCTTAAATGAACAAATCTGTCTGTGGGTTAACTTACCAGCCAGAAAAACAAACTGAGCCACAAAAAAAAAAAAAAAAAAGCTACTTGTTGTAGAGGCCAAGTTTGGATAGTGTCAGATTCTGTGGGATAGTCTTTCCATCTCTTTGGATAGTTATTTCTTAAACTACACATTTATTTGCTATACTGCAATTTTTAGAAGTGTAAAACAAATCTCACGTGCTAGCTTTCGTTTTCCGGGGTTTTCCATAGTTGTTAGCATTAAGCTAATCGGTGGTTGAGCTACTGTATTTCTGTTGTTCCTGTTGTTTGATTCCTGAGAGGAATAGCTGGTGTTCTGTTATATTTCAAGATGCATTCCAGTGATCATCAGTAAACCATTTACTGCCAGCCTCTGGATGCTTCTTAGCTATAGCAATCAGCATGCTTCTTCTCCACGGTCTACTGGTCCGACCGGGACAGTGAGCTCTGGGCGGCAGTGTAGCACAGTGGTTAAGGAACTGGGCTTGTAACCGAAAGGTTGCAGGTTCGATTCCCAGGTACGACACTGCCGTTGTACCCTTGAGCAAGGTACTTCACCTGCATTGCTTCAGTATATATCCAGCTGCATAAATGGATACTATGTATAAATGCAAATGCTGTGTAAGTCGCTCTGGATAAGAGCGTCTGCTAAATGCCTATAATGTAATGTAATGTAATGTTTCAGGCCACCGTTAAATTAATCCTGTAGTTCTAATTATCAGTATTGTATATGAAGATTAATTACCTGTTAGGTACCCTTCCGCAGGCTAATGTTGCAGGATTATGAGGCAAGTTAATACAAGATGCCCAACAGTACATAGCTACCTCTGGCCAAGACACAGCATACACAATTTGAAGTACTTTGGTCATTTAGTTATAGAGTTATGGGCAATTTCACATTTTTGCCTGCAATAGCGCCACCTATTGACGAAGCAAAAATATATTTTACAGCCAGCCTTGGATTGACATGCCAAATACAAATATCAAGTTTCATGATGAACAGACATTGCGTTCAAAAGTTATTAGCATTTTGGTGATAAGCCACGCCTACATACATATTCATTGGTTCTTTATTCATCTGTTTTTTAACATCAAAATTATTTTATGAAACTTGGTCTAAGGAGTGTGTCCACCAAGGTTTGTGCAAATCAGTCAAAATTTGTAGCAGTTTTAACATTTTAAGTGTTTTACAGAAAATGCTAATTAGCGGAAAAACCAATATGGCGCACATTATAGGTGATTGAGGCAAATTTGTTCGTCATGAGCAGAGGGACCTGTCCACCAAATCTTGTGACTCTAGGTCAAACGGGGCGTCGACAGTGGGCGTGTCAATGTCAAAATTTTGTCACGTGCACCACAGCGCCACCAAGTGGCCTATCACTGCCAAATTCGGTGAGGGCTTGTCAGATGATACCTTCTAACTCTGTGCTAAGTTTCAGCCAAGTGGTTAAGGAAAAACAGAAAAGTAATAGATGAGTACATTTGAAACAAAATGGCGGCTAATTCAAGATGGCGCCAACACATGTAAAACATATCTATGTTCCAAATCAGGGCTTTTGTCAGTGTAGCAAGTTTGAAATCTCTGCAAAGGAACAGTGATTTTTAGTGAATACTTAAATATGTTTTTATATGTGGATCTCTATAGCACCACCACATGGATCAATTGGGTTAAAACTTCAGGGCAGAAGTCTTGATGTGACTCTTAAAAGACCTATCAAGTTTCATAACTTTCTGTTAAACAGTTTTGGAATTATTCGCATTTTTGTGATAAGCCACACCCACTGAAAATGAATTGGCTCGTCATTCGGCCATGTTTATTTAAGGATCCCCATTAGAAGCACATGGGTGTACCTCTAGTCTTCCTGGGGTCCTGAACATATCTTTTAACATATCAAAATTCTGTATGAGCATGGTCTATAGAGGGTGTATACCAAGTTTCGTGCAAATCGGTCAAAATTTGTCAAAGTTTTAGCATTTTTAGTGTGTTACAAAAAATGCTAATTAGCGTAAAAACCAATATGGCGGACTTTAATGGTCCTTGTGTAATGGGGCGTGACGTGTGAGGTGGGTGGAGCCAAACGCAGCAAGGGGATTCCTTAAGCCCTAAGGCCACTAAGGCGGGATACCCCGCAGATAAGGGAGGAGACAAGACAATGAACAACGAACACCACTACAGACGCCACTAACCGGCTCACTGTCACACGCCAAGTAGAGCGCAAGGACAGGGATCTGAATAGCCAGAAATAATATGCGCCCTGTCTCGGTAACGAGACACATAAGAACGGGCAAGTAGCGTAAAGACAAACATAAAACACAGTCAACAAACACTGCAAAATAATATGATAGTAATTGTGGAGGCGAAAGGAACAGATCCAACGTTCCCAGGCTACTCTCAGACTTGCGGGCACACACAAATGTGTCCACAACATCGCCCAATCTTCCCTATAGGAAGACATGCACCAAAAGACGAAACAGAACAGCAGTTCCGAACAAAATCGTCAAACTCCATGCAAGGAGAAAGGCACCGAAAGGAACGAACAGGACAGGCAGTGCCGGACATTTACCGGCTAGACTAAAGCGAGATTAATTGAAAATACACGCCCTGCCTCTCTATGATGAGGAATATAACGAGGCGAACAGGAACAGAGATTTAACGTTCCATGGCGAGATTAATAGGCTCGCAGTCAAATGCATAAAACAAAGGGGTAAACACCCGATCTCCCAGGAGAGAGAACCATTTTACAGGTGAGCCGACGGAGCACCGTCGTCCCATAACTTTACTATCCATATAGACTAACGCAAGCTTAAATTGAAAACACACGCCCTAGCCTCTCAGTAAAAGAATATGTAACGAGGCGAAGGAACAGAGAGCTAACGTTCCGAGGCTATTTACGGAAACACGCAGTCACACACAAACATGTCCACAGACCTCCAAAACTCCACACAAGGAGAAACATACCCGGAACCCTAACAGAACAACAGTTCCAAACAAAATCATCCCGTAGGTAAAAAGGACGGAGGACAGCTGCAACAAAAGACCAACGCAAAAATAGCACGACAGCCTCTCAATATAAACAAAAAACCCTGACTCACAACAAAGGGGAACGTAGTCCACTAGAAGGAGACAAAACAGGGAACAAACGCACCAAAGCTACTCACTGGCTCACCGTACACGGAAATGAGTAGAAGCAAACGCCAGGACTCTCTGTAAGAACCCTTAACAGGCGAGAATGGAACAAAGAACAGCTACTCTATACTTCTACGAGCTAAGAACTAAGTAGAAGCGAAACGCCCGATCTCCCTATGAGACGACATGCACCGAAGGGCGAACAGAACTACAGTTCCGAACAGAATCGCCCAAATCTCCATACACGGAGAAAAAGCACAAAAAGGCGAAATAGAGCAGAGATCCGCGGTCCCATACTTCTACGAGATAAGTAACTACCAAGCCAGCAAGAAATAAGCCCTGCCTCAACAAAGAGACGTTAAAATAGGCGAGTAGCCCAAATAGTACGAGTAACTCACAGCCAACAAAAACACCACAGTACAAAACAATGAACAAACAATCTCGAAGCCCCAAACGAAGTAAACGGGAGGCTTAAATATCTCTCCAGGTGACCACGCACAAGTGAGGGCGATAACAGAAGCTCCGCAATCCAAGCAGGACGGAGCAAGCATCCAACAAAAGAGCAGCGCCCTCGCGTGGCCACCAAGGAAAACGACCGCATAGGGAAAAGGGTTAAAAACCATGACACCTTGAGGCAAATTTGTTCATCATGAGCAGCTTGGACCCCTAATAATACAATCCCCTTTGTATAGCACCTTTCCAGCAGTATTAGCATAGCGTGCCATGCTTCACAACAAAAAAAATTACAATATAAAATAATACAATGCACAAAAACAATAAAACTATAACAACACAAGATAATAACAACATATAAAAATAATCAGAGATCAATAAAAGTCTCTGTATTTTCGTAAGTCACTCTCGATAACAGCAGCTGTTAAATGGCTGTAAGATTTTCTACTAGCACGTGATTTGCTTTATTAACGTACTTCTCATAATATACGCGCACATCCAAGCACAAGACTGCTGACGGCTCTCAACTGGCTGCTCACTTGACCGCGGTAGCTGACCGACGTTTCTCTGGTAAAACGTTAGCTAACAAAAGCTTAATCGGACAACGCACCGCAGGCATTTCCCAGGAATCTGTGCATCAGAAAAGAAGATAATAGCTAGGCTACTGTGAAAGAAAGTACTTAGCCTACCACAGATTATTATGATTATTGTTATAATTAATAGTAGGTGCAATACGTTGTCTGCAGACTATGATTTTGATTATGATTAGTATATTAGTATAGTTTTAATGTGATTTGATATGACCATGAAAGGGATAGAAAAAAGTAGGCTACAAATAATTTTCATGCAGGACACTATCATGTGTGGGAGCACCTAGTCTATGAATTACGCTCTTTGAGAGGTTTGAAGCAATCTGTGCCCAGTGATGAATAGGCCAACATGTTGTTTGGAATACAGCAGACCAACATAGCTACAGAACTGTGTAGCAGTCAGATGTAAAAAAAAAAACAGTACTGGAAATACCTGATTCTACCGAGAGACATGTTTGTTTTGGTGGTGCTCATTTGAATTTCCTGACTTGTGCGGCTTTTAACCAAAACAAAAACTTAAAACTTTAGTTTTTTGTCATAAATTATAATTATCAGTTATCATCTTTGAAAAATGTTGCTGTCTAGCACATTTAATGGCCTGTAAAGATATTATAATGTATCTGAAACTTACTTTTCCTCCATCTCTGTTCCACCCTGTGACAACATCGCTTAAGCTCAAGGATTTAGTTGTTCCTCCGCGGTGGTTCCTGTTTTAACGGGAGCTACTGATAGTTTTCAGTTTTGTATTGAAATGATTAAATCAGGGGCTTTTCTTTGGTGTTCTGTGCCCAGAGAAGGAACAGACTGCTTTGTGTCCAGGTGCTGTACTTGATGATAGACTGTGGGAGAGGTTCAGGCTCTTACCTGTCTCTCTGCTTCCTCTTCCATCCCCTTTGTACTTTCTTTTACATCTCTTCTGCCTATCTGTCTACCATCATCTTTTCCTGTTGGTTTCTCTCTCTCTCTCTCTCTCTCTCTCTCACTCTCTCATTCTCTTTCTCCATACTCACTCTTTCTCTCAGGTACTTTGTATGTGAGACAGTGCTGATATACTTCCTCCCCCTGCTGGTCATGGGCTGTGCCTACTTGGTGGTGGGCCTTACCCTGTGGGCAAGTGAGATTCCGGGGGACTCGTCTGACCGCTACCGCGAGCAGCTTAACGCCAAGCGCAAGGTACCGGGCTCTCGGGGGGTGGGGTTTTGAGCATGTTCTAAGCGAAGTCAAGTGTGGTGAGGCATTCCAGGCAAACAGGGGCTGCTTGGTGGGGCAGGGGGGAATATTCCAGACAAGCTGGTGTGGGTGGGGGGCATTCAAGGCAAAGTGTGGCAGGGAGGAATGGGGGGGGGGGGGGGGTAGGGGGGGGGTGGTTGGGTAACTTAACAGGCAAGGAGGGGTGCGTGATTGGGGGAGGGTAATGGAAAAATCTCCAGGCGAAGGGGGCAGGAGGCAGGAGGCTTTTTTTCCTGGCAAGGTAGGGGCAGGGAGTAGGCAGGAGCAATGCCTTGTCTTACTGTTCAGTACAATTCAGTACAATACAACAATTCAATAACATTTTATTAATTCCTTTAAATGCACTTTAATTGTCAGTAATGGGTTTGATTCATGCAGGTGAAATAATAATAATCTTTCTTTCTGACCCCATACAAAAACACACACACACACACACACACACAAACAAACACACACACACGCACGCACACACGCATGCATGCACGCACGCACATACACACACATATGCAAACACACAAACACACACACACCTTCTTCCTCAGGTGGTGAAGATGATGATAGTGGTGGTGTGCACGTTCGCCACCTGCTGGCTGCCCTACCACGTGTACTTCCTACTGGACGAGTTCTTCCCGGAAGTCTTTGAGGAGATGTTCATTCAGCAGGTGTACCTGGCCATCATGTGGCTTGCCATGAGCTCCACCATGTACAACCCAATCATCTACTACCTCCTCAATGACAGGTGGCTGCCCTCATGCCAGCATCGCGCATGACACTTTCCAGTCTATGGAACTATTCTAAGCTATCGTCAGATAGCTATTGATCTAATTCACATCTGCAGTCTCCAGGCAGGCAGGAGAAAACCTTTAAAAAAATAATAAACTACACCTTGCTGCGTAGTAACAGAGCACAATACAGAACATCGCATTGTACCTTGTGTTGTCATACGTATAGCCAAAATATGAGTGGCAGGTAGGTAAACCCATTTGATTTCACTTCAGGAAGGAAAGCTGAGAGGTGGACACGGCAGCTCACAGGATCTTTACACTCACCATATAGACAGAGATTTATATACGGGGAGATGGGAGACTCCACGTTTGCATTGTGAAAAGCGTAACGGCCAGCTTGGATCACACGCGCCGTTGCTAGCCAACCGTTTCAAATCATTGACAGTCAGTGACTCTTCAGAGTTTTTGACAGTTATCAACGGCATTTGGCAATTTGGTACTTCACACACCTGTTAATATTTTGATAGATGGAAAAACGACCATTTATGATATTACCACTCCATGCACCTATAAAGAGTGTCTTGCTTACTTATTACCACTGTTACATTGAAATATCGGTGTTTACCGAAGACACATGGCCACACTATAACTGCTGCAACATTCCCTACTGTCTCTCATCTCACAACACAGTATTTTTTCCGTAGTAGACACAACATAGCTCGCTCCAAAATGAATATGTGATGATGACAAACATGTTGAACATGAGCGACAAGGCAGTCAATTTATTATGTAACGAACAGTGTCCACAAAACAGAAGCTTGTTCAGGGTGCTAAGGGATCTTCTCCATTGACTTCCACTCAAAAAATACAGCCCGAAACAGCCTGTGGTCTCTCTGTCAAGACCCCAGGCGTTATGTGTTTTAGACCAATGATTGTTGTCTCCCCCTGGGGGAGGGTCTCTGATATAGAGCTCTGTAGTACCGCCTCCTCCTTCCTTGGCTGCTCCCGGACGACTTTACCTGTCCCCACTTCGGGATCTTTCAGTCAACCTTATGATGATATTATGGCATTGTATGGACCAAACTTTGACATATATGTGATACAAAGTCCATTATATACTCACCACCATCAAATTTGAATGGTATAATTAACGGAGTTTGAGAAACATAACTACACTACCCAGTGAAAATGGCTATCACTTTGTCTTATTATGGAAGTTCAAATAAGAGTATCACCAAGGGCGAGAATCACTATCAGTCTGGCCCTGTCGAAAGTGTCAACTTTATGGCTTTCACTTCAACAGTGTGAGCAAGTGAGTACCTTGGATGTTGTAGTCGTTTTTTGGAAAACGTGTTTGTTGTTTATTTGTTGGACATAATTTCAAATTACAAATTTTATAAATTATTTTAAAATGTGACAACCCCTCTCTTGGGTGTTTTGAACGTCTAGCTGCCTGAATATAAAAAAATTATTTTCAGTCCATTGACTCCCATTATATTTTTTTCCGAACCAGACGTTTGTCACCAAAGTGGGCGGGACTACGGAGCTCTATACTCAGCTCTCCTTCTGTCCTCTCTGTTCCTACAGGGGGTTCTGGTTAGGGGAGAGGAGCGCTGGTATTGTGCCTGGCCACGCCCCTTTATTAACACACGCACACATTTGTATTTGTCTTCTAACATTTATAGATTTTATGTACAAATTTTATATTCGATCTTCAGTGGTAGGGAGACAGAACTGTCTGGAAAATGTAAACACAAAATAAAATTAATTCATGAAATATTGTTCAAACCCCGTTTTTTATTTGGGCAAATACGCATTCTCAATACCTGTTTGCAAGACTTTTTTTGTGGTCTAAAAAAATATTTAGTGGTCTAGAATAATAACTGTAATAAAACTGTCATAATAACTGTCAGAGAAATATTTTAGTATTTTATATGTGTTTTTTGTATATTTATTCATTGTTTACATATAATATTTGTGTATTTACTGTTAATTCATTTAAGAGTTAAATTGTATGTAAGTTAGTTAGGCTTGCATGTAGTTGTATTCATGACCAGAGGAATTGAGCAATTTTGGTGAAATTGTATTCCCAGTAAATTTGTGCATGCTAAAATCACAAAATATTGTACAAAAAATATCATAAAAAATTCAAGACAACAGATGTTCTGAAAAATATTGGTAAAAACTCATTATTCTTTTTTTAAATTGGGCAGACATGAAGGGCACTTGCATTAATTATGCCCTAAGAACTATTAAGGCGCTAAATGTCAGTTCAGATTCAGAATGATTTATGATACTGCTCTGTCATCTTTCAGGTTTCGCGCCGGGTTCAGGCAAGCTTTCCGCTGGTGCCCCTGCATGTCCGACGGCTCGTACGAGGGGCTGGAGCTCAAGTCCACCCGCTGCCTGCAGACCCAGATTAGCGTGTACAAGACCAGCCGCATGGAGACCACCGTCTCCACCGTGCTCCAGCAGGGGGAGGGGACCCAGCCGGCGGTGGTGGGACCGGAGCCGGACCTCACCTCCAACGGCTCCTCCTCCCGCAGTGTCTCCAAGACCGTGTCGGAGACCTCCAGCTTCTACTCCAGCAACCACCTGGCCTAGCGCCCTGCCGCGCCCTGTCTCGCCTTGCCCTGCCCTCCACCATCATGTTTCGTTCTACTTGAGAATAGTTTCCCAGTGCTGTGTGTGTGTGTGTGTGTGTGTGTGTGTGTGTGTGTGTGTGTGTGTGTGTGTGTGTGTGTGTGTGTGTGTGTGTGTGTGTGTGTGTGTGTGTGTGTGTGTGTGTGCGTGCGTGCGTGCGTGTGTGTGTGTGTGTTTTGCCTCATCTGTGAACGCTGGGGGTGGGTGGTGTCGGCGGTTTTTGTAGTGTTAAGGTGGGACAAGTGAGCAAAGGTGTACCATTTGTAGTTTTTGTGTGTCTGCTTCCCGTCAAAAAGAAGTGCGGCTCATCTGTGTGAGCCATGCAGTCCTCCACCTCCACCACCCTGTCGCCGTCTGAGCTTCATCTCTCTGCCTCCACCCTAAACCCTCCACCCTTGACCTCAGCCTCAGACCAGTCTATGCTGTTCCCATTACGGAAATGCAATATACTGAAAATATATTCAACTAAAATATATTATCAAGACTCACACCTCACAGTACAAATATACAAATTATTTCCGCTTTCAGATACTGCAAAATATATATATTTTTGAAATGCGCTGCTGTATAATATGTTTATCATTACATTTTCAAAAGAAGTTTACATCTTTATGATATGTTTCAGTATATTCCATTTACGCTGACAGACGCCTATCAGCCCGTTCATCGAGGGCCCCTGTGATTGGGGACGCCCTTGTGATTGGGGATGCCCCTGTGATTGGGGACGCCCCTGTGATTGGGGACGCCCCTGTGATTGGGGACGCCCCTGTGATTGGGGATGCCCCTGTGATTGGGGATGCCCCTGCGATTGGGGACGCCGCTGTGATTGGGGATGCCCCTTTGATTGGGGACGCCCCCTGAGAATGGGGATGCCCCTTTGATTGGGGATGCCCCTGTGATTGGGGATGCCCCAGTGATTGGGGACGCCCCTGTGATTGGGGATGCCCCTGTGATTGGGGATGCCCCTTTGATTGGGGACGCCCCTGAGATTGGGGATGCCCCTGTGATTGGGGACGCCCCTGTGATTGGGGACACCCCTGAGTAGCAGTCTGGCTGGGCATGCTCCGGAAATCCCAGCAGGCCCTTGGGACAAGAACCGCGCATTAGTGTGTGTTTATGTGTCTGTGCCTGTGTGCGCGTATTTGTGTGTGTGTGTGTGTGTGTGTGTGTGTGTGTGTGTGTGTGTGTGTGTGCGCGCGTGTGCCCGCAGGCTAGTGCCAGCAGAAGCTGCCTGTCCCTGTCCCGCAGAAGAGCGTGTATGTTCTTTGGAAAACCGAGGACGGAGGGGACGGGTCGTCGAAACCAGCGCCACCTGGTGACATTCCGGTATTCCGCAGTTAGCTAGAAACACTTGATCCCGGCAACGGCCTCGCCGATAATGGGGGTTGATTTGGGTAGGGGGGCGCCGCACCGGTTGAGGATTACCGAACCGCGTTAATGACAATGTGCGGGTAAGGTTTATGCTTTGCGGTCGGCACAGCGGGATCAGGATTATAACTGGTGTCAGAGAGTTTGTCAGATTGAAACCGGCCCTTGTGTTTTCATGTTGACGAGTGAGAATCGGCTGGAGTAATATTGAGCATATCCATGCAGTTTATCTGCACTATAAAAGCCCGTATCCTCGGTGGGCTTAAATAGCTTTACCAGTTAGGCAGACAAAACAATTTGCATATGTGGAACCCAGCAGAGGTCTCTCCCAGGTGCTATGCCAACCATGCAGCAGTGGCCTGCCAGGGTTTTCAAACCCACAACCTCCTACTCACGAGCCAGCCATTCTCACGTGTGCGATAAAACATATGAGAAAATTTGAACATATAAGCTGTGGGAGATGCATACAGATATGAGAGTTGCTGCTGTCATACAGGGTGTGTATGTATGCATGTGGCATTTGTGTGTGTGTGTACATATGTATGTGTTTGAGAGTGTGTGTGTGTATTATCCGCGCATGTGTATGTGCACATATTTATGTATGTGTGTATGCATGCGCATGTTTATGTGTATTAGTGTATGCACTTTCGTATGCTTGTGCGTTTGTGTATGTGTGTGTGTGCGCATGCGTTTGTGTGTGCTCATCCGTGTGTGTGCACGTGTTTGTGTGTGTTCATTCGTATGTGCGCACGTGTTTGTGTCTGTTCATTCGTATGTGCGCACGTGTTTGTGTCTGTTCATCTGTGTGTGTGCATGTGTTTGTGTGTGTTCATCCGTGTGTGTGCATGCATTTGTGTGTGTTCATCTGTGTGTGTGTACGGACCCTGACAGTAGCTCACATTGGATACACAGCTGACAGGAGCTACCCTGACATCCCATTTCCCCAACAGACAGTGGTGTAATGAAACACCTGGAGTCAGAGATTAAATGGGAAATCTCTGACACTCGCTGTCTCTAGGTAACGGGAAACAGGGGAAGGAGCTGTTCGGAGGGAGAACTCCTGCTCATGATGTCAAAAAAAACCCATTTCCTATGGACTGTAAACTTTCCTCAATCAGTGACAGATGATTGGATTTACTGAGATATTTTCACATGCTCTCTCTATGGACATGATGATAACTTACGCATAATCACTGATGACATCATTGTATACATATGTATTCATATAAAGTAGAAAATTAGAACCTCTAAGTTGCAAGTGCATCCAGATTGGGAGTCGTTCAGAACTCCCAAGAAATGTTCATAATTCTGTAAGTGATGCAAAAATACATTAATTAAACCCTTGATTTATTGGGCTATGAATCCTCTGTTCATTAGAATGGATTAACATGTGCAGAGCCTGTCTGGGCATGCCAACTAACATTTGATTTTTAAATGGGCTGACTCCCCTTTGTTACTTCTGATAGTGATTTGAATCAGTTTAGTGTTTGTATTTTTGCGTCAGTGATGACACATTTTTCTCCCAGTTTAGTAGCAAATTGGACCCTATACAATTCAATTCCCCCATGTAGCAACCGCTAGAGAATCTCCGCTACAACCCCATCATCCGGTAGCAGGAAAGAGAGCGCCATGTCCTCTTCAGGGCGCAACTCCGTAAGCTCCTAACCGTGAGTCCAGCTCTCCCAGGGCTGTCTTATGTGCGACGATTCTCTCCGAGTCCCTCCCCCCACCCCGTGAGCAGCCGCCAATTGCCACTCCCTCAGGGCACCGGCCATACTCGGATCTGGCAGGACCGGGCATCGAACCCCCGATCCTCGGGACGCAACCGCGGCAGCCAAACTGAATTCTTTTAAGACAAAAAAAAAAAGATAAAAATCTCATTGCATTTTGAACAGAATGCTTTCAAATTGGCTCACCCCTGTCTCTACTTATCTACTTATTTTTAGCATAAGGAGCTTCATGCGGCTCACCAGAGTTGCCAGCTAACCCTTTCGTCGGTATAAGCATTGCACTGGAATCCCGTTCGAGTCACGTTAATGCCTTCTGAACACTACTGCTTCAGCTGCTTCTTCTCAGGCATTCTCTGCAGCCCTCTAAACTTTCTGTAGGTTCAGTGAGCGACCTCACTGGTGCCCAAGCCCGACTTTACACGGCTATTTCATAGAGGAGTGTGCGTCTTTGCGTATGTGTGAGTATTCATGTGTTTGTTTGTGTATGTGAGGGTGTGTACATATTTCTTTTTTTTACTGTACACGCATGCGTATTCATGGATGTGTTTATATGTGTACATGCATTTGTGGTGCTGTATTTATGCATGTGTTATGTCTCTCTCTCTCTCTCTCCTTCTGTGTGTGTGTGTGTGTGCTTGTGTGCGTGTGCGCGGTGTCTGTTTGTGTGTGTGTGTGTGTGTGTTCACTCTGAAGCTGTGTGAGGTAGCCTTCATGTGCGGATTGGTATGACACAAACGCTGCTTTGAAGTTCCGCACAGACACCTGCACTGCTGACCACAAGCGACTGTGTCCCTGCCTTGTCCTGAATGCGTGACCAAATATACCGCCCGCAGCTCTCTCTTTTAGAATAGCGGCCGCGGGTGAGTGCGCCAGAGGAGTGCGTGCACTTCAGCTGCGGGGTACTTGGTGTGCAGGTGCTACAGCGCTAAAGGTTGTTTTGTTACGACAGTCTGTGATGTATGTCAAGGAACTAGGCTTTGGGATCTGGAGGTTACGGGTTTGAGTCCCAGGTAGCCTGGGGTACAGCCATGTACTTGAACTGATTTAGTACATATCCAGCCACACTAGTAAACAAGTCAATGTGAAATATCCCAAGTAACCACGGATGAGTGTGCTCACAAAGAAAAATAACTACAAAACAACTTTTTTTTTTAAAACAGAGGAAAACTGCCAAGAGACCAGAAATTCAGACTCCAGATGGCGGCTCTCCTGTCTGCCCACTAGAATGTACCTTTTGTGATATTTCAGACGCTATCAGTCTGTGTGTCCGTGGATTACAACGCTACATCAGGCATTTGTATCATATTTAAAAAAATTGTGTAGCAACTCATGATAAACATGATGACGAGTATGAGACCTGTATATGCATATATACGCTTGGATCTTTATATTGCTTTTCTGTAGATGCTTTGAAAGAAGCTATATGAGGAAGCTAATCCTATTCCCTGCTTTACTGTGCTTGGTATGGTTTGTGCGCATTGGATAACACTATAGCTTTTTTGGGTTAGTCAAGTTCCCTGACAATAATTGCATTTTGCATTCACATGTAAATGTATTGTTGTGTTGTTTTCAAAATATTTTGTTGCCTTATTTTGGAAATGTAATACAAAAAATGTCTTTATGAAATCCTAAAAAAATTTATACGTTCTTAAGAATTTCTTAAAATCTTTCAAGCCTTAATTAGTCTTGAAAGATTACTGAAACTGTATGGCTTAAAGATACATGTATAATGCCTACCTGGCGCTGTTCACCAACGCAGAGTGAATCTATATGAATGGTCTACAGGAGCACCCGCAGGTTATGAGCTTTCTGGCGACCCGCTGATGGGAATCTACTGAAAGGATGCT
Organism: Synaphobranchus kaupii; assembly: GCA_029718625.1. Classification (NCBI taxonomy): domain Eukaryota; kingdom Metazoa; phylum Chordata; class Actinopteri; order Anguilliformes; family Synaphobranchidae; genus Synaphobranchus; species Synaphobranchus kaupii. The sequence goes on from CM056392.1 coordinate 31,474,071, forward strand.
TTAAAATGCCTTGATGCCTCTGTGTCTGGTGAAGGTCGCCCTGTTCATTTACGAGTGACCACATGTGTGTGCCTGTGTTTGTGTGTATGTGCGTTCCTCCTTGCACATGCTTGTGTGTGTGTGCGCGCGTCTGTACGTGTGTGTGTGAAGGAATCGCGTGTCGCCCTGCCCTTCCCCAGTCTGCCTTTGTGTCGGTCTCCTGAAAACACCGACCCCGGCCCAACTAGTCAGCGCGTCGGACTCTCTGCAAAGGGCCTGTATGCTGTGGGTTTGTAGTTTGTAAGTGCCTCAATGTCTGAGCGTTTGATTCATGCGTCGTGCCTGAGTAATACGTGGAAAAGTGCAAGAACCACTCACAATCAGCGAGAGGGGCTGGAGGGAAGAGGTTGACAGACAGAGTAAGAGAGGGAGAGAGAGAGAGAGAGAGAGAAATTACCATGTCTGACCCTTTTTTCTTGCCCTTTGCGTTTCAAGCCCAGTGGATTTCAAATCCATGCTAATGCATTATAATTTACTTATTTGTCTCGCTCCCCTCATCCCTCCCATCTCCAGCTGAAAAACACTACCTATCTAAAGGAGGAGAAGGACAGACTTAGGGGGGAAGGGAGAGGAAATGGAAAACAAAGGTGTTTAGAAAGGATTCATGCCATTCTATATTTGAAGCCCTGGTAACTGGAGGCACTTTGCAGCCACTAGTCTTATCAAGGCAAGATTCAGTATATAAATAAAAATTCTCTCTCTCTGTCTCCCTCTCTCACACATATGTACATATTTACAGATGAGCATATGTGCACATGCACATACTCAAACACACACGTACACAAGTGCATGTGCACATGCTCATACTCACACATGCGCATACGTACAAGTGCACGTACACACATAAGATTGCGCACACAGTCACGTATATGTACATGCACACCACACACGCGCGTGCGCCGCGCGCACGCAGACACACACACTCACACAGGTGTGTTCGCTTCTGTACTTTAATTTGTCTTTGGTACGTGTATTTTAGTAAACAATGGCTCATTGATGTACATGTTTTTATTTTGTAAGGGAATATTTCATATACAGTAAATCATCTTACTGTTTGAGTTCATACACTTTGTTTTCTCAGGTAGAAACGTTTACCTATCCATCGTTTACTTCTGCTAAAATGGACGCTGTTACTCCTAATTCCTACAATTGTACAGTGATTCACACAGTATCTGGAAATCATGCTTTAGTGGCTCATGGTTATTGGCTATGTGATCACACATTAGGGGTGTGCAACAAAGTCGCTGTATCAGTTCAACTACTCTTTTCTAAATGAATGAACATAGATGTATTTTTTTTTAAACTGTATTTTCACATACAAAACAATAAGCTTAAGTAGTTTTAGATAGTAATGTAGCTAGACATAGGCGTTTTGAAGGCTACATCAATGATGAACTGAACCCCACCACCACCCTGCTAGTTGAAAGGACAATGAACAATCGGTTAATAAATAAGAAAATAGAGCATTCATAAACTACAACAAACTAATTAGAAATGTTTGTTAACTATTTTTATCATTATTTTTCCTTCTAGCTCATGGTTAAGGTACATTATCCTTTGTTAAGCAACGTATTTTCAGGAAAGCAGCGCTTAACAAGCGTAAAATACATCTTTCTTAAAATTTTGGCCTTTCTAGATATTAGTTTAGATGCATTAAACATGCTTACAATTTGTTAAGCTGGAGAAACAGTGCTTATTGAGCATAAAAGGCTTTTTTTTCTGAAAATACTTTTCTCATCCTGTTGCACACTGTTAGTACTTATGCTAAGCTTCATCTGTACAAAGTTTGGGGTTTCTAGCTCAATGTTGAAGTACATTAAGCCTTGTTAAGCAGTTTTTTAAGCGTTTTAGAACATCCCAATACAGGTCTTGATGTTCGGATAGAATCATGATCTGTTTAGGGTTTATTATTTGCGCTGTTCCGAAGAACGTATTCAGCCTCGGACACACCCCTATCACATATGTACCATATTTCACACAGATGTGCGCAGATTTTCCATAAATAAATGCTCTGTAATGTGAAATAAACTGAAATGTGTCCAGTAAGAAAATATGAGAAAGTCAATGTTTTCCTTTGTTTTTCAAGCTGAGACAGGTTTTCCAAATACTTTGCATAATGAAATAAATGAAAGTGCAATTTAAAATAAACCATTGGTAAGGATGCCTACATACATAATGTAAAACTATTGAAAAGGTATAATATATCTCTTTTTGTGACTGCCGTTATTGAGGGTATGTTTTAGGTTTTAAAGGTTTTTAACACGTGATAAAGGTTTTGCCACACATAAACCGCTGGCCAGTGAAATCAATCGAACTATTGTTTTTGCTGGAGCTATCTTTTCAGATGCTAAGACCTTTAGCAATTCTGGTGTTTAAGGTGTTGGAATTATGCGAAACAAAAAGAGAAAGCCTATTGCCGAGAACTGCTGGTTTTCCACCCTCCCTTTACCTGGGAGTCAGACATGACGACAGTCTTGCCAATCATCAGTAATAATTGTTCAGTTAATTACCTGTAGCCTATAACCTCCTAATCTGAAGAAAAAACCTCCCAATAAAGGTAATAAGAGCCTCGTTTTGTTTGAGGTTTTGGTGTGGCTTCACAGGAATAAGTGTGTATCCGATCTGAGTAAAATTAAAAGAATATATTTAAAACATCAACAAGCAAAACAAATCAAGGGGCTCATAAATCATCACTGAGATATGAGATATGGTACTAAAATGTAAAAACACTCCTGTAGATCCATGATCATTTTTAATGAGAAACGACATTAACCAAAATCTCCACTCAAACAAACATCTAAAATGGACATTACTGAAAATGTTTTGATGTTTCTTTTAAAAATGTGACCCCTGTCTTGTGCGTCCTGGTTCATTGCCAAAGAAAATATGTTTATTTGGTAAGGCTGTCAAGGCTGACTGAAAGGAGAAAAGGGAAAATCGATTTTCAGTTTAGGACAGGCATAAAGAAGGTTCTGAAAGATTGACTGGCCGAGGACAAACTGTCGGTGCTTCACAGGATCGCTGGATCGCAACCTGCCAATCATTGATAAGAAAAAGTAAACGGGGAGGGGGTACAGCTCAGTGCAAGCACAGGATGGGTGGGTGTGTTCAATGGCTATTCCCCTTAAAGGACACTTTGGCCTGTTATCTGAAAAGATTTCACTTGCCCTCATAAATGAGGCGCGTCAAACTGGACGTTCGATGTTGCTTTTTATGGGAAAAGCCAAACTGCATTCAAGATGAACCCCAAAAGGTAATGTCCTGAATGTCATTAGTTTCAATTTATAGATATAGACACGGCCTATTATATCAAGTAAACCTTGGTTCACCCCCTTCAGAACCTCTAAAGGTGTCTTTTAAAACTACATAGTACAATTACGACAAAAATGGGTAAAGAAAAAATTGCGGTGAAGAATTATAATCAATAACAAATGTTATTACATAACATAATAATGTTTTCTTTAAATTATTTGTTTTCATGTAAAGAAACATACATTTGTGACTTATTTAAAGTGTTATGTTTAATTCCATCATGCTACTTTCTGTCATGGCAGAACATAAAGAGTTGCTGGGCTGGTCTTAAGGCAAGGGTAAGTGATGTATTGCCATGCTTGTCTGATTGATCTAATTTACCTGTGAGCGCATCGATCAGACTATTCGTATCTGCTGCTGAATCTTAAGTTTTTCTTTTCTCAAGCACTCCTGTGAGTGAAATCAACAGCCACAAGCAGCCAACCAGTGTAACAGCTGCAGTCCCCAAATACCTTTCATCATCTGATGCCTCTTTAAAGTGGTCTCGGTGAAGTACTGTATCGCCCTCACTAATGTTTGTCATTCATACCTCATTTAAAATGCACATTAAAAATGTTTTATTTGGTGTGGAGTTTCAAAACAAATATAAAAAAATAAAGGTATAAATAATAGCATTTACATGTGGGAATTAGAAAAATAATAATTTTTACTTAATATTTATTTATTCCTACATGACCTGGGTTTGTCGGCCATTTTCCCTCTTCCCTGCAGGGAAAGGACATTTTTCAAATCATAATGGATTAGAGGGGAAAAAGGAACGGAGCTCATATGGGATTGCGATGCATTGCATTGGAGAGCATCTCCTTCAGCTCTCCAAACTGGATTTAATGGTTTGGGGTGACGTTGTGCTGCAGAAACACATTGGACACGGCAGATTAAGCTGCCTCGTGTTGACAGAGCCATCAGCATAACAAGTGAGTTCTCTGTGACACCCCCAAACTGTCGCAGTTCCACCTCAGCTGGAGATGGGAGGGGTGGTGGTGGTGGTGGTGGGGGTGGAGACAAATAAATAAATTATAATGCATTAGCATGAATCTGAAATCCACTGGGCTTCAAACGCAAAGGGCAAGAGAACAGGGTCAGACATGCTAATTATGTCTCCTCTCTCTTCCTGCTTTTTTTATCTTTTGTTTTATTTAAAAAATTTTTCTCTGAGGTTTCCTCTCTCGCTCTATACCGTGAGGTTTTTCATGCGCGCATTTCTGTTTCTCTCCCTCTCTTCCTCTGCCGCTGGTTTTGAACTTCAAGCACCGTGCAAACAAAGCGTGCCAATGGCGGTCAAGGGACAGGGCTTGTAAATGAAAGGTTACGGGTAATTTGCCAGGAATTAAATTGCCATTGTACCCTGGAGTGAGGTACTTAACCTCAGCTGCTTCAGTAAATATCTCGGCCTGCAAAATGAATGCGTGGAACGTGTTCCCTGGATAAGGTCAAATAAATAATATAATCAGTGTATCGGAGAGACATTGTGCTCTGTTTTCCTCTCAGGTACCATCAAGGTACTGTGAGACATCACGTGTCCAGATCTTACTAACCTATTGACATTTGTGGGCCTGTGTCATTTTAGCAGTTCCACTGACTAAAACCCCACTTCCCTGGGTAATGTTATGGCCAGGTGTACACCTCCCTGTGGCGCCGCTGTCAAATCCTGACCATGCCAGTCAACATTTTCAGAGTTAGGTCTTAATTACACACCCTGAGGAGCATCACTATAGGCTGAATCCCCCTGGCAGCTCTCAGGGCTGTTCAACAATTCTTCAGGAAGTAACCAGCATGGCTGCTTACTCATTCTTTTCAGGAGAAATGAATTTGCATTATTGAATTGCACAAACAGAGTTTGGTTTGAGACGAGCATTCAAATGTTCCGTCTATTGATGTAGAGGGGTGAGAGAAATAAAGTGCCTCCCTGAGTTTTTCACGCGTATTATCATTCGGTCACTGGGATGAAAAAATGAAAAAGAATGCATTATTTCACCTCTTATATATTCCACCCGTGATGCGTATTTATGATTCCATTTTTATTTTTCATGATGTCTGTGTCAGCCACACCGTCATTGTGAGGGTTTCTCACAGAGCGCCCGAGAGGTAATTGTACACACACCAGCTTGAGCCATTAATCCTTGGTGAACTGCAGGCTTGAAAAATGATGCTATACAGGGAGGTAAAGATGCCGTATAATTTCCTGTGGCTATTATATGCTCTGTGCTGAGCCAAGGCCTACTATAGCTCATTTCAGGGTAGACACAATACATGCTGTATTACTCTGTGAATAACTATTTTTCCCAGGGGGAAATTCAGGTGAGGTAGCTGGTATACAATAAATTAAGAAGACAATTTACATAAATGACATTAAGAAATAACAGCAATTGCATTTAGAGATTCATAAATGACATTGCTACTTTTACAAATGAGAAATTAAGAATTCTGAAAGTGGTATGATGTTGAAAACAACATGCACTAGAGGTCACTATATGAATGATGGTGTATTAGGGGTGTGGAAATAGCAGCGTTAGGCTCGTGGTGAGGGGGGGGGGGGGGGGGGCTTGGGGTTTGTAACTGTAGGGCAGGTGTAAGCAACGTATGCCGCGGACGAGCAGTCATTCGATTACCCCGTGTTGGGGATCGACTAAATGAAATCAAAGCCGCACAGCTACAGCTATAATAATCCTGTGTTATACCATGAAAGATAGGGAGGAGGGGGAAAGCAAAATATCTCTCTGTCACTCTCTCTCTCACACACACACACACACACACACACACACACTAGTGCACACACGCAGAAAGACACACATGTATGTGCATGCATCAAATCTGGGAAATGGAAGTTTCACTGTGATTTATCGGCACCACACTTAATAGCAGCAGCTTGAAAACAAACACAAATACACAACAAACACAAATACGAACGTTCAACCCCTCAAATTAAACAAATGAACAAGCTCTCCCTTGAAATATTTATTTTATTTGATTTTGGTGTACTTATTTAGGCTGTTTTTTTTAACCTGACCTATATGTTTTTCGACTCTTACAGCATTTGAATAATTACAAAAGGTGATTATAGCTCACTGGTTTCCTGGGTCTGAACTGATTGTTGATTATCAGGGTGAATAAAAAAAAGGCAGCGGACCCTCGGAGGCTAGGGTTACAGACCCCGGCCCTCACTGTTCGTAACATCATCACTAAAAATGATTTTAGAAACCCCTCTACATATTTGCTAATTCAGCAAAGTACTTCTGAACACCATGTATGTTTAAATCCCTGTTTGTTATTGTCATCTCAATTGTTGACTGTCTTTGTGATTTATGTCAGGTCCCCCTTGTAAAAGAGATTTTGATCTCAATGGGGTCTGCCTGTGTAATATGTCGTATGATCATGATGATGAGGGGGGAAACAATATCATCATCATCATCATCATCTCTTTATTTATACTGTGTTTTTTATACAGTATGCCTGAATGTGCTTTCCAAAAAGTACTGAGGTATAAGATCACCTACAATTATTCTGTCTTACAGACCCCCCCCCAGCCCCCAGCCCCCACCATCCACCATCCATCCAATTATTTTCTTAATGAGGAGGAAGAAGAGAGAAAGGCACAGTGGGGAGGTGGAGGAGGGGTGGAACAATCTGCTTATCTGATTAATTCCTCCTAGCTTCTCTACTCCTTTAAATTTGCAGGAGTTGCAGGAGCCTTTTAACCTTGCAGGAGCCCTCCCCCCCCCCACCTCCTCTGAAAGCTCCTGTAAAAGGAGGCAGGCCAGAAAAATAAGAACTAACATTCTTCCAGGAAGGCGTACACTCATCAAAAAAGGACATCGGGATGATTCACTGTTTCCTTCATTGATTGCCTCTGAAACGTGCGTGTGTGAGCCCCGCCCCTTGGCTGGCCTGGTGGGCGGGGACACATGCACTCATGTAAGTGGTTCAGCGTGATAGTAAAGGCAACTGGACTTGCGATAGGCTACAGTCATTGCAGGCCCATAGCCCAGCTGGCAAACTGCACTTGCACTAGACTTTACTTGATCTGCGTTGTTTTATAATAATAAACTGCGTTGCTGTATAATAGATAACCTGGATAGCAACAAAATATATCTACGAAGTAAGCTTTGTCAAAGCTAGGAAAACTGTGTCTGCTAAGCAAATACAACAAAATAAAGAAAAAAACTATTGAACTCTCACATGCATGCATAGGCCTGCACACACGCACACACACACACACACACACACACACACACACACACACACACACAGAAACATAAACACATACAAATTATTATGTGCATTCTATACTGTAAATAGCATAATGTACAATTTCAGAGAGATGCAGTAGTTTTTCTCTCCATCTCTGCTGCTGCGTTCGTCTTTTCATGATGTGCACTGCATCCCTCTGCAGCAAACCACATGTATGTTTCACATTCAGAAATGTAATTTAAAAAACATGTTCCACATTAGGGCATAACTTCCTGCTAATTTCAACAATCAGGGATTTGATGACCATTATATGTGGTAATTTTCATTATGACCGCTAATGCAAATGACAGGTTAGAGCACTGGACTGGAAAAAAACACAAGAAAGCCTCTACATGCGCTTACACATTCATAGAGGTACAATAGAGTTATAATCTGTCCAGGAGGTCGACACGGCATAATAATTTTGCTATGGTGGAAAAAATTGTGATGCAGTTTGTAAATAACATATTAAACTCTGTCAACATAAATAACATATTAAGCATTATTATTAATTACTGTTGTTGTTGCTTTTGTATCCATATTGCAAAGTGGATATACAATCATTGCACAATAGCTTCTCTGTTCTATTCAGTTCTTGCAATATTAATCTGTTGTTGTGAGTACTAATAATGGGTAGGACATTGCCTTATATCCCCAAAGCACTCTCTGAACCTCACATTCTTCCTGTAAAAGTGCAGCTAGCTACATAATCAAGTTACAGGCTACACAAAACTGTCAATTATGCAAGTAACTAATTTAATTGCTTGCAACCAATTACCTGCTGGGAATGCACTGTGCTGTATCACCACAAACATTTATCTGCTAGCCAGACCCAACCAACCAACCAACCATCAGGCAAGTCTGAGTTTTCCATTTTTAAGGTTTTTTGTTATCAAATTATTTCTGGCCCCTGACGTGTCTAAATAGCTCATTTGTATGCTTGGCAGATGTAAGCCGGCCAACTACTGAATGTTTTATTCTCCAGAAGGCACAAATGTATTGATTATGTGTCCCCCATTTTTAGAAGGGTATATATTTGGTCCCTGTTCCCTTCATAGTCTGTTGCTGCAACTCCTCCATAACATTAACCAGTGAATAACATCAGCATGGCCTTTTTATACAGTTAGAATAAAAACAGGTTAAAACAATATTTTACCATATTCTAGGCTTTAACACAGAAGGCTCAACTTACCAAAAAAACAAAAACAATAAAATATGAAGAGCAGGGGACTGAGCCACAGGGTCTGCTTGTTTTTGTTTTCACCATAAAACCAGCAACACATTCGGACCTAGTAATCCAGGTGGGCAATCAACTGCTTTAAATGGTCAAGTAAGTGCTGAGTAACAATAAATCTCAGCAGACCCTGAAGCTCATCTCAGCAGACCCTGAAGCTCATCTCAGCAGACCCCGAAGCTCATCCCAGCAGACCCTGAAGCTCATCCCAGCAGACCCTGAAGCTCATCCCAGCAGACCGTGAAGCTCATCCCAGCAGACCCTGAAGCTCATCCCAGCAGACCCTGAAGCTCATCCCAGCAGACCCTGAAGCGCATCCCAGCAGACCCTGAAGCTCATCCCAGCAGACCCTGAAGCTCATCCCAGCAGACCCTGAAGCTCATCCCAGCAGACCGTGAAGCTCATCCCAGCAGACCCTGAAGCTCATCCCAGCAGACCCTGAAGCTCATCCCAGCAGACCCTGAAGCTCATCCCAGCAGACCCTGAAGCTCATCCCAGCAGACCCTGAAGCTCATCTCAGCAGACCCTGAAGCTCATCCCAGCAGACCCTGAAGCTCATCCCAGCAGACCCTGAAGCTCATCCCAGCAGACCGTGAAGCTCATCCCAGCAGACCCTGAAGCTCATCCCAGCAGACCCTGAAGCTCATCTCAGCAGACCCTGAAGCTCCCCAGGACCAAACTGTCTGATTTTCATGTAGATTTTTTCTATAGTCTCTGCTGCCCCAGGTGCCCACCCCTCCCCATTTATGTTGTGATCAGTCTCAAAAAAAAAATTTTTCAGTACCAAAATAAATCAAACAGTCATTTTGAAAACAGGAACAAAACCGCCTAGGGGCTTACTGTCTCTGAGAATAAAGAGTTACAATATTTTAACTATTATAACTTTTCCTTAGCAGCAAGAGAACATTTATTCATGTGCAAAAATGTCAAATGGATGGCTTCAAATTGTGTCATAATTAGGCTCATCAAGTTCTTTTCTTCATTACAGGCATAATGAAAAATAAACGCTTAAGCACATTTAATTTGTATTTCCCCATAGGCTACACAAAATCAGGTAAAGGCTTGTAACAAGGGAATGTGCATTCATGCATAAAACTTTCAACGCATAGGTTTGGCATATTAAACATCTTTGAGTGATTTTCATCGTAATCTTTTCAGGCAGTTCCTCAATTATTCATAAAGTCCTTTCTGTTCATTGTTCTATAAGAGCACAATTGCAAAAAAGTGACATTAGTAAAACAAATGGTCCTGTAGCATTAAATGCATTAATAAGGGTCTAAAGAAAGCAATGGTGCGGGAAATACAGTTACAGGTTTTAAGAAAATGACTCAAATGTGCATATGAGAAGGCTTTTTGAGCCTTTCACAACGAGGTCATCTAACAAAAAATATTGAACTGAATAAAATATCCCCCATCTGCGATACTTTCTCAGAACTAAGAAAGTAAAACAAATTGAAATTATACGACTATAGCCTTGAAACCCAAAGAGTTTTTCGATCCTCAGATTTGAAGAGTTTCTACAGGGAGTATTGTTTTGACATGGAGGCCTTGCATCAAAATGATGATCCAAGTGAAGTAAATTTAATGTAATGTAAATGTAAGGACAATTATTTGTTTAAAGTTCTTGTCCTCCCTCTTCTCGGCTCAGTGGGGCCACCAATGAGTTCTACTCATTTTAAATTCTCAACAACTGCACCTATACAGAAAGAACAATTGTCTTCACCACGGTATCCTTGGCAACATTGCAAATAAATAAATAAATTAAGAAACGCTAAAAATACACGGAGCCGGCTGTTCTCATGGAGGGTCAATGACCTGCGGTCGCGTGACACTCATCTTTGCTCCACATGCCATGTCTGACACAAAATCATTATCTGCTTCCCAATTTCCGCTAATTGCCCCCCCCCCCCCCCCCCCTTTAAGTTAATCCGCCAAACTAATTCTTCAAACGTCTCACGCGGAGGGCAACGTGGGGTTCGTGAGCGGCCAGAGGACCCTCCACTCACAGTTAGAGCTGCGTTTCCCAGTGAAGGACGGCGAAGAGCAGTGTGCACACATTTTTTACATGATATTTTATTGGTCCGCTCAATTATTTTTTACATTAATTTGTTTTTAATGGTTACGCTTCGGAAATTTCACGTTCAGTTTTGTTTATTTCCATGTCAATAAAGGAATTTCACTTGAGCTGATATTGAAAGAGATAAGAATTTGACAGAGAGAGAGAGAGGGACATTTGGAATGGCCACAGCAGCAGCAGCCTTGGTGCATCAGAATACCTTTCTGAGTCGTTTGCCCACAGAGAGAGGAAATGTCACGCTGTACTTCCTGTCCTCCTGCTTCCTGCTTCCCGCTCTCAGCCTCGCTGCCCATTCTCACCATCATTAACACAGAGCGCCGCTGACTGCTGATTCAGGACCTTGTGCTGTGAGGCCTTTATCCTTTACAATAGGAGCTGTAACACCTCGGCTCGGCGCTCTTTTCCCTGACTGCGCTACCCTCTCTGTGGAATGCAGTTGGTCATGGTACGCGGTACATTACATCTGTCCTTAAACGCCACGTAGCATCACAGCCACCCGTGACATGACAACCGTGTTCACCAGGGATTTTGCACCCTTGAAAAGAATCCTATGCTCTATATTTTTCGAAGGTCCCTGTCAGTCAGGGCTCATGGAATCGTCCCAACTTTCCCAACCCGTGTACGGCTCCGCGGACCATGTAAAGCAAACACGCAGACGCCGACACCGTTTTGTCCACACAGCTGATAGAATTGGACAAACCTGTGTGGAACTCTGTAGGGCTTTGTGCAAAGCCTGTGCCAGTCTGTAGAGGACACAAGGGTATGTGCAGGTTTGTCCACACAGCTGATAGTATTGGACAAACCTGTGTGGAACTTTGTAGGGCTTTGTGCAAAGCCTGTGCCAGTCTGTAGAGGACACAAGGGTATGTGCAGGTTTGTCCACACAGCTGATAGTATTGGACAAACCTGTGTGGAACTTTGTAGGGCTTTGTGCAAAGCCTGTGCCAGTCTGTAGAGGACACAAGGGTATGTGCAGGTCTCTAAATAAAATCAAAGTTATTTTGCATAGCACATTTTGACGAAGGATTTAGGTCTGCGCATGCCTGTGTGGGTCTATGTGGGTCGGCACAAGTCTCTGTGAATCTGCGAACGTGTGCCCTGGTTTATGGGCAGTTTGTATAGACCTGAACCATTATGTGCCATTCAGTATTGGTCCCCATCAACATGACACCCCATGAATCCCCCACAATTGCAGAAACTTTGGAAGATCATGGACAAGACAGTAGTATGCAAATTCCACCCGCAGCCTTGCTGCCACCAGCCCCCTCAAAACATCACCTCCCCCGTCCCTCGCCTCTTAGTCTTCCTGCTGAGCCAAGTTGCCATCTTAGCCTGCCCAAAGATATAATTTAGCAAGCATACTCTTGCCTTCTCTGACACCTTGTACCTTGGCCCCCCGATATACACCTGCCAAGAGAATTGAGTTCCCAACCCCCTACACCATCCCCTCACTATCCCCGGCAGTCCCTCCAACCTACCACACTCTAGAAATAGAGAGAGAGAGAGAGAGAGAGATAGAGAAGAGTGGCAGTTAATCTTTCGTCCCATTCCCTGTTCTCTGAGAGCTGCCAACCTGCAGGAGAAGCTAATTCCACCTGCACTGGCAGCTCAGCTCACAGAATACAGCATCCTGTCACTGCCGCAGGGGAAACAGGGAGCAGCTTCCTCAAGGGGAAACCTCTCAATGAAAGAGTGGGGCTGGGTGGGAAAAAGGGAGCGGGGGATTTTTTATTAGATGCATTCATTATTGCAGTGATATTGGGAATATGATATTGTGAATACTTTTTGGAAAACATAACGATAAATATATTTCACAACAATGTATATACAGTACTGTGCAAAATTCCTAGGCACCCTAGATTTTTTATATACATTTTTTAGATGTTTATTTTTTGTCTTCTATTTGTCAGTAGAAAAGAGCACATTTTTGATTTCCAAACATTAATTTTCCAAAAAATTAATTGAACTATCTTCAGCAAAAAGAAGAACAAGGAGTTCTGCAACAGATGGTATGGCTGTCTGGGATTACCTGGACAGACAGAAGCAAGCGAGACAGCCAAAGTCTGCAGAAGAACTGTGGCAAGTTCTCCAAGATGCTTGGAACAACCTACCAGCTGATTTTCTTATAAAACTATGTACCTAACAGTGTACCTAAGAGAATTGATGCAAAGGCAGAGGGTGGTCACACCAAATATTGATTTGATTTAGTTTTTTACCATTTACTTCTCTTTATAGTCAATTGTTTGATATTTAGAAACTTTACATTTCATTATTTTTGAAAGCATCTTCGCTTTACAGAATGCCTAAGACTTCTGCACAGTACTGTATATTTTTTTTGCTAAATAAAACATGTATTGTACTGTAAATTACAAACCCAAATTCCTGTTTGGAACATTCCACAGTACCTGAAAATAAGATATCAAGAGTCTTTTTATATTCTTTTTTACCCAGTCATGATAGCATCATCCGTTTACCTGTGGAATGTTTTTTTGCCCCTGTCCCAACGTTTTTGGAATGTGTTGCAGGCATCAAATTCGGAATTAGCGTACATTTACAGAAATCCATCGAGTTCCCGATCCCCTAGTGATGGAAAGAGGTAGGCCTACTTATTGTCTGACACGGTAAATTTGATGTAGCAATTTGACATAGCTACACCAATAAGCCACTAAAGCCAGCCAACTGAAGCAGTTGTGGGTCCCGTCTATGGTCCCAGCAGGCAGTCGAGCAAGGACGTTGAGCAATACATTTTTCATGAAATGAGCTGCACAGATGTGACAGCCTTTCTATTCATATTTTGCAAACGTATCTTCGGACGGAGCCTTGAGGCTACGTTTGTGCAGCACAGTCAATTGTAGGTTGTCAATTTCATAAAAAATAGAAAACGACTAACCAGCCATATATCACTCTCAGCCAACAAATATCTTTTGCGCATTTGTTTCACTCCTAAGCAGCCAACTCCTCCAACAGCACAAGGTCAGCCATTGCAACGCTGACTAAAGACCTGTAGGTAATTTAAAGCAAATTTCATCCATTGGTCAAAGGTGTGTCTTAAATAGCATATTTAACATATGTAAAGTTAGCATTCAAATTTTACCAATTTAGAAAAATAGTACTGGGAGCATTCATTACCCTTATGAGACTAATTAAACAAGTTCATAGCCTACAATTGATTAATAGGCATCACCTAATGTGTTTGATTTTTGCAATCGTAACTTATTAGCTATGTGTGTCATAAAAACATATGAAGCGGAAACACATGGCGGGGACATGTTTTCCCTCTCTTCCTGCAGGTCATTATTTCACCCTGCAGGGACGGAGAGAGGAAACGAGGGAGGGAGAGAGGGACAGAAAGAGAAAAATAAAAAACCTGATAAACACAGAGGGAGGGCGAGAGAGGCTACACGCTGACTGACAGGCAAATTGCAGGTAATGTGCTCTAATGGTTTTAATAAGGTGGGGGGAGGGTGGCGGGACAGGTTGGGGGCGCTGCATTATCCGTGCCCCCACTTATGTCCGTCCTGTCTCCTTTCTTTTCCCCTTCCTCCTTTACTACCTCCCGCTCTACCTGATTCTGTCAAATGCCCCTCTCTCCTGTTGATGGCATCTGCCGTTAAACATATTTGGCAATACTAATGCAGAGATCGGGAAGGAGATCACGGCGCATCTGCCAGTTGGCACGCTGATCCAGCGCTTCTTCGAGACGGGACGGTAAAGTGAGATAAAGGAATAAGTCGGGAGCTCACGGATATTCAGCTTTATTACAAGCAGACCAACGCCTGCACAAGACAAGTGTCTTCATCGGGGTCAAACAGGAGACAATGGCAACTCACGCTTAAATAGCCACTAGTATCCGGTACGCAGTTCCCACTGGGTAGATTACACATCAGTGAAATTATCAATTACCCATGTCATCAAACCATGAGGTAACAACCATAGGCATCACACAAAACGATATACCACCCCCTCCATGTGTTTTATGTTTCTATAGAACTTCTATGTATATAGCCTACAGTAGTTTCAATATTTTTTTCTATCGGTATATTGTGTTGTGTGATGCGTATGGTTGTTACCTCGCGGTTTGATGACATTTGGCTATTTGATAATTGCACTGATGCGTATGTGTAATAATCTACCCAGTGGAAGGTGCACACTAGTGGCTATTTAAGCATGAGTTGCCATTGTCTCCCGTTTGACTCTGATGAAGACTCTATGCGTGTCCAAACGTTAGTCCTTTTGCAATAAATGCTGAATATCCGCGAGTTGCAGACTAATGCAGTTGTCTATCATATCCAATTATTGATGTTGAAGGTCTTCTCTGGCTCAGTATGACCCCCCCCCCCCCACCCCCCCTCAGATACACTTCAAAAGACTTTGGGAAAACATCCATTTACTAAGCGCTTGATGTTTTCACAAAGGCTTGTCATATGAGCTGCACTTCAAACACTGACCACAAGCGACTCCCCGGAAATACACACACCGTTATAAACACACCCACATAAATGCGCGTATGAACACACGCACATAGGCACACGCCTGCGCATGAACGCGCATTGTTATATGCGTGCCGCACACGCACGCACAGACACGCACGCACAAACCTACCTGAACAAAAAGAAACACACCAGCCTGAACACGCACACACTATCAAATGCACAATGACGAGGATTGCCGCAGTGACCCATCCTGTCGAGAGCTATAGAGAAAAGAACGTCTAACGAGAAAAGAGGCGTGAGCACCTATCTGCTCCTATGGGCCAGGCCATTCGGCTTCCCTCCAATTCGCTCAAGCCAAAAGGAGAAAATGGATGGTGTTCTGTGAAGGTGAATGGGCAACGCTTGCTTAAAGAGCACAATCGTGAACCGCTCCCCCGATGATTCATTAGGCTAGCGCAGGCTGTTCTGAAAACCGCCCCTCTGAACCCGCCTCCATTCAGCGCCGAGCGCCACTGGCGGTGTCGCCGTCACAGACAAGCTGCTTTATTAGCGCGGGCTCCAAAGTCCCGTTCGCTGTTTATAGCCCTCAGATCAATGGGGCAGCACATTGCCACTGTCTGCATGTTTCCGGGGATCTATTCTTGCCCCCGAGCGCTGTCATCATTTACATACTGATGCAAACTCCCTCTCATACAGTACAGGAAGCTCTCTCTCCTTCTCTCTCAGGTTCACGTGTGCTTCATTGGCATGACAACGCACAAATCGTCAAATCGCCAAAGCATTTAATTAGCTAAAGTATACAGCAAATAGTATAACAACATGATAAGCAATGAATGAATAGGAACACGAAAGGGTTTTAAAGTCATCATAATCTGATCGGTAAAACGCTGTAAATAATATTATCAGTGATCTGTCATATGTTTGCCTTGTCGAAAGAATTTGCCCACTCAGTGTCCTCCAGTCCTTTGGCAAGTAGGAATGTACTGGGAAGCTAAAGGTGTTATATGTTCCTCCCATAATAAAACTGCATGTTTTTGTTCTTGATCACATCGCAATCAGGGGACGGATGTTTCAGTCTTACTTACGAAAATACTGTTCTTCTACCGTTTCTAACAAGGAGAACATTCACCTTTCTCTCAACCAACCAAATGGCCTTTCCTCTTGTCAGAGCCAGGAACCCCCCCCCCCCCCCCCCTTTTCAGTTTCCAGTTTCCAGGGTGTGGCCATTGAGTCTGTACCTGGAACTAATTCAACGGGCAGAATATTCTGTTACATTAGAACGTCCCCTCTGCTGAACAGGAAGTTCATTCTAAACTGTTTCCTATGTTCTGCAACTGTCATCTGTGTTATGCTTCGTGGGGCGTGACCTCGGGGATGAAGGAATGTCGGCTCTGCTCGGTTGACGGTTGGGGGCGGGGCAACGTCACGCAATTTAACTGACCGAAGTATAACGGTCACAGCAAACTGCACACAATCACTCTCTCAGTCACTGTGCTTGCAACGTTCTGCGACAGGACATTCAGTTCAGTCCCATTTCCTTTCTGCAACGTTCATGCTTTGATGCTTTTAAATATGCCCCTGGTCTGTCTCTCTCTCTCATCACTCTTCTGCCTTTCTTGAACTTCCCTTCACGCTTTCAGCCTTTCCTTTCTTTCTCTTGTTCTTTCTCTTTTTTATGCCAGGTCCTCATGATTTTCTCAGTTTGCATCTCTGGCCCTGTTGCCGTTCCGTCATTGCTCTTATCGTTCCCTCTTTGTCATCGCCTTCTGTCCTTTATTTTTGTCCTCTCTCTTCCCCTCCCTCTCCTGTCATTTTATACCCTGAAAAATGGTCTGTTGCTCTGAGCCTCCCCCGTGTTTTAACAAATGAACAGGCCCGACCATCATGAAAACAAAGCAATAACCAGTAGACCACAGAATGTGCCAAAAACCTGGGATAAATAAAGGGAATCTGCTCCCTAGCATGTGGCAAATGTGTTTACAGATTTGCATGTGCCGGTGACTGGAGACTCCCTGCTGTTGTCGGGATCCTTGGCATCAATGCAGGAAAGGAGCTCGCGTTCGGTTCTCTGCCTTCCATTCCTGTAACTCTGCAAACACCATCTGCCCTTCCTCTAAATCCCCTCTGCACCTCTCCGTCCCTCTCTCTTCCCTCCTTCCCCTAATCCTGCCCTCAGCTTTACTTTCCCCCTCCGCAGTGAAACATACTCAGGTGGGAGTCTAAGCGGAGTGAGGAGCGCTTGCTGCGTCAGGAAGCTAAAACGCAGGCACATTTAAATGCCAGTGTAGCGCTGCTGTTGCGTTATAATGCGCTAATTAGCGAACTGGGGTTCCCGTTATGTCGCTCCTCTTACTGACTTGATTAAAGAAGACACCAGGGGCCACATGTATAAACAGTGCTGAGCAGAAAAATGCCCTCAGAATGCTGCGTAAGCGAGTTTCCGCGCAAAAATTCAGATGTATAAAATAAGACAATCTGCGTACCTCGGCACACGCTGCACACCACACGTACGCAATGTTCGGAGTCAGTGTGATATGGCGACACCATGATCAAAAGGCAGAGGGAGAAAATGTAAAACTTTGCGTAAGCAGATTTCCGACTTTCTCCCTGAGCATTCTTTCACGCATTTTTTTACTCAGAGTTTTATACATGTGGCCCCAGGAGTCAGGGACACAGGCAACTATGAACTTTATCACTTTTTCACTTCTCCACACCACTGCTCTCAGCTCCACACACTTGAAAGCCTTACTCCTCACCATACCTACTTCCTGTTCCGGGTCTACCCCCATTTTTATATCAGCAGAAAACTAGCAAACTAAATGCCACTCCAATTTTAGATGGCAGCCTAACTTACTTATTATTTAAATTAACTTGGTAATATATTTTTCAGCCTACATTAGGTTTATCAGAGAAAAACATCTTTTGTGTGGAGAAACTTACCTCCCTCCTGTTGGGGGAAGGGAAGATTAAGTGAAAATGTATTTATTTCCTGAATCCGGCAGTTCCAGCACTCAACACCCTTGGGGCATCAGACTACTTTATGGCAAGGACTGGCTCATCTGAAAGCTGACAACTTTAATAAATAAACTATCTTATGTTGTTGAAAGCACCATGATATTATTAACAAAAGATTCAGGGTTTTAACATCTTTGCAACAAGACCAAACACGAGTGGGTTACTGGGCAAAATATTACCGCCCATGTGACAAGACCAGTGGTAACACCCTGGCCTCCGATTGAAACTGTAAGTGAAAAGGTAAATTACAAACAGGCAAGCCCCTCACAACCATCATCTGCGTAGACATTTAGACTTTCAGTTGATTATTTCAAACAGATTGGCATTCAAACTGAAAAGGAAACCATGGGCCTCATATTCTTTTAAAAAAAAAGTTGTTTCAGATTTTTCCCCTTTTGATAGCCAATTGCACCGCTATGTAATTCAATTCCCCATAGCAACCGCTTGAGAATTAGCCGATACAACCCCGTCAGCTGGTGGTAGGAAGGAGGGCGCCGTGTCAGGAGAGAGAGAGGGAGGGAGAAACAGGCAGCAATATATAGAGTATATATATATATATAAATATAAAATATAATATACATAAAGAACAACATATCTGACCCCCATCCATGCAATATAAAAAGAGGCAGAACACCTGTTGCTCTTTGATACTCTGATCTTGTTTGGAACACAGTGTGCAAACACCCCCCCCCCCCCCCCCCCATACACACACACAAATATGTATATGTATACAACAAAGAAAGATGGTCAGATGTTCCGAATGTCCAAAGGCACCTCACAATAATGTATTTTACTTCAGCCTGCAGTGTAAGAAGTGGCATCATGGGAAATCAGGGGAGGCCATCATATCTGCATCTTCAGTCTGCAGCGTGTTTTTAGAAGTATTCACAATTTACTTGTATCCATACCCTGAGCCGGCGTGAGTCTGTATATCTACATCTATCACACACAAAGGAACAGTATATACTGCATGTATACCTAAACGTGTGTGTCTGGTTGTGCGTGTGCACGTAGGCGTGTGTATCTGTGCGTGCGCATATGAAAGGATGTGTTTTTCTCCATCTGACCTCTGACCCCACTCCCTGATTTTCTCCATTAAGGCTGCCTGTGTATTGCTACAGCAGGTTGCAAAGGTCAGGGGGCAGGAACAGTGATGGAACACAACGCTTTTATACATGCGGCATGTGAATCATAAATATCAAATCGCACTGATCTAGAGGAAGGCTGAAATACTGGCCTTGATGGCTTCCTATGCCACCCGATGTTATTTCACTGAAAAATATTAATTACTAGTAAAAACTGAACTAGAAAGTTCATTCACCTAATGATGACAACTGCTGAGGATTAAGTGGTTATCTTTTTTATCCAATCTGCATATGATGAGTACTGCTCTAATTTTCTAATTAGATATGACAATTAAAGCTAAAGGGGAATAATAGCATTCAATAAATACCACTTTTAGGAGGCAAAGCACAAAGGACACAATTTGATATTTTTATATGGAAGATGCTGTTTTCACAATTAATATAAAAACATCTTACGAAAATTTGTGAAACTGTGAGGGGGTATTTAGAGATATGTATTTTCACATAAAATCCCACACCTATAGGTCACATCGTATGGCCACCATATTGGATATTATAAATGCATTTATTTCTCAACATTCAACAGTGTGAATCTGATTGTTTAATACGTTTGTCATAAGGAACACTTATTAACATTTTTGAAGTCCACCATACTGAATTTCACATCATATTTGCCTCATCTAAAGGTACTTAATCTTCTCAAACATCATTTCACATATCAACATGGAACCACAAATGTGTTCTTTGGCTCCTCATTAAAAATGATTAGTTGATTCTTCCACTTATTTAACAAAACTGGTGGTCACATACGCAAATCTGTTTGGTGTTTTTGCATAACGTGCAGCAACTGACTGAGCCTGAACGTCTGAAGACCTACTGAACTGTACTGCCACCTAGTGATCATATTTTCCAAGATAGACCAGCTCACTCTGGCACAATAATCAGGTTAAAGGATGGTCAAATAAAACATGTACGATCAGGTTTCCTGTTCCCATATCCCAATGTTATTCATTGTGAGCTAAAAGATGAAACTTACAATATATATTTTATTGGTTTGCACATGGAAAAAATGCCATAGTTTCAAATGAAACAAAAAGTAGTGCTATGATTTTCAGCTGAAATTTACTCCAGGGAAAATGATCCTGTTGGCTAAGGCTGTTACCTCATCCATGGGTGAACGAGACAGACGGCCGAGTCCAACATCACCATGCAGGGAACACCATGTGTGAGACTTTTTTTGACACAAGTACCAGTCCAGCGATACACGATAGGACACATTTTTTCTGTACTGAATGACTAATTCTTTTAAGGTCGTGTAAAATTAGTTCTGCTGCCCCGCATTACATTTGGATATGCTCTCCCCTACTTCACCATCATTGTTTTTCTGGCTGAGAATTATGTGTAGGACCACTTTACTCGAAAAGTACGCATCTGACTGCAGACTACACCGAAAAACCAGAATAACCACGACTCAGATATGACCCGACTGGGTCTGACGGGAGCTGACTGTGGCTGTGGAAAGCTTTTATCCTGTAATTTCCTCTCAGCTCGCGTGCGTTTCCTGTCAGCATGCAGAGAACATGAGACATCGCAAAATGGACAATTTCCTTCCCTCGTCCGCCCCTCTCGTCTCCGAGCCGCAAGGTAACGCCAGTGAATTTTATCCCACAAAATATATCCAACGCCATCCCCTTTATCCTTCTTCAAGTTGACCTCCGTAGAAATGGAACGTTCCCCAAAATGGACGGCAGAGGTTATTGTGACGAGACCGATTTAAGACCATTCTCATTTGCTTTTCTCCCCCCTCCTAATGGGCTGCAGTCCCTGTGCTCTGCACGGCCGTGCTCAGGGATGGATTTTGGCATGCCAGTGTTTTATACAGTCATTGACATGTCTAATAACTCGGGACTAGAATTTGTGAGAGGAAAGAACTGCCCAAAGGAACGGACTGCCCACTGATAAATTAACAGGGTCGGAAACTTGACTCTAGAGCTGGGGGGTGGGGGGTGGGGGGTTAACACAGTTCTCTCTTCCTCCATCTTTTGGTCTTGCTCTCTTTCTCACTCCCTAGGACAGTAGGCAAATTGGAGTCCTTCAACTTGGAATTTATTATCCACCCAAAAATGCCAAACCAAGTGAAAGACAAGGCGAATTAAAGAAATTGTAGCAAAAGTCAACATGCACAGAAAGGGATTAAGGCTAACACCAGTGGAAATGAGACTAGCTGATACACAGCTCCCCCCGCTGGTCTCTGGCTCTACTACACGACCCTAACGCATTAATTTTTCAAAAAGATGACGTTTAGGGGCCCCTCCTGATTTGGGTCCAGGGTCAGCGCTATAGGCAAGTCAGTCCCGTGACAGATGCTAAGGTGGTCAGCTTGGGTTGCACTATTCATAGTATAGTATAGTATAGTATAGTATAGTATAGTATAGTCATGGCATTAATATGCTTTAAAACATAGTGGCATTTATTGTAGCTCCAAAGTTAGTTGTGTTCTTGAACTGAAACTATTATAATTATCATCATTATTACGTGGGTTCCTGTTCCACATTTTGGGACTGGGTAAAAAGAACACCTACCGAAAATGAATTCTGTGGTTGTCTGGTATATTATTTAGAGAGAAATTAACTGCATTATCAATACTTTTGTCTATATATTAACAGGGAAATTGTCTGTGATCTGAAACAGACTTTTGCTTTTGTTTACCTTGAAGTTGCCAAGTTTAAAAAAGCTTTAATTTGTGTGCCCTTTGGGCGGGGTGTCAATGAAGAGGGACCATATTTCACGCTATTCAATGCAACATTTGATTCTGTTTATATACCAAGTGTCTCCGGATTGTTTGTAAAGTAGCTGTCCATCCCCAGTAGGATTAAAAATGCTGCGATTTGTTTGTAAGTTGAATCCGTCAATGACCTTCAATATGCACTTATTGTACGTCGCTTTGGATAAAAGCGTCTGCCAAATGATTACATTACATTACAATGTAATGTAATTCTCCCACCTCCTCATAGAGACACAGAAACGTGTGATGTTTGTTGAGGTTTTTATTGGCGAGAGAAAGAAAAGCAGACCGAGGTATTTTCCGCATACTCAAATATTTAAATTCATTTCATGAGAGCAAGAAGTACAGAAAATCTGGTTGTTCTGAGGATGTTCTACACAGCTGCAGAACACATGGATTCAAGTAGCATTTTGGTAATGAAAAAAAAAAAAAAACAGTTTACATAACGGACCTTTGTTGCAAATAGCTTCCTTTTTCCAACTTACACAATACTCACTGAAGAATAAGAGTTTGTAATCATTTCCCCTTCAGTTTAGACTTAAACCCAAAAACAAACAACACTTTCTTTTACAGGCTCAAATTAACCAGGTTCAAAAATGGAAAGTTGGTCTGTTCCATGGGACTATCCGCTCCAGGCAAAGAAGTCTGCATCACGGCCGTTTCTGTGCAATTCCCATCTCATCATCTTTTGACACTAGCAGGCTTACTCTAGGGAAGTGTGTGAGGTAGAGTAATACAGTGTAGTACGGTCCACAATGCCACAATGCAATCCGTCAAAAAAAAACTTGGCAGTGTGAAATTCCAGTTTATTGTTCTAAATAATTACGTCAACCCCCGACCATACAGAAAATTCTGCCTGATCAGCATCGATGAATCACAGATTCATCAGAGAGGGCGTTGTGAGCAGAGGCAGCAAGGCAGACGGCTGCCGACAAGTCCCA
Source organism: Synaphobranchus kaupii (assembly GCA_029718625.1). Lineage (NCBI taxonomy): Eukaryota > Metazoa > Chordata > Actinopteri > Anguilliformes > Synaphobranchidae > Synaphobranchus > Synaphobranchus kaupii. The sequence goes on from CM056392.1 coordinate 31,497,219, forward strand.
CATTGGCAGAGAGCACAAACTGGAGGGCGCATGGAAGTGAGGCTCCTGCTTACCCTAGCCAGACCTCGGCAGTGGCAGCAGTGCATTGTGGTATATGAAAAACCCCAGTGTTTGGATTCAATTCCAAGACATGTCAGTTTAGAAAATTGTAAGAATTCCCACACCTGTCCACTACATGACAAATAAGGGTGTGCAGAATTTACATGACTTCATAATTTTGTGTTTAAACCCATCAAATGGGAGATGACAACCAAAAGGCACTTCTGTCAGAGAACTCTGTATGGTGTGTAAGTCAAAAAAAAAGAAAAAGAAAACACAAGAGTGTTTCTTCTACGATTAAGGATCAACATGTATACACATAATATTTTTAGTCTCAAAAGGGATATCGTTTCCCAATGATTTCACCAACATGGTAAATTTGTTCTTTGCTTTGAAAACCGAACATGACAAAAGTCGCAAAAGTAAACGGAACAACTGACCTGCAATGAAACCCATTTTTTCTAGCTTCTTTAAACAGACATTTAAATGAAGGCGAGGTATTTAAAGAATTGTAAATATAAAAAAAAAAAAACTGCCAATGGCATTTATTCAGTTGGCAAATACTATTTGCTAATAATTGGAAACCTTAATGGACCACATCATGATACTATATTATACTGAATTAAACCAATCTTAGGCAGATTTCATTTCGCCGAAAAAGACAGATGCATCGCACTGCATGGTGTTGTCATCAATGCCTTTGGTGCTTCACGGTCTTTTTCTTTTTTTCTCGATATGAATCATTACACACACCTGACCAGGCGGTCCACCGATGAGTTTGAGAACCACTCTGCAAACATCCACAAACATTTTCCTTCTTATTTGTCTAATGATCGGACAGTAATGGATCAGCTGTGACAGGAGCAGTAGCTATGGCGCCAGATAGAGATCCTACCATATGGTCCGAGTGATGCCTACTCTGGTGGCCCGACGTTTGGGGGACAGGGGTGGGCTTCTAAATCCTCTGCTCCCCCAGTGACGGGGACGCATAAACAGTTACACAGCTGTGCTTGGCTCCCAAATGCATCTTCTCACCAGCAGAAGCAACAGAAAGGGAAGGGTGTTAGTGACCAGCCATCTTCTCACCAGCAGAGCGAGGGGGAAGGGGTGGGCGTGGATGGATGGAGCAGGCGTAGGTGTGCAGGGCCGCGATTGGTTGCTGGTCAGTCTCAGTCCGGACCGTCCGGCAGTAAGGGGTCTTTCTCGATAGCAGAGGTCCTGGGGTCCGTGTTTGGGCGGGGCATCTTGGCCTTCTCAGAAACGTTCTTCTACACACAAGTATCGGGGAGACGGAACAAAACGGAGAAAGGCAGAAGTTGAGATGTGCAGACCAGCACAAATGCATCCGCCAGGCTACCACGGCAACCATGCAAACTCCCAACACCCATGACTTTCTGCTGACGCCTGATGATGCAACACCTGACCTCTAACACAATTTCTTCTGAGGCCTGCTGACGCTAGCACCCCTCTTTATCGTTAGTTCGATATTTTAATGTTTTCTGCTTTTAAAGAAAGATCATTTTTAAAAAATAAAAAAAAAACTTAAAGCTCCACACCATTTCATTTTAGAAAAACGACACATTTTGGCCAATAGCAAACAACATTGAAGTTACACACACACACACACACACACACACACACACACACACACACACACACACACACACACACACACACACACACACACACACACACACACACACACACACACACACACACACACACACACACACACACACACACACATAATGAAAAGCAATGAATACCCACAGATAATGAAAATGTAAAGACTCCCTTAAATGCAAAAACACTGAAAAATCTGGGAAAAGGTATCTGGGTTCCTGAACAATAAATAATGAAGGATCAGATCATTCCACAATCCAAACTGTTGGCTGGTCTCAAAAGAAAACAAAGAATGTGTGGTGGAGGGTGGTGGGGATGAGGGTGGATTCAGAAAGGCACCCGTGTGAGCACAAAAAACATTTCAGAGAAGATCCGTGTCAAAACGGCTACCCACCCGCTTCAGTTTTTTCTACTTGCTTCGAATCAGCACTCCACTCTTTTCCTGAGCCTTTTACACTTTCCTAAAAGACAACCAACCCTTATTTAACCTGAATAAGTTAAGGAATCGTAAGATCGGCGCCGCGTGCGTTCGGCTGTCATCACTGATTACAGAATGAAATGCATTTCACCAGTTCAAAGTTCAAGCATGCACCTGGATCATCGTCTTTCGATTTTGGTTTGCGTACCCATGCAGGAAAAAGCAAAGTGATCCCTTTAAAATGGGAACACGTGGCTTTTCCGAAATCAAGAAGTGGTTATGCACATGACCACGGGACAAATTTCTCTCATGCCTTTTAAAATCTGGATAAAGATCTTTGCCGGAGGGGCGCGATGATTTTTCCAAGACATTACATTTTACACTTAGTAGTCACACATGCGCACGTATATGAGAATATGTTTTTGAACCCAAAAGCAGTTCAATGACTGATCACAGCTCCATTTGCAGGTGACAACTGATCAGGTCAAATTTGATGTCATTTTGATGTGCTCAGAGGAACAGGAGATTTCTAACAAATTTTTGTGTGGTGTGACGAACCCCTCCATCCTGTGACTTTGGCGAAATAAACTTTGCAGCCGCAGACCTCTGTAAGGAAACAACAGTGCAACTTGGATTCCCAGTTTCACACAAACAAACGCAAAAAATAGAAAAACACGTGGAAGACTGTGTGAGAATTACAGAATAAGCAAAAGGAAATATGCACAGTCGAAATCACTGTGACAGGCGTTTTATAGAAATATGGCCCATTATTTATAGGAATGCCGATCTAGACAAAATAAAACCATTACATGTCGAGATGTGATGTCCGTATAGATAAGCCAGGCATGGGACCTATGGTATATGAAATGACTGCATTGAGTAAAGCATTTCCAAACTAGCCTTCATCACAGGTTGCACATGACAATGACAGAAGGCGTGTACTGCAACACAAGCCAGACTTTGACTCCAGATAACCTTGACCATAGCACAATGCCCTTTCCACTGGAGCAATTGCTGAAATAAATCTGTTGCTCTTTTAACAAGGATTATTACATACTAATAACATAACGTGATGAACTCAATGGATTATCGCCTATGGTGAGGACCTATCAGAGGCAAGACCTCTAACAGCTGAAGTGCATTCAAGTCATTGGCTGTGTCCAAATCAGAGCCCTATCTACTGCACCCGGTCTCCTGCGTACAGTGCACAGGCAGAAGTGTGCTGTCTAACGTGCACTGTGTAGCACGCGACGTGCAGTCCGCGAAAAATATCCGCCATACTATTTTCCAACCATTCCAACTATTTTCCATTTTTAAAAAAAAAATGTTTTTTTTAAATGAAGCTTCACGTCATATTTATGCAACCAAAATGTTTGTGTACTTCTTGAAGTGTGCTCCCGAATGTACTCAGCGAAACCCCAGAAGTAAGTGTATCATACAGGGGATTAAAGTATACTACATTTAGAGAACATTGCGCCTACCTTTTTTTTTTTTGTTGTTTTTTTTATTTGTTTCTGATTTTTACCCATTTTCTCCCAACACCTATTCTAATCCAATTCCCCCCCCATGTAGCAACCGCTAGAGAAGCACCGCTATACAACCCTGTCAGCTGGTAGTAGGACGGAGGGCGCCACGTCCTCTACAGGGCGCGACTCCTCGAACTCCTGACCGTGATTCCAACTCGCCCAGGGCCTTCCGTGCATAGCGATTCTCTCCGAGCCCCTTTATTTAAATTTTTTTTAAATTTGGTACCTCGGGCACAGACAATTTGAAAATGTGGATGGTGAGGTGGGGGGGGGGGGGGGGTTTGTCTGTGGTCCACAGCTTACCTTATTGTGTAGATGCAGGACAATGGCCCCTATTATGGTGAGAAGGCCCAGCCCGATGAAGATGTACTGCATGTACTCCATTACAGCAGGCAGCACCACCAGGTTGGTGTAGAAGGTTTTGAGAACAGGGCCGTCGATGTACCCTCTCTGCGATGGATAAGAATCTGTTAGCGCGGGCGTGGTGGTGGTGGGGGGATGGAGTTATCCACAACAAGGAAGTGTCAACCAGGGAAAACACTTGTGTGTGACATTGCGCAACGGGAATTACACGCTAGCTGGCAATTTTCACTCGCATGGGACATTTAGTCGAAAATAAACACAAAACGGGGCTTTATACAAATTAAATTTATTTCTGCAGGTCAACTTTGGGCGGGTCAGGCATTCAGGGAGGGAATGCAGACAGCAAAGACTTACCTCTTCAAACCATATCATGGGCATCATCACCTCAGATATCTCGCCCGTTTCTCTGAAAAAAGGCAACAGAAAACGTGAACGTTTCCCAGTTAGGGACAGAAAACACATCCAACCAGACCTGAAGCATAACTTATAAGCCTTTTTATCGCGGCTGTAATTTTTTAGCCAACATTACATTACAGTGCTTTCATTCGCTCTTCCTTCACCACCAAATGCATTGCTCCTTTAGCACGGCGGTTACCATTTAATCTTTTGTCAGTTTATATGCGTTATATGCGTTAAACCAAGACATCATAGAGCCAAAAAATAATACTGATGACAGCGTCATCTAAGAGCTGAATGTGGATCGAACTTCTAGTTACACAGAACATAAAGAATTAGCATGCTTCTACCGATCCTAGTGGCCATCGCCAGGGGGGGGGGTTTGGGGTTGGGAGGTAGTCCCCTTGTACTTACGTGATGCCCTCAACTTGCTTGATATACAGATTCAGCTGCAGCCGAATAGACACATTCATAGGCACACCAGTCACCTGGAATGGAAAAAGTGTGTGAGCGCTGTGCGTGCATACGTGTATGGGGACGGTACCGTCCAGATCCATGACCTTCACCGATGGCCCCCCCGACTGCTCATCTGTCCCTGTAGATTCCCCAAACGCTGTGTCTTCCAGGCCCACAAGCCACTTATTGTGGATTTATTATTTTTTTACATCTAATAAAAATGTAATTTGATGGTGCAGTGGGACTTGGACCGGTGGAGGAAGGGCAGTCTGGAGTCACGCATACTTGTTGAGTGGGCACACACACCTGGGGTACATTCGCAAAGCACCACAGGGCTTAAAGGTGTGCTTCGTTCCAACTGTAATTAAAGCAGCACGTCACATAATATACAGTATATGTGACAGATGATATAGAATAGTGAACAGGCAGTTGATCAGTACCCTCAAATACATTAATGTTTTATGTGGCATTACCCAACTCTACTGGATGACCATATACAAGACGCAGGATAAGATAATGGAATAGCTGTGCTTATCTTATCTTAATGCTATCTGGAGAACCAGTTTTCCTTCAGGGAATGGACAGGGGGGTAAATGGGAAAAGAGGGGGGGCGCACCTAGCCCCGATTTCTGAGAGCCTCGCCTCAAAGTCCAAACGCCTTCCACAAGAACCACCAGCACCCTTTTCTGCTAAGTCTCCTCATGTGTGTCTCTCAATATTCCTTTTAATTGTGGTGCAATGCAAGCACTATAATGCCATAAAAGCATTATGATTCAACTATAAATCCCATTCATGGCAATTTCCAATTACCTTATCACAAGGGCCACGGGCAATTTAGACGAAAAAAAAGATAAGCGAGCAATTTTACAACCCGGGGAAGCAACAAGGTCTGAGCGTCGCATGAGCTGTTCAAGGCTCCGGGCCATCCCCATGCACAAAGACACAGGCACAGGAAAGAGCACCGCACTGCTGGTTGGAAAGATAGGATTTTGGGGACTGAGACTGGATGTGTTTTTTCTTTGCTTCTTCCCCTTTTCCCCATGCAGGAAATCAGGGAGATTGAGTAGGCTACACCTGTGTTGTTACATTTTATTGGCTTTTCTAGTTTTGATACAGTGAAGGTCAAAATGGCAGGTGGAGGTGGAAACATACAAACTCCCTCTGGTGTAGCTGTGAAAACCTTCTATTCCTAGAGAACAGAGCATGTTAAAAATATATATTCTGATTAAGGAAGATGCAAGGAGCAGAATTAGTTATATTTGTAACAAATAATTACCGTAGTTCTTGTATTGTATACGAAAACGCTTCTGTCCACTGAAGTGGACATCATGCATTAAGAGTTGTAATCTGCATGTGTGGTCTATGTTTTCAAGGGGCCATTTGGGGCACATTTCTGTGACCTAGGCGGGTGAAACACATGCGGAGTTTGATGTGAAAAAAACATTGCTCTGTTTTGTAATAATTCATGCATGAAAGGGTTAAAAGAGGGTGGTTTCTCACAGGGAGGCTACTGTCCTTTTTGCGTTTGTTTGGCAACCAGGCACACGTCAGGTTTTCTCCCTTTAAGCCTTTTTGTCACGTTTTTTTGGAATGTTTGATTAATTTGTCTTTGTACCGTGTTAACTATATTTTCTTCCCCATAGGTATATCCATTGCCATTATTTAATAAAATATTTTGTTTCACCCTATTTCCGTATATGTCTTTTTATGTCACGGTTGAGATCAGGGGGAGATTTCAGCCATAAAAATTGGGTGCTCGTCCGAGACTGGACGTTCTTTCGAGCCGTTTTGCAACTTCGATAGGATTATTCCATCATAGTTTTGATAACCGTTTTGTCATCTGTTTGCCTGCATATTTCAGGTTGTTGCGCTGTGCTATGTTTCAGGTGGAAGTGTGCCATTTTGGGTCATGTTCCGGTTTACACTTTCTGCTTTTGTCTATGGAGTGGACGTTCGCTGTGTGACACTTGTACATTTGGTTATCGTTTATTTCTGTGATTTGCGCCGTTTTGGTAATTTCCAGCGTGTTTTGGTCTACACAGCTTCATTAGCGTTTGCATTAGTTAATGTGTGCACTTGGCAGTGTTTTCTCCCCTGTTTGCTGCCTGTTGAATAGCTGGTCGCTGCTACTTCTTATACCACTAAAACCCCTGGCAAAAATTATGAAATCACCACACTTGGAGGATGTTCACCCAGCTTTTTTACTAAGTAGCAAATAAATAAATCACAGATATGACACAAAACTATTTTTGTTTAATATCTGAACATTCTGGCTTCATGAAACATACCTCAAACAAATTAAATTAAATTATTTTAATTAATGGCATATTTTTTTTCCAGATCAAGTAGAGAAAAAAAATTATGGAAGCACCTTGTAATTTGCATTTCTAAAACAAATGCCGGCACAAGTATAAAAATGCAAATTAGTCTGCAGTTAAAAGGGAGTGCTTACAGACCTTAACGAGCTGTTGGACTTTGCTAATTGAAAGAAAACATGGCCCCAACAAGAGAGTTGTCAATTGAAACAATCGAAAGGATTATAAAACTCCTTCAAGAAGGAGATCCAACACCGAGTGTGGCAAAAGATGTTGGTTGTTCCCAGTCAGCTGTGTCTAAAAGTTGGTGCAAGTATAAACAAAATATGAAGGTTATAAAAAACATACGGGTAGACCAAGGAAGACGTTAAAGCATCAGGATAGAAAACTCAATGCAAAATGCCTTGAAAAAAGAAAATGCACAACAAAACAAATGAAAAACAGGAAACAGGAGTCAATGTTTGTGACAGAACTGTAAGAAATCGGCTGAATGAAATTGGATTTAAATATAGAAAAGTCAAACGAAAACCAGCACTAAAACCTAAACAGAAGTAAACAAGGTTACAGTGGGCTAAAGAGAAGCAATCATGGAGTGTGGATGATTGGAAGAAAGTGATATTCAGTGATGAATCACAAATCTGCATTGGCCAAGGAGATGATGCTGGAACTTTTGTCTAGTGCCATTCTAATGAAACATATAAAGATCACTGCCTGAAGAAAACAATCAAATTTCCCCAGTCATTTATGATATGGGGTTGCATGTCAGGTAAAGGACCAGGGGAGATGGCAATCATTACCTCAACAGTCAATGCACAGGTGTACATTGAAATTTTGGACACTTTTCTCATTCCATCGATAGAAAATAGGTTTGGTGATGATGAAGTAATTTTTCAACATGATAATGCATCTTGCCACAGAGCAAAGAGTGTGAAAGATTTTCTTCAGGAAAGGCCTATCAACTCAATGACATGGCCAGCAAACAGTCTGGATCTCAATCCGATTGAAAATGTATGGTGGAAATTAAAAAAATTGGTCCATGACAAGGCTCCATCCTGCAAAGCTGATCTGTGAACCGCTATTCAAGAACGTTGGAACCAGCTTGATGGACAATATTGTTTTTCATTAGTGAAGTCCATGCCTCAAAGAATTTAGGGCGTCATAAAAGCCAGAGGAGGAGCAACAAAGTACGAATTGTGATTTTTTTTGTTGATGATTCCATAATTTTTTCCTCTACATTGACTGATTCCATAATTTTACTCTACTTGATCTGGAAAAAAAATATGCCATTAATTAAAAGTATTTAATTTAATTTGTTTGAGGTATGTTTCATGAAGCCAGAATGTTCAGCTATTAGTTCAAGAGTCGCTTGGTTTCAGTCCTGTGGACTTAGTATTTGGCCATAGTGCGTGGCCCTCAAAGTTTTCTGCATCTGATGAGTCTCAAAATCTTCTTGACTATGTTTTGAAATTTAGATTGCATCTACGAAAGGTATGTCAGTTGGTTTAGTCTAATCTTGGTGTGTTGCAACGTCGTATGAAGAAGCTTTTTGATCGACGTGCTATGATTCAAGCATTTTCCCCTGGTGACAAAGTGTTAGCATTCTTGCCTGTTTCTGGATCAACACTGAGAGCCCGATATAGCGGTCCATATACCATAATTGATAAGGTTGGTGAAGTTGATTATTTTATTGCTACACCAGAGCGCAGAAAAAAAAGCCGTCTCTGCCATATAAATATGTTAAAGCCTTATCATGAACGGAGTTCAGAGTCTGTCAAGCCTGTGTTCAGTTCCTCAGCTTGTCTTCCTAATTTATCTGTCACGTTATCTATAAATCACAGAAGGGGCTGTGGATGACGTGGCAGGGCCATCCAGATGTGTTGTGGAAGGTCGACTGAAAAATTCTGAAATGTTATGCTGTTTGTCTGAACGTCTTTGACATCTTTCAGATTCCAACTGAGCTGATATCCTGGGTCTTGTAGATTCTCACCATGAGTTATTCTCGGATGTGCCGACTCGCACCTCCTTAGTAGAACATGACATCGACGTGGGTAACGTAACTCCAGATTAAACAGTATGCCTACCGTGTGAATCCGATTAAGCGGGTACAAATGCAAAAAGAGGTCAGTTATATGTTGAATAATAACATTGCAGAACCAAGTACGAGTGCGCGGAGTTCTCCTCGCATCTTTGTTGATAAAACGGATGGCTCTTATCATTTTTGTACTGACTATCGCTGTGTAAATTCAGTTACCAAGCCTGATAGTTATTCATTGCCAAGGATGGATGATTGTGTTGACTGAGTTGGATCTACTGTTTTTGTCAGTTCTATAGATTTTTTAAAAGGCTACTGGCAGATTGGTTTGTCTGCTTGCGCTCGTGAAATATCTGCTTTCGTCACTCCTGATGTTTTTCTGCAGTACACAGTCATGACATTCGGGTTACGAAACGCGCCCGGTACGTTTCAAAGATTGATCAAAGTAGTTTTGGCAGGACTAAGTGGTTATGAGTAGATGACATTGTAGTCTATAGTGCGACATGGGCCGAGCATATAAACATACTAAGTGCTTTATTTGACCGATTATCTGCGGCCAACCTCACCATTAATCTAGCCAAGTGTGACTTTGGTAAAGCTACCGTTACCTATCTCGGTAAGATTGTAGGGGGTGGGCAAGTTCGTCCAGTGGAAGCTAAGGTGGAGGCTGTCGTACGTTGTCCCTCTCCCACATGCCGTAAGAAATTGAGGCGTTTCCTGGGCATGGTGGAATACTAAAGAGGGTTTTGCAAAAAATTTCTCAGCTCTTGCTATCCCACTCACTGACCTTCTCAGCCCTAAGGTTGAACTTTATTTGTCTGACGAGTGTCAGGCAGCTTTCGAGAATATTAAGGCACTACTTATGCATGCGCCAGTTCTGTCTAGCCCTGACTTTATGCGCCCTTTCAGACTCGCGGTTCATGCAAGTGATTGATGCAGGTGCTGTACTCCTCCAAGAGTTACCTGATGACATTGAGCACCCTCTTTGTTATTTTTCAAGAAAGGTCATTGGTCATCAGAGGAACTATTCGACTATCGAGAAGGAGGCCCTCGCCTTAATTCTTGCTTTGGAACAGTTTGAAGTTTACATAGGAGCTTCTGCTTTGCCATTAGTTGTTTATACAGATCATAATCCTCTTGTGTTTCTTCAGAGAATGAAAGACAAGAACCAACGTTTAATGCCGTGGAGTTTTTTTTCTTCAAGGCTTTGACCTTGATATTAAACACATAAAGGGCAAAGATAACATCATTGCTGATGCATTGTCTCGAGAATAGACCATAGAACTGATTGTAAATATGTAAATACTGTTTCCTGCAGCAGTACTACCCCTTTTATTGTGGCTAATAGCCACAAGTTGGTGGTGGGAGTGTGACGGCTGCAGGCCATTTTTTCTTTGTTTCTCCCCCTTTCCCATGCAGGAAATCAGGGGGATTCAGTACACTTGTGAGGAGACCTTAACCCTTTCATGCATGGAGTCCACTACAGTGGACAGGCTTTTCAAAGTCTATTTTAACATCGTCAAAAATATTTGTGATCTCCAAAAAAATATCAGAGCAGATTCCTTGCACCATTGCCTAAATTTTGATATAGTCTATCTTGTTACATTGTATTGGCTTTTCTAGTTTTGATACAGTGAAGGTCAAAATGGCAGGTGGAGGTGGAAACATACAAACTACCTCTGGTGTAGCTGTGAAAACATTCTATTCCTAGAGAACAGAGCATGTTAAAAAAAAAATTCTTATGAGGGAAGATGCAAGGCGCAGAATTAGTTATATTTGTAGCAAAAAATTACCGTAGTTCTTGTATTGTATACGAAAAACCTTCTGTCCACTGAAGTGGACATCATGCCTTAAGAGTTGTAATCTGCATGTGTGGTCTATATTTTCAAGTGTTTTTTGGAATGTTTGATTTATTTGTCTTTGTAACGTGTTAACTATATTTTCTTCCCCATAGGTATATCCGTTGCTATTATTTAATAAAATACTTTGTTTCACCCTATTTTCATATATGTCTTTTTATGTCATGGTTGAGATCAGGGGGAGATTTCAGCCATAACACTGGATCAGTGTAGGCTTTATATGAGGATTTACGAAACCGCAGGTAAGTGAGCGGTGGCGTCCGGGGATAAGGACAGTTCGGACCCACTGTGGCTATTGAACCAAACGCCCAAGTAAACCATATTGGTTCAAACCATAGATTGTGTAAAAATATGGACAAAGTCAGTGTGACGACCGAATTGAGTCTCCTGAAGACTTTTTCGCCGCCCGTTTGTACAAACTGCTTCTGCTCCGTGGAGCCGAAGTGATGTTGTCAGGAGCAGGGTCAACCGGATATGGTCTTCATGGTCCAGGCACAGTATGATTGACAGTTTGGGGTGGAGAAGCCCATAACCTAACCAAGCCCATCATTTTGCAAAACGAACTCGCGGTAAACTTCCTCAAGTTGCTAATGTTTTATAACATAATATTTAATTTTCATCCTCGATTTTACTGTGTCATTTATTCGCATTGAATGTGTGGTATTCGTCACATAATTAACGTTCATTCAGTTATCTTTAATTTATATTGCTAACATCAGCTAATTTGATTAGCTAGATAGCATTCCAGCTGAGCTCGGTAGCCAAGCTTGACGCACTGCATCACCACATACGGACGAACATAGGGTAACGCTATTGCCATGAACTATATTGACGGTCAATCAATCACGTTATTTTGACAAGACAACTTTCATTATAAATGTCCCTAGTGCCGCTAGAAAGGTAGCAAGCTGTCCCCATAGTCTTAAATTAGCAAACCACCACCGTCTTTTTGGCTAACCGCTTATTAACTTGACTGTGACAGAGCAGTTTGTCACGGTTTTCTGCAGCATGAAACCCCGTTCTGAAAACTGTTCCAGTCAGCATTGTAGGTTAGTGGGTTCACACGCTAGCTAAGGCATAGTAGCCTACTGTACATCGTAGCTGGAATTAACTTTAATCTGCATCCTGTAACCTAATCACAAACATTGCAAACATTTACAAACGCAGACTCTGTATTCTTTTCCGATAAATTATTGGTTTTATTTCATACATCCCCGTATTGAGTCAGTACAAACATACCGCTAACACTTTGGCTCTATTCCCCGCACATTTTCTTAATTTTTGGGACTGAAAAAAAATAATCCAGCCGTAGGAATGTCCGGTTAGGGTTCTAGTTGGAGCAGCTGGCTAACGTTAGTAAAGTTAACTAGGCAATCACGGTAGCTAGACAACTTATATGGCCAGCCAACAAGGATGACTTTAAGGAAGTCGAATAACAGTTGTGCTTGCCATAAGCTATCGTTAGCTTACTAGCTAACATTAAATGTTAAAACGACTTGCCGTGAGCTATCGTTAGCTTGCTAGCTAGCTAACCCAGCATTGCTAAGCAATGGTAACATTCATGACAGGGGGAGTATGGCGATTGCGTAGGGGAGGGGGTGGAATAGCTAAATTAATATCTAGGTTATACAGGTATGGAGCAATTTAATTCATATACTTAGCCCACAGTTTGGCTGCTTGCTCAGAGACGCTGGGCCTGTAGTGTCGCTGCAACATCCCCTGCTGTCTCATCTCACAAAACAGTATTTTTTATTTATTTTTTTGTAGTAGACACATCATAGCTCACTCCAAAATGAATATGTGATGACATGTTAATGATGAGCGAGTAAGGCAGTCAATTTATTATGTTATGAACTGCGTCCACAAAACAACAGCTTGTTCACGGTAGGCTACTAAGGGATGTTCTCCATCGACTTCCACTCAAAAATACAGCGTGTCTCCCTGTCCCAAGCATAGACTGTATAAAAATAGGTCCCAAGCATAGGTTCCAGGACGCCAGGCTTTACGCGTTTTAGACTTAGATTGTTGTCTCCCCCTTCTGGTCCGCCCCTCCGAGTGAGGGCAGTGAGAACCCTATAGAATCTTTGGCAGTGACCCCAGGACTCAACCTGTCCCTCTGATTGGTCCTGAACAAATGTTAATACCCTGTCAAAACGACACAATAATAAAAAACATCGGCACATGGTGAGGCATTAGACGATGGAAAAGCACCTATTGCCACTACATTTTCTTGTGGAAAAAATTTATTGACTTAGTATTTTGACAACATTGCTGCCATTGACTTACATGGTGAAAGACCTATACTGGAGCCAACCGCAGTGGCGCTAGTGAGCAACTGCACTATGGCCGCTCCCAGCCCAACCAGGAAGTAAGCTTCAAAACAAAAGCCTGGCTTTGGCCCCTTGGTTCAAACTGATAAGGAGTGTTTTTGTAGACAATTCAGATAAGCCCAAAGTGGGCTCACTTTTACAGTCAAACTGCATGATAAGAAAAACATTGTATAATCATACGTCATGGTCACCATGACATACTTCCTACACCTTACCGTCCCACAGATAAGCTACTGACTAGGCTTCCAAAGGTCACTTTAGCAGGACAGTACCCCCCCCCCCCCAATGCAATCTTAAAAATAATCATATTTTATAAGCATTTTTCCCCATAAGAAAAATGCTGATATGTACATCTTGACTGCTGGTTGCGAGGCCTAGTTCACACCAGATCAGAACAATGCAATTATTATCAACACAAGAGAAGCAGATTATACACTAAAAACAAATGTCTTCAATGAATGAATTAATCAAATGTATCCCTTTCCTTACATCTCCTGCACCTTACATCATTGCATTTCTTTGCTGATATTAAAAGATGTTGTAAAATATTAGAAGAATCAGACCATAAACACAATCACCATGACAACTGCTGACCTGGCAAAAAGAAACCCTCCCCAGTCCCTCCTACCAGCAAACCAGTATAATATCAGTGTCACACAAACACCTTGTATGTCCAAAAAAGGAATAACATTTTCTACCCACATTCACCAGCACATTACTATTCACAAGAGGATGTGAACCAACTTTATCAGATGTTGGGTTATGAACCTATATGTAACCACCTCAAAGGGGGTTTACTTACTGGATGGATATCGATGAAGAGGCCGTGGTCATGTTCAGTGGGGTCCAGCCCAAGGACGAAGTTCCGCAATACGGGGTCAGCGTTGTAGAAGTGCGGGTGTGAGATGAAGACTGGGCTGTCTGAGGGTTACAACAGAAGGGGGGAACCCGTCAGGATGTATCTTTAAAGGGTAAGGTGGGGTGGGACGGGTCAGTCTAAGTGAGTGAGTGAGTGAGTGAGTGAGTGAGTGAGTGAGTGAGTGAGTGAGTGAGTGAGTGATTCAGAGAGTAAGGAAGCTCATTAGTATGCGACTGAGGGAGAGAGTGAGCGAATCTGGGAGAGTGAGTGAGCTCATTAATGAGTTTGGGAGAGAGAAGGTGAGTGAGTGAATGAGAGAGTTAGTGAGTGAATGAGTCAATCAATCGGTGGGTGAGTCTGCTGGTAAATCAGGACAGTGTCTCTGTGGTCACACTGGCAGACAGACCAAAGTGTCTGCTTAGTCTTAGGCCTTTGCATGCTGTCTGTCCGTGTGCGTGAGTTTATGCCTCGGATTCAGACGGTCTCCTCCATGTTGGTTTTTTTACTCACGCTGCCTACAGCTGCTCACGTTCAGGAGGCCTGACTGCCTGCAGGGACAGAAGCCCTCGTTGGGAGGGTAGACAGAGCCGTTGGCGAAGAGCGTTGTTGGAGCCACAAAGCGGTACACCGGGATCCCCTCCATCATCCCAGGCCTCTCGAAGACCAGCTCCATCGACCTGCCCGCACAATGTCCAATCATCAGTTCACCCACCAGCTCAGATTTGAATACAATTAGAATAATTTTTATTATTAATTATTTATTGACCAGGGGTTATTAAAGGGGACGTGAAGCACTTGGTAATATGGCCAAATCTTATCGAAGGTAAAAGCAAATGATACCAGTCATATTACCGAGTGCTTCACGCCCCCTTTAACAGAAGTCCTAGAGAAAGATCTTGTTATAAATTTCAAGAGAGAAAGAAACAAGGAGGACAAGCTGACTGACTAGCATTACTGTGTTAAAATACACAGAAAGGGCAAAGACTGTAGACAAATCAAATTCAGAGGTAATATTACAATATAGCAGCAGACTCACAAAATTATCAAAGAAAAATGTCCTCGACTTAACATTGAGAGGGGAAAACAAAGACCTTAGTATCAGGCTTCAGGAAAAACAATAACCCTTTAAAGAAAACTAACCAGACCCAAAGTGAGAAACGGTCAAGAAACATAAAACTAAAATTATTTAGGGATGCGCCGATACTGGTATTGGGTCCGACACTGTGCTCAAGTACTCCACTCGTACTCATAAAAATGCTCCGATACTGACAACGTCACATAGCATCGAGTTATGACAAAAAAGAAAGAGAAAAAATGTCAACAGTTAGGAACTACTTAAAGATAATGGAAGATGAAAAGCACGGCAGACTGCAAGTATTCATGACTATTCACGTCACTGCACAGCCTTCCCCATGATGCTTTTTGGGCATCCTTGCTTAATAAACCAGAGCCATCTGGTTATAGACTAGCGCATCGTCGGTGAACTTGATGGACAGAACAAACGTCTGCCTGCATCTTAAAACAAACGCCTGAGAAGGGAGCGTTTTAGTTTGTGAGGTGATTGACAGTCTGTAAATCTCTTGAGTCAACAATGAAGATAAAATGGAGAATGTAGAAGAGCTGGTTGATTAGGCTATGTCTTACTGAAATTGACATTTATGAACGAAATTTACAAGTTGACTTCTGAAGCTAAATGTCTTAACATTGACCAACATTATTTGGCTCACCTAAAATAACTGGCTAAATGGTACTGAAGTCAAGCTAGTTGCATATTAAATTGTATTGGGTTGTGAGAAACTATTTGTGATTGAGTTTGTTGCACACACCATCTGTGAAATCGGGACTGAAATCACTTTCTTGATCAGTTAGACTGCATTACTCTGCCTTACCCTGTAAAAATCCTGTCCAGATAGGGCTTTACATCAAAATATTCATTGAGTAATCGTACTTGTAGCGTCACTGTTAAACGGCACTTGAGTCTCACATTAGGCAAATCTATAACCTCCACTGCGGCAGGAAAAAATCCTAGGGGAAACTGGTGTAGGTGTGTGTGTGTGTGTCTTTTGTAGCTTATAGGTTTTTGATGGATGAACCATGGGAAAACAAAATTAAATGCAAAGTTGACTATAGGCCTAGGCAACATTTTACTGAAAATTGACAGTGTCATAATCTATTCTACAGAAACTAGTCTCAGCTTCATAGACTGTTTTACTGAAACTGGGTTACAAGTACATTACGTTTTATTGGAACTGAGTGACAGTTCCATGTTTGTTTATTGGAACTCAGTGAGTGTTGTGTTCTTTTTGAAAAATCTATAAAAAATAATAAACACTCCAATGTCTTCAAAACCAGCTCACTCACTTTTATGGTAACATAAAAATGCAATATTATTAAAAGTACTCGTATCGGTACTCGGTATTGGCAAGTACCCAAACTTGAGTACTTAGTACTCATACTCGGTCTGAGAAAAATAGTATCGATGCATCCCTACCATTATTGATGAAAAACTCTGCTTTAGCACAAACAGCAAATTTTACTATCCAATGTAAAGAAATACAAGGTAATCTTGTGCACACTTAGTCAATTTGTTATGAAGGCGCTCCATTTGTTTATTTAATTGCATCGCTAATGTATTTCCCAGCCCTATTAGAAACAGCAGCCGGTCACACATTTACAATTAAGGCATGCAAGTTATAAAAAGTCTCAAGTTGCAAAACGGTGGGCCAAGAGTCATATCTGTAATTTACAATGTCATGACAAAACAACAAAAAAAAAAAAAGCACGTTTTATTTGATATGCATAGGTCACCACTCACCACAAAGCACCTTCTGCTCCTGAAAGGGATAGATCACATTTTTTTAGACCCAGGTCCACTGATTGTACTTTTGTACATTTACTACTCCTACTACTTTGCACGACAGCTGATCATTCTAGCAGTTGTTTGCCAAGGCTGTCGCCAGGCAACCCGGAGAAGTAGCACTGCCGAAAGAGCATTCAGCAAGAGTAGCTACACAATGCATCTTTACCGTTGACAAGGCAAGCGCTCCAAAACTAACTGATAATACTGTTTTTTGGCTATATCGGCACGTTGTGATCACAAAATATGCATTTATACAAGCAAATGAACATGTGACAAAATGTTTATTTAAGTTTGCTTTGTTAACAGTCTTTGTTAAACAGCTGTCAGGGGGTGTATCCCAGCCCCCATTAAATCAATGATCCTTGGCTAACGGCTAACAGAGAGTGAGCCTCGCGTACTCTAGGCAGGAGGGCTTGAGCTCTACAGGTCCCCAATTTATCACATAATTTATGGCAAGGAGCTCAGTGGACCTGCGTCTAAAAAATGTGAACTAGCCCTTTACCCCCATGCACCATGGGGCTGACCGTTTCAGAGAGAGAATTTAGGTAAAAGGTAGTAGGTAAGGGGCAAGGTTCTCAGCGTTTCGAGGGGTCACTGATAAGGGTTACCTGCAGGCGTCCGGACTGTAGAAGGGCAGGGTTGACTCAGTGGTCATGAAGGGGGGCCACATCTGGCCCGCTGTTCCATTTATCATATTGCACTGCTTAGAGTTCCAGTAGTTCACCTGCATTGGGAAAACAAGTTGTTTAAAAGGAAAAGGAGGCTAACTGACATTTAAGATGCAATGCACACAGAAACACTCCTGAGAACAGCATTTTCAATACATCACACACCCACGCACGCACAGCCACCCAAGGCCTCACAGGCAGGTAAAACAGCTTCTGCCAGTGATACAAAATCTAATTCCCACAAATAAATTGTCCCGAGTGAACCCCATCACCTTGAATATTTCTTGCGCATTGACTGTGCTTGAGTTTTAACGTTGCCTCTCGAATCTCGTTCGCTTCAATGCCACAGTACGAGCAACTTCACTCTCCCTTCACTCTCTCATCATGAGCCAGCCAGCAGCAGCTCATGGCGAGCCAGCCAGCAGCAGCTCATGGCGAGCCAGCCACGATGCGTTTCATGACCGGATGGTCTGGCTCACCTCTTTCAAGCCGTTCCAAGAGTCCACTTTGTGAACCTTCCTGATGTCGTCCTGACCCGTGAACACGGTGAACAGTCCCGTGTTGGAGTTGTTGAACTGCAGATGGCCAGATGGAAACGGGGGTCATGAGAATTTAACCCCTGAGAAAAGGCCACATGCCTGAAAAAGGGCCTTCCGCCCAATCATGCATTCGGCCCGAGAATGCAGTAGAGGCACAATATGAATGATGTACCGTTTCCTGATCAATAATATGTTTCACTGAAACAGCTCGCTCTTCCTATGAGGTTAGATAAACACACAGAAGCAAAGGTTATACAGGAGACAAAAACAATCAATCTACACTGCACAAAAATTCTGTATTTTAAATTTTTTAAATTTTTATTTATGTTTTTATTTTTTTAAACAGTCGGTCCTCCTTCCGTATTTTTTCTTTATTCAGACAGATTGAAAGCAGAGAGGGTATCGGGTAGCGAAAGGACCTCAGCTGATAAAAAGTGCCATGGCGGAGACTGAACCCCCGCATGCGCGTAGGGGAGAAATCGTGCATGAACAGCGAGAGTCGCCCCATGGTTTCTAAATCTGCATTAAAAGCTCCCAAGATGCTCTTGGCTACTTTATTTAGCATCTTAATTGAAATGTTAAAATGAAATGACAGCGTTATATTTACAAGGAAATTGCTAGAACATTTTGCTTATCTTCATTGTCCATCTTAATTTTTGTTGTGAGCAGACAGAACTTTTATTTTTATTTATTTTTTTTTTTAAACGCGTCATTTTTTGACATGCACTTTTGTTGTTTGGAATGGTGTCGGTTTTCTCCAAATCAATGCCACCGAGACAATTTGACTGACAAACCCCTGTCCTTTGCCAATGTATTGATATACAGTAAGAAGGCGGTAGGTCTGGTTTGCACAGAAAGTGGTCAATTGTTAGTTGGCCAAAATTTGCGACCATAGCCAGGACTCACCTCAGCGAAAAGGCCAAACTTGCCACTGGCGGGAAGCATGCCAGGTAAGAAGGTGTTTAGGAAATCCACCAACTTGCTATCGTAGCCCCACATCAGCTCGCCCACCGGCTTGGTCAAGAAGGCCCCCTCACCGAAGGCCTTGAATGTGGCGCTCATCAGGACCCGCAACGCATGTGGCATGTTCTCCATCATCACTGAAGCACCCTGAGATGCACACACGCACGCACAAACACACAAAGCAAGTCTTATAAGTAGGCAGGTCACGCAACTGCCTCCCGCCTGATATCAAGAAAGTCTTTGCCTTAGACGACAACACGGGTAATTCAATCATGAAAATGGGAAAAAACGGGTCATTTGTAACGAGCCTTCGTTATAAGCCAAAACCCTCATACCAGCACCAGCATGTTAGGGATGGTGACCACATCGGATTCGTTCCCCACGGACATATTCCTCATGAAGTGGTACTGACGGTACTCCCGGTACGAAACAGTCTTGTTGGCGTGGAATGTGATGTTGTCCTTTTGACGGTATTCCCTAGATCAGAAAAAAAAGGAGGCTGAAAGATGTTGCGTTAGAATGAAACATACCTTCAGGTACTGACAATGGGGCCCAACACAGGGGGCCTCCACACGCTGGGGGAGGGGGGGGGGGGGGTATGGCATGACTGTGCAGATTATTCCGGAAGCGAGAGGGAGGTAGTGTACCTATGCACCTTTGGGTTTATCCAAAGCAAACTTTAGTGCGTGTATTCATCATCTAGATAACCTAGTAGTCACACTCAGTTTTTGACCACAAGTAACACTGCCAGGGAAATACCTCCGTTCTACACGTGAACATATTGAGCAACTCTGAAGAACTTCCTATCAACACCAAGTCATGTGTTAATGACAGCATGCTGAGAAGAAGGACATGGGTCATGGGGGGGGTTGGGGGTTGGGGGGGCATGGGCTTCCTTTAGTCATGTCCGTCACATACATAAAATACAGCTGTGGGGAGACACGGGGTTCCGGTGAGGATATGATAACGGCTCCGGCCTGCTGCGCCAGCCCTTATCTCACCAATTTTAGCTGTGCTCAGAAATAAGCCATGAAAACATTCCAGCAATTTACCCAAGGCTCATTCAACCAACACTCATGCAAACACCTGTGTGGTTCCAGACCACTTTACTTAACATACGGCAAACAAGATGTATATATATATATATACATTTTTATCTTAAAAACCTGTTGTGCAAGCAGGTAGAAGAAGCATCTTACCAAGCCTTTTAACTGTGTTCAAACAAACACAGCTTGGGGGGGGGGGGGGGGTTTAGAAGGCTAGGGTGAGATGGAGTCATTTGAATTACTTCCCTAAATCAAGTTACTTGTACCGTACCACCCCCCCCCCCACACACACACATCAACCACAAACACACACACACACACACACACACAATTAGAAAATATTCTACGCTTTAACTGCTGAGCCATACAGCACAACAGGAGTTGGGGGCCCACAGCGGGAGGGGAAGCCACATACATACATAAATCACAATGTTGGGGGGGGGGGGAAGTAGGCCAAGGGCTGGCTTAGCATTAGCCAGAAACATAGCGTGCAGCCAGAACTGACAAATAAACACAAGACTCATGCTTATACCTGTGAACAGAAGAAAAATCTTTCAGTGAAAGCAGAGAGGGAAACCAGTAGAGAACTTATTTCAGTGGGGAAGGGAGAGAAGAAGAAGAAAAAAAATTAAATAAAAAAAAGTCCTGTTTTCATGTTCTGACCAGGAGTTTGCACCTGGTTTATGCTCCTCGTCACACTGCCACGCATTGCTTCGGGTTATAAACTGAACAAACGCACCATGGCGTGTGGCCAACTGCTGGAGGGACGGCAGAGACGCACACCCGTCGATACAAGAGTAATATATTGGGCTGCTGTATTAGCTGTATGTTTAACTGCGCTATATGCGCTTGGCTTGTTAAACCATAATCTGTGTCCCCTGCATTGATGTGCAGTTTGTGCTTTTGCCATATGTACTGCCCTGTATGTGCTGTAATGAGTTTAATATAAAACAATTTAATTTAATTTGTTTGAGGTATGTTCCACAAAGCCAGAAAGTTCAGCTATTAAACAAAAATTGTTTTGGGTCATATCTGTGATTTTTTTACTTGCTACGAAGTAAAAAAGCTGGCTAAACATCCTCTAAGTGTGGTGATTCCATAATTTTTGCCAGGGGTTGTATAACCTCATAATACAGTAGCCTACATGATGTTGTCTTCACCCAAAAAAACAAAAAAAATAAAAATAAAAAAACCTGAAACTGTTGAATGCTTTGTGCAACACCTTTTAATCCATAAAGACCTTTTGTCGCCCCCAATGTATCCGTTTTTATTTTCAATAATTACCATGTGCGCAGACCTTCACCCCTTAGACAAATAAGTGAACAATATAAGAAGATATGCAGTAGATAACAAAACATGAAATGACAGAACCTCGCTTGCTGAAGAGTGAACCGCAAAAAAGATCAGATGCCCAGCTCTCTCCTGTAGCCTCAGCCCATCCTTGGCATCAGCAATTACTCTATGTTTCAGTACAAAATATATTAAACACAATAATATACATTTCAAGCCTGTAAAAAAAAAGGTGGTTCAGGGTTTGTAAACCATAACCCACCTGTAGCATACCGGCTTGAAGGCTGGACCACTGCCAGACAGAAACTCCCACCCACCCACTAACCCATCACACAGATTTTATCAGTCATACCACTGTGAAATGGCACAGAAAGAAAAAGAAAAAAAAAAAAAAAAAAAAGATAATTAATGTTTGTTTTAATTGCTCATGATTTTACTTGTCTTACTACTTATCTGTATGACTTTTAACCATCTTAAAAAAACACTTTTGGCCAATGTTAAAAAGGAAAACAAATGGTTTACCTACATCTATCCTACTTTACTATCCCATCTGTTGAAAGAGAAGATGATGCATTTCACACAAATTATCCTATGTTGGTGTCCATTTGTTCAATTGTGTACTATGAAAAATATAAGAACAATAACTAGACTTTCCCCCCCCCATTAAAACCTTTTTTCCCCCAAAAAAAATTTTTTTAACATTTTTTTTTTTTTTTTTTTTTTTTTAAAACAGTGACACAAAATCACATGAAAAACTAGTTCCGACAGTCAAAGAGAAATGACACTGAGGTGAGATCACAGGTGAATAAATGCAATTTATTTTACAAGGAGAGAACACAGGCAAATGCAAGGTAAAGCCCTGGTGTGAGAGTTTTAGACATCAGAGAATCC
The DNA here is from genome assembly GCA_029718625.1 of Synaphobranchus kaupii. NCBI lineage: Eukaryota > Metazoa > Chordata > Actinopteri > Anguilliformes > Synaphobranchidae > Synaphobranchus > Synaphobranchus kaupii. The sequence continues at coordinate 31,519,692 of CM056392.1, forward strand.
AGGAAGCCTGTGATTAAGTTTATCATTTTAAATCTCAGAATGCACCTCTCAAGGAACTGCTCCATCAGATCTGCTGCTGTCTGGCCCTGGGTCCACTTTGTGCTGTGCGTTCTATTCACCGTGTGCCATTACCACAGGCTACATTGGCTAGCTCTTGCGGGGGTTTAGGCTGGGTTTTTCTGTGAAGCGTATTGTGGCAACTTGTTGTGAAATGTGCTATATAAATAAATATTGAAATATTGATTTACATAATAAATCCAGAGCAGCAGCAGAACGCAGATTTGACACCTCTGTCCCACAGATGGACAGACTGTGTATTCTAGTACTACTGTGCACTGCTTTTGTATAGAATAAAACAGCATCAGGTGTGAGACTTGAGGACCCCAATCCCTCCTACCACAACAATTTGTCTGTCACACATCTGGATTTCAGAAACTTCAGATCAATGCTTTTGAAGAATGTGTACATGTGCAAACATATAATGCATATGGAAATATGTAGCTAGAGGCAACGTGATTCATATTGATATGTAGGTGTAGTGCGAGTGTACAGTGAGTTACAGTTCTTACTTGTAGACATAAGGTCCTCGCTGCTCCAGCATTGGCTTCTCTCCCACCAGAATCTCACTGGGGTTAAGCACATGGAAGAAGTACACCGACATGAAAAACGGCACCGGGATGTCCTTCCACATGGTATAGGACAAATCATTCTTCGGGTTGATCTCCACATTCTGGGACGACAGGAGTGGAGAGACGGTGGATCGTGAGAGAAAGCAGCACATTCTGACAACAGTCTAAAAATATACACTCAACGTAGTAGGCTATAGGGTAGCCATAGCCTTTAGCTTTTTTTGTTTGTTTTGTTTTTGCCTCGTCACTCAGAAGTAGCTACTGTAAATCTGCAGTCGGTTCATTTAACAGCACAACAACGAAATCGTAACTGCGCGCAAGTACATTACGGAAAATCGCGACAATGGCCAACCTTCAGTTTGCAACCGCTGTCTTTTTTGTCATTCAAACCGGGCCTGGGTAAAAGCCGGAATTGAACGGCGGAATGAAGCTCGGAATGGCTAATAGTGCTCTGTGCCAAAAAGGACCTCAGTTCAAATGCTTGCATCACTCGCTGTGGAATGAGCATCAATACAATCTTAACAGTTTCTGAATGGGCGTCATATGTTGTTTCATTTGAGCACGGAATTTCCATGAAATATAAATTTGAAATATATGAGAAATTGATCAAAACTAATAGCATCAAAATTATATTTTAATGGAAAAAGCCTGTTGGAGAGGATATGAATATATTTGAATATAAAGCCCTAAAAATCACATTCTGCATTCTCACATCAAGGCATGATGTATACCAAATGAAAGCTCTGGATCTGCCCTTCAAGTACGTATACATGATGTTATGAGTTCACACGGAAATTGTGCATTATTTGGACTGCAATCAAGTCTGGCCATTACATCTACCATAAGTCAATTATCATTCAGAGCCCCTTATAGCCCTAACAGAATAAGACATCAAGAAGAGGTTTTCACCTTTAGAAAGTGCAGAGCTCTCCATTTAATATGAGTATCTCCAGTTCTTGATGACTCAATGATAAGTCAATAAAAATCATGTTTTAATGATATCAGTCTGTTGGAATGAAATGGTGTCCATTACCTCTCCAAGCCCCAAAATTCTCATTCCGCATTAACACATCAAGGCATGATGTATACCAAACGAAAGCTCTGGATCTGCCCTTCGAGTACGTGTATATGATCGTATGGGTTTGTACAGAACATATCAATTATTTATAATATATTTATATGTCCTCTTGGTGATGTATGTGTCCTAATTCCACTCCAAATCCCAAAAGACTGTGTTCCTATTTACTCCCCACAAAGTGTTCCACATCAAATTAAACAGCACAAATTTATCTTTAAAAAGAGTCCAATCAAACTCTGGGGTCTAACTGGCTCTAATAGTGATTCCAGTTTCAATCTACAGATATTTAGAGAAATGAATGGTCCAGTATGACTCCAGTCATGAGATAATATATTTTATTTGTGAAAACCGTAACATCATATGCATGTGCTCGAAGGGTAGATCCCGAGCTTTCATTTGGTATACACCATGCATTGATGTCCGAATGCAGAATGTGATTTTTGGGGCTCGGAGAGGAAATGGACACCATTTCATTCCAACAGACTTATGTAATTAAAACATGATTTTGATTGACTTATCATTGAGTCATCAATGACTGGAGATATTCATCTTAAACTGAGAGCTCTGCACTTTCTAAAGGTGAAAACCTCTTCTTGATGTCTTATTCTGTTAGGGTTATAAGGGGCTCTGAATGATAATTGACTTATGGTAGATGTAATGGCCAGACTTGATTGCAGTCCAAATAATGCACAATTTCCGTGTGAACTCATAACATCATGTATACGTACTTGAAGGGCAGATCCAGAGCTTTCATTTGGTATACATCATGCCTTGATGTGAGAATGCAGAATGTGATTTTTAGGGCTTTATATTCAAATATATTCATATCCTCTCCAACAGGCTTTTTCCATTAAAATATAATTTTGATCAACTTATAATTGAGTCATCAAGGATTGAATATACTCATTTTAAAGAAGAAAATCTGCACTTTAAAAAGTTGAAAACCTTATCTTGATGTCTTATTCCAAAATGTGATGAGGGGCTCTGAAACATGTCTGGTAATGCTATTAGTTTTGATCAATTTCTCATATATTTCAAATTTATATTTCATGGAAATTCCGTGCTCAAATGAAACAACATATGACGCCCATTCAGAAACTGTTAAGATTGTATTGATGCGCATTCCACAGCGAGTGCTGCAAGCATTTGAACTGAGGTCCTTTTTGGCACAGAACACTATTGGCCATTCCGAGCTTCATTCCGCCGTTCAATTCCGGCTTTTACCCAGGCCCTTCAAAACCAACACTTTGACATTTTCTGTCATTTATATAGACTTATTAAAAACTTGTTTACAATTATCTCAAGGTGTCCGCAAATACATCTTCCCTGCAACCGAGATGAGCTCGTTAATTTTACCTGTAGCCCAGACTACCTGCGATTCCTCTCCCAACTAAAAAGATCCCTGAAGATCCCATTCCAAGACAATAAAGTAAAAATGCATTTTTAACAATGTTTTAAACTAACTTTCACATTGATACATTTAAAAATTTACAAATAGGCCCATCAAAACATTTTCTTCTCATAATTATCAGCCTCTGCTTTAGGCATGCACTTATCAAAATGTATAGGCTAAAACCTAACTAACTATGGGGTTGCGATTACCTGGAATAGGCTATACAATTCCATCGCAGTAGACTACGACAACGCAACTTTTATACAGTAGCCTAATTAACATCTGAGGACTATGATACAAGATGATTTAGGTCGCGTCACCGGTGAATTAATTAAAACAGATTTGGGTGAAACAATTGGTAACAAGCGCTGGTCTAGATGTGTAGGCTACAAAGAGCGGATTGTAGGCTACTGTTTGAATTACATAGACATTGGACAAACTAGCCCATTTCAATGATCTCTCTAACACTATTATTTGCAATTAATTAGAGCATAGCATATTGTAGCCCATAGGGTCCTAAGACACAACAGACTACATAGCCCACTACACTGAACCTTTGGTTTTAAAAAGATCACTCACCTTAACTATCTGATCGTCGATTATCATCGGTCCTACGAACACGATGATGATCCCAAAAGTAAGTGTCAAGATTCCTGCAATTGCAAGTCCTGCTGCTACCTTCGACCTGGAAATAGACATCGCGTAGGCTATAGTCCTTCAGTATTAGTCTGCTATAAAGTGCACAATTAATTCGTGCAGACGCTGTCAGTTCCCACTTTGAGAAGAGAAAAACAAAAGAAATGTTGCTGTTTACAAGTTAGCTGTTGGTTGCGACAAAGCCAGCTGCACGAGAAACTGCCTGATGGTGCCGACAGCCGCCAAACTTTGCTGAACTAGCAGGTCTCACATAACTGTCTTAGTTGAAGCTGATTTTAAAGTCCAATTTCGTGACGATAAGGCTCGCTTTATTATAGAGGGCGCAACAAACCCTCGATTAGAAGCAGCCATTCTATGCGAATGCACTTCCCTGACCAAGGATTTCTGGGATATGTAGTGTTCGTTAAACCACTGGGTCTTCCCATAGACTTTACACATTACATTACATTATACATTATAGGCATTTAGCAGACGCTCTTATCCAGAGCGACTTACACAACTTTTTTTTTTAATCATGTTTTTACATATTATCCATTTATACAGCTGGATATATACTGAAGCAATTCAGGTTAAGTACCTTGCTCAAGGGTACAACGGCAGTGTCCTACCTGGGAATCGAACCTGCAACCTTTCGGTTACAAGGCCAGTTCCTTAACCATTATACTACACTGCCGCCTATATATGGTTATTCCTCAAGCCCTTCAAATTGTATCCAGTATTTTATGTCTGGCCCCTATACCTGGCCCTAGACCTTCTATGATTTCACGGCCTATTTTCATCTTTAGTCTTATTTCTATTTTTTTTTAAAATGTAATTTCATTTGTAATTTTATGTAGTGTATCAAGAGTCTACAGAAATACAATCTAAAAAAGGTTTGATTTGATATGACATTAACTAAATAATGGTCAGGAACATTAAAATATTACATTTATTAGTCTACAATAACACAAATGAACCAAACAAACACCAACAAAAACACACATAGACCTATGTCGGATACCTATTTTTTTTTTTCTCTTGATAATGGGCTATGACAGTGTATCTGACGAATTCATTTGATGTTACATCATTAGTTTGTGGTCCTTGCAATTTTCCATTGCACATATACAGGCATCCTCAGCTTAATCGGTTTGTGTCTGTTTTCACCTATACCTTTCTCCCAAACATCAAAAGGAACTTATTGACCAATTCCACACCCTTTTCATTTGTATTTTAAGAATTTAGCTGTGTCTGACTACCATACTTAATGGGCCTGGAACAGCTTTTCACTACAGGCAGTGTTTCAGATTTGGGAGGGTTCCGGGTTTTACTTAGTGCAGTTATCCAGCTAACTCAGTAATCCTGCTTTGTAGTATACCCCCCAGGTAACAATCTATTCTGCTCTGTTACCTGGGAGGTCTGTGTGTGTTTGTGTAATAGTAGCTGAAACAAGATGGTTCAACATGTGTAGGGGTGTGATACCTGGAGTGTCTGGCCCTCCTGTCTGGGGTTTCTGATGCCTTGTTGTATCAGTATCATGTTGTAAAAGTCACTTCAGCAATTTTGCCCATGTTTTGGGTCAAAAATGTTTTGGGTTATCCTTTTCCACTCTATTCCTTTTATCTTGTCAGCTTTTCAAACATGAACTTTTAAGATAGCTTTCCCTGCCTGCTTAAAGGCATACTGAACTTTGTTAGAACATAATATTATATAGCTACCTGGCCCCGATAGGAGTCGTAATATTCACGCTCATCTTCATGACTTCACCCAGTGGTCAGCAACTGGCCAACGGTGTGAAATCACCAATACTTCTCCCGTTTTAGCGATTAAGGGCCTGACTTGTACAGACAGACATGCTTGTGGAGGTTGGCAGCTGTCTCATGTCACACAGCCTGCCACAAATGCACGTCAGTACTATGATGCGCAACAGGGGGATGCCACACTGCCAGACAGGGCATGCCTATCGGTCGAATGCTCCTATTTTATATTACGAATGCCAGTAAATATAGCCAATTCAAAATCCCCTTTGGAAAGCAAATTTGTAATAAGGAAATATTAAATTCATCCTACCATGTGCGCGTGCAGGCCCGTATAGGCCTACTCTAACCCAGTGGTTCTCAAACTCGGTCCTGGGGGACCACTGTGCATGCTGGTTTTCGTTCCAACCACAATTGCAATACCAGAATTTTAGTGTTATTCTTCATTTTTTTTAATTAGGTGCTTTTCATGTTTAGAGGGATTATTTACTCTTTAAGCCACTTTGTCAGAAATAGCTATGCAATAAAAATCCAATGTTCACATTGTGCTATATTGCAAACAATTACTTAAAAAAAGGTAACAATTATAATGCGGTACCAAATTAAAGACTGAGGTGAATCAACAGGCTTCTAATTGTTGACAGTGTGGACACAGGGCCACTAAAACTAACAATTTTGTGATGAAGAATTGTAAGACAAAGCAAATGACGAACCAAACCAACATTGTGTTAAGTTTAGGGAAAACAATGACGAAATAACTTAAACATGTGTTAACCTAATTAGAATAATGGTAAGAAAAGACGTGCTCTACTCACCTAAGCTTATGGGCCCAGCGCACATATAGTAAGAAAACGGCCAGCACTCTCCAATATAAATTACATTTTTTTTAATAGCAACAGTCACGGACGCGTTTCGGCTAAACAGCCTTCATCAGCAACCAATGAAGGCAGTGTAGCCGAAACGCCTAAGTGACTGCAATTAAAAAATGTAAACATATTGGAGAGTGCTGGCCGTTTTCTTTTCTTTTTAACCCAGTTAGGAGCCTATTGATTCATCTCAGTCGTTAATTCGCTAAGTTAAAAGGGTTACATGGTTTTATGCAATTGTTTGCTATATAGCTATGGGACTTTTATTCGTCATGTAATACATAGCTATATCTGACATAATGTGGTTTAAGAGGGTAAATAGCCTAATCCCTCTAGACATGAACAGCACCAAATTAAGAAAAATAAACAGCTTGTTAAAATTCTTGGATTGTAATTGTGGTTGGAACAAAACCCAGCATATACAGCTGGTCCCCCAGGACAGAGATAAGGAACCACTCTTCATTAACCGGAGCATTATTAAAGTTCAAATAAATGCGTCAATTAGCAAAAAAACTGATCGATATTAAGATTGATATTTTCCTAAAACTAGAATAAAAAACTTAATCCAAGGAGTTTTAGGCCAGGCTGCAACATGAATAGGCCAAGGTTATAAACCTCTTCAACGTTGGAAAACATGGGAGCCAAGTAGTTAACCGCCCTGAAGTGGGCCAATATGAAGATAACCTCGTCTAGCCCCTAATCCAGTTAAATTCTTCTTTGATGTGCAGTGTTGTTGCGACAACCTGTACCACCACCCCAACCCCATCATAGCCTCAGTCTATATCATGCCATTAATGCTAGCCTAGTTCCAACATTTACCCCCATTCCACCAATTAATTTTCCTCCTGTGCGTGAATACACGATAAGTCAAATTACGTTTGTCAGGATGACAATCTTACCAGTCACACCCTATAAATTTAACAAAGAATCATGGACCAGATTACATGTCAAGAATTTAAGGATGTCCACACTTTACGGCACCTGAAAAGTCAGGATTGATACGACAGTGACATCTTGGGGTAGGAGCAAAACATGTTGCCTCCCAGATAAGCAATTAGATGACATGTTGTAGACCAGTGGTTCCCAAACTCGGTCCTCGGGGACCACTGTGTATGCTGGTTTTTGTTCCAACCACAATTGCAATCCCAAAATTCTAACAAGCTGTTAATTTTTCTTAATTAGTTGCTTTTCATGTTTAGAGGGATTAGCCTATTTACCCTCTTAAGCCACATCATGTCAGAAATAGCTAAGCATGCCATGAAGAATAAAATTCCTGTGTTCCTACTGTGCTTATTGGGCTATATTGCAAATAGGTAACATTTTTTTTAAATGATCAAATTAAAGACTGGGGTGAATCAATTGGCTCCTAATTAGGTAGTTGAACACGTGTGTGTTTAAGTTCCCTCATTTGTTTCTTAAATGTATTAACACAATGCAGGTTTGGCTCATTATCATTCTCTTTGTCTTTTCATTATTTATCAAATGGTTCATTTTAGTGGCCATGTGTCCACAATTTCACCAATTAGGAGCATATCGATTCACCTCAGGTCTTTAATTTTAATCAGTTAAAAAAATTGTTTTTTTTGCCCCCGCTTTTTGTAATTATTTGCAATATAGCACAATAAACAATGAGAATATTGGACTATTATTCATGACATGCATAGCTATTGCTAACAATATGGCTTAAGAAGGTAAATAATCCCTCTAAATATGACAAACACCTAATTAAGAACAATTGACTAGCGATAGCTATGCATGCAATGAAGAATAAGTTCTAAATTTAATGACCAAATTATGAAGGAACTTAAACACGTTCAACCCACCTAATTAGGAGCCTACTGATTCACATCAATCTTTAATTTGATCAGCTAAAAAATGTTTTTACCGTTTAAACTACAGCACAATGAGGAATGCAAACAAGGGAATTATATTTTAAGGTATGCATAGCTACTAACATAATGTGGATTAAGACGAATAATCCCTTTAAATATGAAAAGCACATCCAAGAAAAATTAACAGCTTGATTAAACACTGGGATTGCTAGTGTGGTTGGAAAGAAACCAGCATACACCGCCCCCCAGGACCAAGGTTGAGAAACACCATTGTAGTTTTATTATATACAGATCCTTTCCAAAAAATTATATCATGGAAAAGTTTTTTTTCCATAATTCCATTCAAAAGTGACTTTCATAGATTATAGATTCATTACACACAAAGTGAAATATTTCTAGCCTTTGTTTCATTTTTCATAATTTTGGCTTACAGCTCCAGAAAACCCCCAACAGTATTTCAAGAAATTAGAATAGTGTGTCAAAAATCAGTATTTACTTCAGTTATTTCAGAGAATGAATGTTTTAGACTGAGTTTCACTCTCTAATCATCTAATTTACTCAAAAACACCTACAAAGTTTTTCTACAGGTGTGTTGTTAAATTGGACAGGTATCAGTTTGGTTCAGTATGGGGGGGGGGGAGACTGCATACTTGACAATTGGCCAGAAGACCATCATTGACACCCTCCACAAGATGGGTAAGCCACAAAAGGTCATCGCTAAGGAGGCTGGCTGTTCACAGAGTGCAGTGTCCAAGCATATCAATAGAAAGTTTAGTGGAAGGGAAAAATGTGGCAGGAGAAGGTGCACAAGCAAGAGATGACCGTAGGCCTCAGCGGATTGTCAAGCAAAGACGATTCCTAAATTTGGCGGAGATGCAGAGGGAGTGGACTGAGGCTGGAGTCAGTGCTTCCAAAACCACCACGTACAGAGTGTGACACTCAGTCTAAAACATTCATTCTCTGAAAAACTGAAGTAAATGCTGATTTTCGACACACTTCTAATTTCTTGAAATACTGTTTTGGGGGTTTTCTGATGCTGTAAGCCAAAATTATGAAAAATGAAACAAATAAAGGCTAGAAATATTTCACTTTGTGTAATGAATCTATAATCTATGAGTGTTTCACTTTTTGAATGGAATTATGAAAAAAAAACTACTTTTCCATGATATTCAAATTTTTTGGAAAGTATCTGTATATACAGTGCATCCGGAAAGTATTCACAGCGCTTCACTTTTTCCACATTTTGTTCTGTTACAGCCTTATTCCAAAATTGATTAAATAAATTTTTTCCCTCAAAATTCTACACACAACACCCCATAATGACAATGTGAAAAGTTGAGATTTTTGCAAATTTATTAAAAATAAAAAAATAAAATTTCTCATTTACATAAGTATTCATACCCTTTGCTTTAACATATTTTTAAAGTATCATATTTCATATTTGGTCGCATATCCTTTACATGCTGTTACTTCCTGAAGTCTGTGACCATCAACATCAAAAAACTGTCGATATCTTATTTTCAGGTACTGTTACAAGCGATACTATAACCTCTCTGCATTTGAATGGATCTCTATGGAAATTGGGGGGTGAGACTAGATTCAGCTGTAAATTACACTGGTACAGTATGGAACACATGGCTGGCTAAATGGCTGTAAGTTATCAAGGGTCTGAGCTATCAAACGAGCCCCAAACCATCACTCTGTTGCCAGATATGGAGTAGATGTGGATGGATCACTGCAAGGGTTATTTCTCCAGACTCATTTTCCTATAGAACTCTATGGGGAAAAAAGTCAGGAGAAACAACCCTTAGTGATCCATCCACATCTACTCCATATCTGGCAACAGAGTGATGGTTTGGGGCTCATTTGACAGCTCAGACCCTTGATAACTTACAGCCATTTAGTCAGCCATGTGTTCCATACTGTACCAGTGTAATTTACAGCTGAATCTAGTCTCACCCCCCAATTTCCATAGAGATACATTCAAATGCAGAGAGGTTATAGTATCGCTTGTAACAGTACCTGAAAATAATATTGAGTTTTTTGATGTTGATGGTCACAGACTTCAGGAAGTAACAGCATGTAAAGGATATGCGACCAAATATGAAATATGATACTTTAAAAATACGTTAAAGCAAATGGTATGAATACTTATGTAAATGAGAAATTTTATTTTTTATTTTTAATAAATTTGCAAAAATCTCAAAAAAACTTTTTTCACATTGTCATTATGGGGTGTTTTGTGTAGAATTTTGAGGGAAAAATGAATTTAATCAATTTTGGAATAAGGCTGTAACAGAACAAAATGTGGAAAAAGTGAAGCGCTGTGAATACTTTCCGGATGCACTGTATATATATTTTTTTAGACCAAACCAGTTTTACAGCCTCAAGGCGAGAAGCAGAATCTAGAAATTACTAGACGTCTGTTCCACCAACCATTATGGTCTACATAAATTGCATTCGATTATGCAGTAGCTGCACATCTTCCCGATTAAAATTTGTACAAACCGTACCACTTCCAGCATCTCTGGCACCAGAACTGTATTCTATGAGAAATGCCTTCAACCTAGATGGAAGGAAAACCATTTATGCATGTCAATTTCAAACAAATAATTCTTCATTGCCATTCCATAAACTGCCAAGACAGTAACTTAAGTGAACTTTGGCAATCTATCAAATTATACTGGGGGAAAAAAAGCATGAGGGCCAGCTCACAAGACCATAAACAACAGAGACCAAATTCAGGAATGCTTAAACTTTATTGAATTGAAAACATTTGGGGGGGGGGGGGGGGTTGGGGTACAGTGGGGGGGGAATACAAGCGCAGAGCTCAACTTGATTAGTTGCCACCGCGAAGACGCAGGACCAGGTGGAGGGTTGACTCCTTCTGGATGTTGTAGTCGGACAGTGTGCGGCCATCTTCCAGCTGTTTTCCAGCAAAGATCAGCCTCTGCTGATCTGGAGGAATGCCTTCTTTGTCCTGGATCTTGGCCTTGACGTTCTCAATGGTGTCACTGGGCTCCACCTCCAGGGTGATGGTCTTGCCAGTCAGGGTCTTCACAAAGATCTGCATGCCTCCCCTAAGACGGAGGACCAGGTGGAGTGTTGATTCTTTTTGGATGTTGTAGTCGGACAGAGTACGACCATCTTCCAGCTGTTTGCCAGCAAAGATCAGCCTCTGCTGATCTGGGGGAATTCCTTCCTTGTCCTGGATCTTGGCCTTGACGTTCTCAATGGTGTCACTGGGCTCCACCTCCAGGGTGATGGTCTTGCCAGTCAGGGTCTTCACAAAGATCTGCATGCCTCCCCTAAGACGCAGGACCAGGTGGAGGGTCGACTCCTTCTGGATGTTGTAGTCGGACAGAGTACGACCATCTTCCAGCTGTTTGCCAGCAAAGATCAGCCTCTGCTGATCTGGGGGAATTCCTTCCTTGTCCTGGATCTTGGCCTTGACGTTCTCAATGGTGTCACTGGGCTCCACCTCCAGGGTAATGGTCTTGCCAGTCAGGGTCTTCACAAAGATCTGCATGCCTCCCCTGAGACGGAGGACCAGGTGGAGGGTCGACTCCTTTTGGATGTTGTAGTCAGAGAGTGTGCGGCCATCTTCCAGCTGTTTGCCAGCAAAGATCAGCCTCTGCTGATCTGGAGGAATTCCTTCCTTGTCCTGGATCTTGGCCTTGACGTTCTCAATGGTGTCACTGGGCTCCACCTCCAGGGTGATGGTCTTGCCAGTGAGGGTCTTCACAAAGATCTGCATGCCTCCCCTAAGACGCAGGACCAGGTGGAGGGTCGACTCCTTCTGGATGTTGTAGTCGGACAGAGTACGACCATCTTCCAGCTGTTTGCCAGCAAAGATCAGCCTCTGCTGATCTGGAGGAATGCCTTCCTTGTCCTGGATCTTGGCCTTAACGTTCTCAATGGTGTCACTGGGCTCCACCTCCAGGGTGATGGTCTTGCCAGTGAGGGTCTTCACAAAGATCTGCATGCCTCCCCTAAGACGCAGGACCAGGTGGAGGGTCGACTCCTTCTGAATGTTGTAGTCGGACAGAGTACGACCATCTTCCAGCTGTTTGCCAGCAAAGATCAGCCTCTGCTGATCTGGAGGAATGCCTTCCTTGTCCTGGATCTTGGCCTTAACGTTCTCAATGGTGTCACTGGGCTCCACCTCCAGGGTGATGGTCTTGCCAGTGAGGGTCTTCACAAAGATCTGCATGCCTCCCCTAAGACGCAGGACCAGGTGGAGGGTCGACTCCTTCTGAATGTTGTAGTCGGACAGAGTACGACCATCTTCCAGCTGTTTGCCAGCAAAGATCAGCCTCTGCTGATCTGGAGGAATGCCTTCCTTGTCCTGGATCTTGGCCTTAACGTTCTCAATGGTGTCACTGGGCTCCACCTCCAGGGTGATGGTCTTGCCAGTGAGGGTCTTCACAAAGATCTGCATGCCTCCCCTAAGACGCAGGACCAGGTGGAGGGTCGACTCCTTCTGGATGTTGTAGTCGGACAGAGTACGACCATCTTCCAGCTGTTTGCCAGCAAAGATCAGCCTCTGCTGATCTGGAGGAATGCCTTCCTTGTCCTGGATCTTGGCCTTGACATTCTCAATGGTGTCACTGGGCTCCACCTCCAGGGTGATGGTCTTGCCAGTCAGGGTTTTCACAAAGATCTGCATCGTCACACTAAAAAAAAGGAAGGGTAATGGGTAAACTGGTTAAAACAAGGACATTGACATAACATTGCAGATTTAAAAACCTCAAACCTTTAACCGCATTAAGACTTCACAGAATATTAACCTGACAAATTTTGTCTGCTTTAAGATTTGGAAAAAATATTTAAAAAAATGAAACTCCCTATATTGAAAACGAGTGGTCATGGCTGCCTTGGGAGGGCATAACGTTACAATTTGCCAGCTCACAGTAAACCAAGAAAAACCCGTTCAGCAACATTAACCCTCCCTAGAGCGGCAAGACAAGGCAGCGACTCATAACGATGTAATGGCGCCTCGCCCCTCCTACTGAGAGCAGCAGCTGACTGACGACATTACAGTAGCAGCTGCTTGCCAGTAAGAGCTACGCTTCAGCTGCGTCCATTTTGAAACCACCCATTGACTCATTGCAAAACATACAATCATGACAACGGAAAGACCGCTCATCTACATATGAAGCACAAATATTTGAAAACCCCTTTCCATTTATCAGCATACGAAATATAATTTTCCTTTGAAGCGAACCGCTGCTAATAACTAGAAACCCTTTTTTCAGAGTTCCCTTTTGTTTACGTTAGCCAGCTAACGTTAATGTTTGCTGATTAACGTTCACCAACTGCCAATCGATATATAAACCGGGTAGCTAGAGTAAGGTCAAACACACCGAGATGTTGCCTAGAAAATGTATTACGCAAACTAGCGAAGCATTTTTTACGATTTAAGAGGGTAAACTAAAGGCCTAATCGTTAACTAATGTTACACACTAGCTAGGCTAACGTTACCTGCCAGACTAAAAAGCTAACGTTAGCACGTTTATTCGACGATACAGTATCATAATTTGAAGTCCACTATAAAAATATTAATACAACAAAAATGTTACACAAGACTAAAATTTCTAACGTACAGTTCGACTATTAGCTAATGACGAAACAAATACTTACGAAGTGTTTTTTCTACACCACCGAAGAGAATCAACACCACGGCTCTCAACAGGAAACAAATCAGCAGCGCAACAAAGGGCTGTGGTTTTTATACTGAAATGCTCACGTATCCCTCCACTGTTACACCCAAGAGGGACTATAAACTGCGGCTTTCAAGAAGTTAACAGATTATCATAATTACTCCACACAAAAGCAGGAATATTGATATATACTAATAAATAAACAATAAAATATTAATACTATATATTTTACAGTCAAAAACACGTTATGAGGAAAGGTGTCCCCGAATCGCGGAAGCACAAAATGAGAGGAGGGAATGAACAAAGACGTAGTTGTGTGGCAGTGGCACCATCGCGCAGTTTTAATTTCTAGAAAAATATGGGATTGTCAGCTGAACTGTTGACAAAAATATCACTAACGTAACGTTAGTTTTTCTAGTGACAGCGAGATAATTATGACAATGAACAAATTAACACATATTACCTCAGCTAAAGTCAAATAAAAGTTTAAACCATATTAGTGAAATGCCAGGCTATATTTCTGTGGCTATCATGGGACTACGTTTTCTCAATGTCCTAACTTAACTAGCTGCCTATTCCTAGCTAGGTAAGTTAGGTAATTAGCTACCTAGGTACATAACGTTATACCATTATTTCATAACATACAGTGGCTTTTTCAGGCTACGCAACAGTGCAGACGTATTTCATCACCTAGGGAAACGGCCTAATTCGTGTACTTTCGCCTGTTGGAATTGGCTGGCTGACTGATGAGTGGGGAGATAGCTTGCTGCAACATAGCAACCGCTTTGTGATTGGATATTATCCTTGCCAAATGGTCACATGACAGGTGCAACATCTGTCAAAACCACCGGTGGTCAAAACTGGACGCGTAACCTAACCACAGAACTATATCAAAATAAGTTATTTTCATAACAAAACAAATTTGGTGGTTTTGTAGGTCAATAAATGTTACAAATTAATTTGACAACGTATTAATGTTACAAATTAATTTTCGTATAATTAACGTAAATAATCCGACTTTAAAGGGTTTAGTTAACCACAGAGTAACGTTGGGCAACGTCGAATAACGTTACAATACGGAAGTGCGCAATCTAAAGTAGCTAGGGTTAACAGGGGATTTGGTAATACATTTTCTCACAAGAAAAGTATTTAGCTAATATGAGGTAACAGGTATGCAGTAAAATTAATAACATGGAACGAGTTTATTCAAATAGAGAAGTGGTGAGACTGGGGGGTAGGGGGTTAGGGCAGGGGCTATAGGGCTCACGGGGCCTTTGAACTTTTTGTAAAGTTGGAAAGGTTAGCTCATAACGTTATATTCGATTTATGTTTTAGTAATTGCTATTTTCATTATTGGAGCTACATGATGTGTAGGTTAGTCATTCATAAATTATCCTAAAAAATAATCTGATTTTGAGTACTGCACTCAGCAACATAAATAAAACTCCCATGCATGGATCATTTGGCGTTATCTAGAAAGTAGCCATACACACACACACAGTGACACAATTTTTGTTGTATTTGGCTCTGTCCTCCATTGGGTTTGTAAAAATCTGTTTAGTATAGGCTATTGTTAATAAATAGCACACTGGTGAGCCCAGCAATAGCAAATTACCTGATAGTGGATGACTGAAGAATACTTGGTGACTTAAAATGGTGCCTCCCCTAAGACGCAGGACCAGGTGGAGGGTCGACTCCTTCTGGATGACATAAAACCCATCTTCAACTGTCAAACAGATCCGATGTAGGCAATAGGCATAAATGTAAATTCATAAATTATCCTCAAAAATAATCTGATTTTGAGACTTATGATAAAGACTACACCAGTGCAACCCACTGCAAACCCTTGAATTATGTCTCCTATGGTGGAGACTTATATTCATATAATATATTGCAGTATAATACCAGAACAGATATGTTACATATTTAAAAATTTTTTATTTTTTTTGTTTGACTAAAGCAGACCAAGCTACATTGGCATCATTACTAAAAGTACCATGTGTGAATGGGCAAAGTCCAAGGAGCTGGAGTTTGAAGGTGGACAACCATTTTTATCCATTATGAGCCAACTGGGAACTAATTTCTCTTTTGCAGATAAGACCTGTGGGAAATATACATTGCGTAACAGAAACTGAAACTCGGTCAGTGTTTTTCATTTTGCGTGGATAGTTCTTTATGAAGCCAAAGAAAGGAAATGTCAGTCACTTTTACATTTAAAAAAATCACTTTAATGAATGCATTTCACAAGTGAACCTGTGAGTACAAGTAAACAGAAGAATGTATAAAGACCTGATAAGTCCTTTCACTCACTCACTTGCGTGCACGCACACACATACACACACACACACACACACACAGACACACACTCTTCTTGTGCATTTAAACCAGCCATCCTTTTGTTGCTGTAGGTCCAAGGATGGCCAAGCTGGCATTTGTGATTTTCTGACAGAATAAACATGAGTTAAAAAAAAAGTTTCACTGGCCAGTCAAGTACTTATGCCCCCCAAATGCATCCCCGCAACCAATCAAAATGTATACTATTGAAGGCCATCAGGTGGCACGTCCAATTACAGCACTCAATTATGGCACGATTTGCCGTAACTATTATTCAGAGAGGGAAGTTGAGCAGGATTTCCCTGCCTCATTGCACAAAAGCAACTCATCTGGCTGACAGGGTGTCTGTGCCAGCTTCACAAGTAGTGTAACGTTAGTGCTCCAGCAAAATGGCCGTGCAGCTCAGCTGACTGTAATTCAGACAGTGCACATGCTAGTTAATGCCGTTCAAAAATAAATGGGTGATGTGGCAGCAATGGGATGCATACAAAGTATGACTGGGCAGATTGGGGTAAAAAAAAAAAAAAAGTAAAAGTGGAAGGGTAAAAACTTTAAAAATGCTGACTAGTGCATCTCGGGGTTAAATCGAATGAAGCTGTTCATTTCTGCTATTGCTTTTTTTTGTGAAGAAAGAAATTTAAAAAACAGCATAATCGTGCCGATTACTCCAAGAGAAACAAGTGTCAACTAAAATAAAAATTGCTGGCTTTCAAGGTGAAACTATTTACTAGTGTCCTCTTCTTTACGAGGAAGTGAATTTGACTGAATATATGTTGAAAATGATTGGTCCACACTGTGCAGCTGGTGAATGAGTAGGCTGCTCCAATGTTTTTTTCTTTTCTCTTACATAATGGAGGAAACTACTCCCATAAAACCAGTCCACAATTATGACAATACGTTTTCATGTGACGGGAGTCATCATTATGTCATATTCTAATTACAGAAGAAAAAACCTGTTCTTACACTGAAAACAGGAGGGATGTCAGGTCTTCATCTTTGAATTCTGGATCATCTTTTTTAAAGAATGTTTCTCTAGAAGGAATCTACATAAATATTTATGAAAATGTATCATATATTGCCATATTTCACAACGCATTACTCCACATGGACATGATTAGCAAATGGTTCATCTCCAAACAAAAACATTCTGATCTACGTTTTTAGGAGCACATTTGGGGTTATTACTGGTTTAAAAAAATAATAATTTTAAAGTCTTTCCAGTGCTTCCCTGAATTGCTCATAGTTTTTTTCTTTTTTTAAGTTAAATTGTACAGACGAAGGAACTGCACGACAGAGCTCAAATAAAAGCATACGGACCAACCATCCACACAGAGAGCCATCGTTCCAGAGCTCCGTTTCCCCAGTGAAATTGGGAGAAGAGGGGGGCCGCAGGTTAGCACGTGCGTTTCCATCCACGCCACAGCTCGTCAAGGCACGCACATTTTCAAGCATTTAGCACATCAAACTCTTCAACTTTGCAAAAAAGTATAGGCACATCCAACTGGCTTGGCCAGGTGCAGGGCAAAAGAGTAAACCATGAAAAAATAAAGACTACCCGCACACCAGCAAATGCTCCCTTGTAGTTTATTCAGCATGCAACGTTTCGACCCAAGGTCTTCGTCAGACCTCGTCGAATACGTTGAAACGTTGCATGCTGAATAAACTACAAGGGAGCATTTGCTGGTGTGCGGGTATTCTTTATCTTTTCATTGTAAACTCTTTAACTTTGTCACTCTCACAGATAAAAAACTGTAGTTACTAAGCTCCACCCTTAATCACTACAGCTGATTTTAGCACTCAAAGTTAGTCAAGCCTATACCAAGATGCAGTTCAAAACTATACAGTCTTGTGCATATGCCTCAGTGCAGTAGTCAGCTCTCTTCTATCAAACCACTAATATTAATTACAAAGAGCAGCGGCAAACATGCCGTACAACAACTAGAACACAAATGGAAAAGGGGAGGGAGATAAGTTAAGTTAAGTGATTTGTAAGGAATCACCCTAAATGACGTCAGTGTAAAATATAAAAACAAAATAATAGTCTCCGGAACAGTCCACCCTTTTGCACCACGACTGGGGTGGCCTCCTGTGCTAGGTGGCTGTTAGGCAGGTTTCCTGGTTTTGGGACCGCTGGCGTGCACCCCTCCGAGGTGGGACGATCCAGGCTGTGATGTAGATCAGTTTTGGAGGCACTGACCTGCCCTGACCGGTTCACCCCGCTGTATCAGAGCCATTGATGGATGCCTTAAAGGGAGAAAGAGTGGCTTACAACACACAAGTAAATATTGACACAGATACATCTACCTTTTAACCAGGTACACTTGCAAATGAAAGTGCCATATTCTCAGTCTCCCTCCTGCATCTCCTATGACACTTAACATTATGCTGCAGGTCTATGTACTGAATACTAACTATGCTGATGACTTAGCATGATCTCTGGTTGTTGCCTCAACCTTTACGCAAGTACTTTTGTAGTATGTAGCCTGTGCTAGATGGCTAAATGTAAACGTAGGTCACCAGTGTACTCAATTCTCATCTGCAGTGACTACCCAGGGAATGAAAGCCAGTGGGGAATGAATGCAAGAGATGGTGTAGCCAATTCAGATGTAAGGGGATGATTAGTTTGCCAGATGTAAAGAACCACTTGACGTTCATTACAAAGCTGGGCTGGTGTTGTTGAGCATGCGTCTCAAGGTATTTGGTATAGTTAACAGCGGAAAATAATGCATGTGCACATTGAATATGGTGGTTTCCCTTCATCCCAGGCAGACACAAGTTTTAGTATATCTTCATTCAGATATTTTTATGACATTGGATGTTTCTCTGTATGTATTTTCACTTAGTGCTTAGTGATGTTTCATAAACACTCGATAGTCTAGGAATGTTGATCGCCAGACCTTGCGGTGTTGCTCACGTAACTCATAGCTCAGGTGGACACACTTTCGTTTTCTTATGTTGCTGTGAATAACCCGCTAAATGATTACAATATGATGCAAATTGAAATAATGCAATGCAATGTAATCTGAAGAACGGTTCCAACATTTTGTGTGAGGTAAGACTCGGTAACGTGCAATCTGACATAGACGGTGCACATTTCCTCTCGTGCATAGCAAACTATTAATCGATTCCCACACACTTACTGGAGGCTGTCCTTTCAAATTAGCTGGGGTTTTGAAGTTTCCTTTCAATACCTACAAAACAAAGAGAAATATACGAGGTATAATAAACATCACATACATTCTGTCCTTGCACTTTTAGAAAACATTACATTTTTTAAAAACAGAATCAATTGGTACAGCCGGGCATTTCTTACTGAAGCAATTCAGGTTAAGTGCCTTGGTCAAGGTTTTCGTTTAGCCTCAGTGTGCATTTTCGGAGTTGTAATCTCGGCACCATTACAAATGAGGGCTCGTTCCCTAAATGCGTCTTCCAAGAATTAAATAAAGGTTGATTTGATTGTTTGATTGAAAGACACACAGTTTAGTGAGTCTGTGAGTCCGTACCCTCTCGGTGTTGTTGACCACTGCAGGGTCGGGCTGGCCGTAGTGCGGCGGGTTTGCGTTGGGGTCGTAGCCCAGCCGTCTGAGCATTGGGGCAATCTCAGCCATGTCTGCCAAGATGTCGGCAGGAATGTGGCCCACCCAGCGAGTCAGAGCTTCCAGATTCACAGGCTTGATCACCTGATCTGTGGAGCGCTCAATCCTGTAAGAGTGAGAGGAGGGAAGAAAGGGAGCTGTTTCTCACAAACAGTATGCTTACTAAAATACACTGCCTGGCCAAAAAAAAAGTCGCAGTTGCACCAGTCATGCATAGTGCCCACTGTACAAGCCTCTGGAGGCAGTGTTATGATCTGGGGTTGCTTCAATTGGTCAAGTCTAGGCTCAGCAACGTTATGCAGCAATAAAATGAAGTCAGCTGAGTACCTGAATGTACTGAATGACCAGGTTATCCCATCAATGGACATATTCCAGGACGACAGTGCCAAGATTCATCGGGCTCAAATTGTGAAAGAGTGGTTCAGGGAGCATGAGGAATCATTTTCACACATGAATTTGCCACCAGAGTCCTGACCTTAACCCCATTGAAAGTCTTTGGGATGTGCTGGAGAAGACTTCACGGAGTGGTTCGACTCTCCCGTCGTCAATACAAGATCTCGGCGAAAAATTAATGCAAGTCTGGACAGAAATAAATGTTGTGACGTTGCATAAGGTTGTCGAAATAATGCCACAACGAATGCGCGCCATAATCAAAGCTAAAGGCGGTTCAACAAAATATTACAGTGTGCGACTTTTTTTTCCAGTGTATATCTACAGATCCTTTCCAAAAAATTAGAATATCATGGAAAAGTTGTTTTTTTTTCCATAATTCCATTCAAAAAGTGAAACTTTCATAGATTCTAGATTCATTACACACAAAGTGAAATATTTCTAGCCTTTATTTGTTTCATTTTTCATAATTTTGACTTACAGCTCCAGAAAACCCCCAAAACAGTATTTCAAGAAATTAGAATAGTGTGTCGAAAATCAGCATTTACTTCAGTTATTTCAGAGAATGAATGTTTTAGACTGAGTGTCACACTCTAATCATCTAATTTACTCAAAACACCTACAATGTTTTTCTACAGGTGTGTCGTTAAATTGGACAGGTATCTCAGTTTGGCTCAGTATGGGGAAGACTGCAGACTTGACAATTGGCCAGAAGACCATCATTGACACCCTCCAGAAGATGGGTAAGCCACAAAAGGTCATCGCTAAGGAGGCTGGCTGTTCACAGAGTGCAGTGTCCAAGCATATCAATAGAAAGTTTAGTGGAAGGGAAAAATGTGGCAGGAGAAGGTGCACAAGCAAAAGAGATGACCGTAGGCTTCAGCAGATTGTCAAGCAAAGACGATTCCAAAATTTGGCAGAGATGCAGAGGGAGTGGACTGAGGCTGGAGTCAGTGCTTCAAAAACCACCAGGTACAGAGTGTGACACTCAGTCTAAAACATTCATTCTCTGAAATAACTGAAGTAAATGTTGATTTTCGACACACTATTCTAATTTCTTGAAATACTGTTTTGGGGGTTTTCTGGAGCTGTAAGCCAAAATTATGAAAAATGAAACAAATAAAGGCGAGAAATATTTCACTTTGTGTGTAATGAATCTATAATCTATGAAAGTTTCACTTTTTGAATGGAATTATGGAAAAAAAAAAACTTTTCCATGATATTCTAATTTTT
This sequence comes from Synaphobranchus kaupii, assembly GCA_029718625.1. NCBI lineage: Eukaryota > Metazoa > Chordata > Actinopteri > Anguilliformes > Synaphobranchidae > Synaphobranchus > Synaphobranchus kaupii. Next base: position 31,541,099 of record CM056392.1, read on the forward strand.
TGGAAAGGATCTGTACATGTTCAAAAACCGATTCGCTCTATCTCTCCCTCTCTTCTCTCTCTTTCCATCTCTCTCTCCATCTCACACACACCAACCATAACCACGTACACACTTCCTCTGCATTCTCTCTCCCGCACACAGCTGTCTCACCGGGACAGGGAGACCCCTCCGGGCTGTCCGATGGCGTCCTCGTGGTGGAGCACGCCCTCGTGCCAGGGCACGTCCAGGAAACGCAGCACGCCCTGCATGGTGGTGCGGGGCTGCAGCACCAGGCTCTCGTAGCGCACGGTCAGGCAGCGGCTGGAGCCCACCTGCACGCATTGTGCCAGCATAGACTCCACCGCCCGGCTCCACTTGGTCAGGCAGTCCCGGTAGCTGGTCAGATCGAACCCCGCGATGGTGACGCGCCGGGAGATCATGGAGTACACTGCCGCTCTGCCATCACGCAACATCAGCAGGAACTTGGAGCTGGGGGGTGAGAGAGAGAGAGAGGAGAGAGAGATAGAGGGGAAGAAAGGGGAGAGAGAGGAAAAAAGGGAGAGTTAAGACAGAAATTCTACTTCACCACAAAAATCCCAATCACAAACCTGGAGGTTGTCAAACGGAGGCGTGAGCGCGAGCCGTCGGACTCACTTGGGGAAGATCTGGGACAGGTAGACGGCGCTCTTGAGGGTGAAGGGGTCCTTGTTGCAGAGCAGGGGGGCGGGCTCCCCGTGCCGAGCGATGACCTCCAGCAGGAAGGCGGAGACGGCCGAGTCCAGCACCTCCTGGCTGACTCCCGCCTCCTCCAGCCGCTGGCGCTCCTGCCCGGCCCTCCCCCAGGCCTGCCGCAGGGCCAGGAGGCGCGGGATCACCCTGGTCTCCTCCCCGCAGCGGATCTCCGGGTGGGCGTCCAGCATGGCCCGCATCAGCGTGGTCCCCGACCGCGGGACGCCTCCCACGAACACCAGCGGGGTGTCCTGCCCGTACCGGTACTCCGTCTGCTGCCTGTCCCTCACCAGCACAGACACGCCCCGCCCGCTCCGGCCCCTGCCGGGGCACTCCAGCGCCCATTGACACAGCCGCACCAGGCCACAGGCGCCCACCAGGCACAGGAGCCCCCACGCCACCCGCCGGGCCGACAGCCGCATCCCCGCGAGCGTCTGTGTGTCTGCGCGCGTGTGTCTGCCGCTCCTCACCACGGCTCAGAGAGGGGCCGCAACTGAACACCAAGGGGACTAGGGGTCATACTGGTCTAGGGGGGCGGGGGTTAGAGAGGGAGAGAGAGTGACAGAGTGAGAGAGAGATTAGTATTGTTACTATGATTAATCGTTGATATCATTATGCTTTGGCAATATGCATTTTGAGATATGTTATGCCAATAAAGCATTTTTTGAAGTGAATTGAACTGAGAGAGAGAGAGAGTCAAAGTGTGAGAGTGCAAGAGAGGGAGACAATTTTTAACAGCTTTATTGTCACAGCTCAACAACACGTACAAGTGACACTCAAAATGTAATGACAAGAACAAAGAAAGAGAGAGTGAGAGAGGGGGGATATGGAAAGATAGAGAAGGGGAGAGAAGAGAGTGAGGGAAGGAGAGAAGGAAGAGGGAGAGGAGAAGACAAAGAGAAAAACATCACGTGGAAAAAAGCTGTCTCCTCATCCAGTTAGAGTATATTGCCTAAATTAATTTAGCCATTTGACTCATTTCTCTGATAGAGATAACAAGCTGAAATAACTAATAATAAGCACCATAACAGAGCAGACAGTAGCACTTTAGCCATTTCCTACAAAGTAGGTCAGATTCTACATCACGTGATGGAAGTGACATATTCTTTTAAAGAGTTGCCCTTACACCTGTCATCCCAGGAGGGCGCCCGCCCCAAACCCGCTAGATTGACTTTGACAAGACCGGCGGTATGCAGTTCTTCGAATGTCCCATTTAAAAAAACTCAAGGGAGTTAGCTCAGAAGAAGGACCCAACCCCCCCAAACCTAACTGTGAGCTGATAGGAAAATTCCGTGCTTTTCACTGCTCTGCTGAACTTCAGTTTGTATGTGTGTGACTGCATGTGTGCTTATGCAAGTGTGGAGAGAGAGGAGTGTGCACGTAGACTGGGCAGTGCAAAGATAGAGCCCTTAGCAGGGATCACTCCAGCGTGCGGTAAGTGCGCTGGTTCCCATGAGATGCGGTTCGATTGCTCAGTCACCACAAACACTAAATTACAGCCCGGCGTGGACAGATGGTGGAAGATCCGGTTTCACACTACTGCGCGAACAGCAGACTGGAGAGGCACAAACCACACGCGCAGCCATTGGCCCACGGGCCGAACAACATGACCAAAACAAAGTACATAGCCAGCCCCACGGTGGCTCTGTGGCTGTGAGAAAAATAGGTTCTTTCTGAACTGAAGAAACCACCGGTTCCATTTCCCTGTGAAGTCTATACTTCCTCTCCATGCAATAAACAGCCTACGGGCAGGATGCCCAATGACCCCTAATACCGTACATTTATTCACTGCACAACTGGCAAAAGTAACAAATAAAACGAAACGTGTTCCGACGACCTTACCGTCCCTATGGGTGTTACTTTTCTTTGGGAGAGGTAGGGGAACATAAGTTGAAAAATATCTTCGACGCATACAGCTTCAGTATGTTAAATTACGAGCTGCTGGAACAAAAGTTCAGTGACCTTCGTTAATTGTCCGTAGACCATTTCACATGTGACTTTTAAATAAAGTTGATACATTTGAATTGACTTGCGGAGGTGGTTACACGTGAAGGCAGAGGGAGGGAGAGAGAGATGTGGGAAGAGAAGGAGATGGATAATTAGAAAGAGAGAGAGAAACAGGGGGAACAGCAGAAGAAAGAGCTCATTCCAGCTACGAGTTGCATTTTGAACTTTGACCATTGCTCTGACTGCGCTCCCTCGACCAAGTTCAAGACGTGACATACGTTCAAAATAGCGTAGACAGAACAGCTGACTTAGTGAGCAAATCCACGTGAGTCACTGACAGTAAAATCAAGAGATTTTGTGTCAGAAATAGCCTACATTTTTTTAAAATAACCCACAGAAGACATAGAGAATAAAGAAGAGGAATGATTAACTACAGAACATGACCAGAAGGCACGAGGGAGACGCAGAGCAAGGAGCGTGGGGGAGATCAGTTAGAGAAAGCCACGGTTCTCTATTGGAACAGGAAGCTGCTATGTGGGCAGAAAGGTACAGAAGGTGGCAGAGAGCAGGGTACGAAAGGTGACAGAAAACAGTGGGAGGAAGAAAAATAAGACCAATCAAATTCAATTTACCAGAGCACCCAGCTATCACCGCTCAGACAGCAAACAAGGTCGCAAAATGGATTCACAGGAACTACGAGTCCCATCATTCCCCATAGGACTACACTTACAGGCCAAAGCACAGCAGTGGTTTCATTGTCACGTTATTTAATTGCCTCATGGCACAATGTAGGCTACATTTATAACCTTCACAGAGATGGATATTTGCTGAAGAGACTGGTGTAATACCGTGCCTTGCTTGAGCTAAGAAAGGCAAAGCAACATGTGGATTAAAAAGTCCCGTCTCCTTAATCACTTTGCAGCACAACTTCCTGGGTCGCCACAAAATTTTTCTAAAATTCCACGGAAGATGTCAAAAGACAGGGAGCAGCTCAATGCAGATCAGACCAAGGTGGTAAGGAGTTCAAATCCCACACAGAACACAGAAAAATGTGCCTGTGTTCAACTCCCCACTTTAAAATTATTCTTTTTAAAATATTTTTTAAAGCCATCATACAGTCTGCCTCTGCTCAGGGACTCGCATGCAAATTCTGAATAACTAAAATTCAAATGGCTGTCACCTTAAAAATCACTCACAGAACTGCAGAAGTTGAGACTGCAGTAGCGTTGTTTCTCAGGTTCCAGTTCCCCCTCCTGAACATCAACAACTGTACGCCGGTAACAAGTACAGTAAAAAGGCCCTAAATCCCTCCATTCCATCTCAAGGACTGTATTTATATTACACTCTTACACTAACATTTATGCATTCGTCCCCAGAGCAACTTACACAAATGCATACAAAACAAAGTTAGGCAAAGAGCAGAGACAGAAACAAGTTGTCCCGTGTCACAGCCAACAGGAGTCATTACATAAACATGCAGCATACAGTAATGTTAAGAGCCACAGGTGCAAGAGAGAAATTGAGGGTATAGTGCTTTAAGTAGCAAATGGACTTGAGGCTCCAGTCTTAAATGTAGCATAAGCAGGGGCATGCGACCCATAATAACAAGTGCTCAGAGTTCAGGGTTGGTTGACCCAAGATGCAGTTTTTGAATACGGGAGTTTTCAGTCTACAGCAGAAGATAAGACAGTGTTTTCACTGTACTAAGGCTGCTAGAATAAATCAAATGATGCAACAGCAGGGAACAAGCTGGAATTAATACCGACACACACTGCAGCACTGTTTACACCGGCAGAAGGTAATAACTCTCGGTTTGTTCGGCTAACTTTACGCGTATTGATTACAAATGGCCCTTCTTGGCGACGCACTTTTGTTTTCCTGATGGTCTTGAAGTTGCTCTGGATAATAGTATCTGCTAAGTCAATGTAATGCAAGTGGGTTGAAGGACCCTGCTTTTCACCGGTCCTCACATCCACGCTGTCAACCTGCTGCAAACAGACTGGTCTATGTTTTGCACTCTAGGCCAAGAGCAGGCAAATCCACTGCAGTGGCCATCTAACACCTGTAGGCCCAGAGGCAGCATAGTCAGCACCAGTTGGATGAACCATGAAATGCAATTATTTTGAACATTTTCTTATCATTTATAAAACAAATAAGATGTTCTCAGTCTGGGTTGTTGCACTATTAATTATTATGCAACATTCGTTCAAAGGCTACACATTCACACGCGCTTTCCCCATGGCAAATTACTTTTTGAGGAAGATTCCATTTCATACAGTTGCAATGACTACAAATGTGTTGAAATTAAACATGTAGGACAAACCTACAAACCAAACTCTAGCCCCACACACACACACACACACACACACACACACACACACACACACACACACACACACACACACACACACACACACACACACACACACACACACACACACACACACACACACACACACACACACACACACACACACACACACACACACACACACACCTACCTCTGGCTCTGAGCTCTGGGTTTTGACCTTGTCTGGTAAAATGGCATTTGGGAGATAAGGCCTTGTTTAGACAAGTGCTGCTGCCGTCTGTCTTTCTGGGTTCCTCCTTGTCAAATCAATCAGCGACTTCCTGACACTAAACCCCTTCAATCATTATCAGACAATCAGTTTAGCTTTGTGTTCTTCAAAATACCTTCTAGATTGCACTCTTCTATACCCTAACTGGATGTCAAAATGACATTAGCACGATACAAAGACCGTCAACATAGAGTAACAGTTTAATGATTCATCAAAATGTGTGCAATTTTATCTTGGGTCTGCCATATCATATGTACAACAGTACTTCAATGCCTCTGTGTCTATGAGATTGTCTGCAAAATCCTTAGACCGTAAGACCATGCTGATAACGGTCCATGCTGCAACTTTATATAATGACGAAGCCGGAGAAGCCAGGTACCTTAACAAATGAAGGAAATAAACTAACCTTCAAAGCAACTGAAGTTGTTATTGACACAAATGCACCGGACAAAAATGCACCAAACGATCACCATGTAGGCTAAGCTTTTTTTTTTCTAGCCCCAAACGCCCCGCTATGGGGTAAACTATTTTACCACACTCTTGCTCAAACGTCACGCAAGCCTTGTGGTACAGTGCCAGCTAGCAGAGACTCAAATACAATGATAACTAATCAATATCTCTTAAGGAAAACGAAGAATTGTACATTGAGAGATATGATTAGAGAAACGATTTATGCTACAATGGATATATCCCATCTGGCTGCTTAACAAATGGCAACATACGCGTTAAAGATTATTACCGAAACACTGCACTTTACCTGTTTAGTTTAGGTGGAGTGATACCTGTGCAAGCTGCGTCGCTGGTTCATCTGTATCCTCGACTGAAAGCGGCAATAATGATGAATGTAAAAACAGTACACCTTCTCGTTCTGAGGTTAGCTTCGACGTCTCTGCCAGCGCAAGTGCGACTTTAAACGAAAGCTTCGTGTGAAGGGACACCAATTGTGCATGAGCGCGTTTCAGCTGAATCGTCGCCATCGACCAGAAAGCGGAACTGTCGCTTGATACTGCAAACGTTAGAAACGAATGCCAATTGTGCAAGAGACCGCAAACACATCGAGCACTCTCTTAGACCTGTATAAAGCAGTAACGTAGCCTACTATGTTAATGATAGCCTACTGTACGCTTTAAAAAAAAAACAAGCTATGCAAAGGATGCACTTACAATCTCTCCGTTTCTTGCATTAGTACCCCACTTAACAGCTTGTTTGGGCGTCAATATGCCATGCATAAAAAGACACACGATCTACACAACAAAATACGGTATTCTCGCCTTCTATGCAAATGAAATAGGTGGAGTTATGTCTCATAAGTAGTGTGACGTAAGACGGCCCATCAGAAACGAAAGGGGTAACTCAGCATACTTGTGTCAATTTACTGATAGGCTTATATGGCATTTTAGATCTTTCAATTAAAGGTAAATTGTAAGTAGGGAAAACTTGCACATGCTCTGTTTAAATGGGCTCTATCGCACAAGACTCTTATTATAATCTGTATAAACGCCATACTGCCAGGTGTTGCGTAAAAGTAGAAATTATCCCTTTGTTTATGGCTGTTGAATTACTTATTAAAACGTCAGATCAGTTCCGCATATTATTTCGATGCCACAGGTTCCATTGGAACTTCCCTTGAGTAATATCTTGCTGTAGATTAAATGTTTGCATAACTGCTCATTGTTGATATTATTCCTCGCCTTTACATTTCATTAGACCAGGCATAGGCCTACATATAAATTGAACACGATTGGCACAGCTCACATGCTATGAAACAAAAATATTAGAATTATTGTTCCTGCTTTACATCAATACAAAAAGAAAAATAATCCACATGTGTTTTTAAAAAGATTTATTATTTTTTATTTTGTTTTACCATTTATTTAGGGAAATCTGTAACATGTTTTTCTTTTTTAAATGAAAATGTACATTACTTGGCATAAAACATCACACATACATCAAAATAAATACTTCATCTGGTTTTTTTCATTTTCAGTTGCATGGGGAGGGGGGGAAAGGGGAATCAGATACTACAATATAACCTGTACTAAAACGGTCCAAGTACAAAGCTGTAAAAATGAGAGCAAGCAGGGAGAGTGGGGAGGGTGGGGGTGGGGAGGGGAGGGGGGGGGGGGGGGGATGGGTGGAGGGGGACACACACAGATAAATAACTTTTCTCTCTGGCTGTGTGCCTGCCACCGTTAGACGCACAGGTAACACCGGGTTGTCCTACTCTGTAAATCCGAGACTCAGGGATTTCTCCAGCCGACAGACCTGCGACGCACGCCAGGTCGCTTTTTTTTTCAGTGCTCTTGGCGTTTGTGCTGGTGGCGAGCGCGCGCCCGCCCGCTTCCTCGACACATTCCCCCGTCCGGGTTTCCTCTCTCTCTCTCAGTCTATGGGGTGGGCGGTACCAATAGATCAAAAAGAACTGCTTTCGGAGCGCTCTCTCGGCCCACTTTGCATGGCCTACCTGCTTTCCTGTGGACGGCTATTCTCTCTCTTTTTTGAATAACTCCACTCCTCTCCTATCTATCTCAATCTCCTTCCTCCACCTGCCCCCTCGTGTCCCACCCCACCCAATATAGGTGCACATAGCCCCTCCTCTTTGTCCTCCATGCAGCCGTGTCTCTTCCTCTTCCTCTCTTCGGACCCCGGCTCCATGAGCCCTGCGGTAGCTGCAGCTGTTGTGTGCATGGCGGGCAGCTTCATGAGTGGGGTTAGAGCGAGGTGTATGGGGGTGGGTGGGGATTTTGGGGGGCGTTGGGGGCATTTGAGGGGGATGGTTATTTGACAGGATATTTACACTGGTTCCTTTTTTGGGAGTGTTTGGGAGTTTGGGGGCTGGGTCAGGGTTCGTTCCCCTAGGGGCGAAGGGGTTCCTCATATTGACACCTCGTACTCCCTTGTGTCCTGGAGGAGAAGGTTTGAGAGGGAGAACAGAGAAAGAGACGGAAGGAAAGAAAGGGGGAAGGGGGGAGAGAGAAAAAGATATTTACAATTGCACAGATTTTGCTTTTGTAATCTGTCAGTAATCTGTTTAATTGTGTCCATGCTTTTGCTTATGTGAATCTGTGGCCACATTTTTCTCATGTTCCTAGTACTTCCGTGTTCTGGCCAATATGGTGGCCAATATGGGTGTGAGCTTGTGTGTGAGTACAAGTATTGAGCAATGCAATAAAAATAAAAAAATTATAATGTAAATTCTTTGCCAGAGCTTTCTCATTAAATTTGGGCTTAGAAAAGGTGGCTAGAGAGAGAGAGAGAGAGAGAGAGAGAGAGAGAGAAAGAGTGAGCAGTAATAGAGAGAAGAGGAGATGGTCACAGGCAGCCTGTGTCGTCAGTGATCGGACTCCTCTGGTTGTGACAGTGTTACGGAAGAGGCTCTCACCCCCCCTGTCTCGTAGAGGGGGTTGTCAAACTCAGTTTCCACAGTGATCTGGCTGTAAGGATGGGGATACATCAGGGGCAGCCGCAGGTTGGAGTGATAGCGACACCTAGACAGAGAGGTCGATGGAAAGACATATATAATAATAATAATAATAATAATAATAATAATAATAATAATATACTTTATTTATAGGGCACTTTCCATATAAGGAAACAAGCAACTCAAAGTGTTTCACAGTGCAATAAAATACAAAATACGTAAAAATAGCAATAAACTATTTTGTCGAACAAGGTGCTAATCACCCTTCCATGGCGCGGGAGCCTTTTAATGCTGCGGCAGATCATAAGCTACTAAATGCCTTATTGAGCAGGCAGTATGAGATGGGGGTTTGGCCCACAGCAGTAAATGGGTCAGGGACTTGCTTGGTGGTTGGTTGGGGTTGCCGACTTTCAACTCAGTTGAAAATTCACTCAGTCCAGTTTTGATAAACCATATTTTTCAAGGTGGGTATTATTTTTTCTGATAAATGGTTAGATATTTGCAGTTTTACTTATACACTATTATTCTTGGGATTTAAGTATTAACACGTGATTTTTCACGCAAAAAAAACCAATTTAAAATAAACAAAAATGTTAATTTTCTCAAAATTGGTCAAAGTGGACTGAGTGAGTTTTGGAAAAACACTATTCAATTACGACCCCCCCCCCCCCCCCCCCGTGCAGCCAGGGGTTTGATTCTCTGCCATGTCACTCTCCGTACTGCAGTTCCATCTGGACTACAACGCGGGGTGCGGGGTGCGGGATGCGGGGTGCGTCCCAATAATCGAAAAATGCACCCTGCCTTCCTCCACTACCACCTCCTCTACTCCGTGCCCCGGAAACGGATCTTTGCGTTTTAATCTAATATGTTGCTGATTACATTTTAATTATGTATTAATGGTTACATATTAATGAATGTCTCGACGCAAACCGCAATGTCAGGTACATTGTATGCTGTACATGCAAATACTTATACTCAAAACGTTCAGGCAGTTTTGCATACTTCTGGGTAGGAGAGGAGTGGTAGTGGGGGAGTGAAGAATATTGAGACGCACCCCTGGTGTTGCCCAGAGAACGGGAGGGGTTCCGTCGGCCGGGATGACGGGGTCTCACTGCAGACCGGCGACCCCCGCTGGTCGACACACTAAGGGGGGTTGATTTACTAAAGGTTTGCGTGTACAAAAACCACCCGCAAAAAATTGTCAGAGGTGAGGCGTAAAGAAGATTGCGTGCTGTGCTAAAATTTAAAGGTACGTTCATTTCTTCTTTTTGCGGATTAGCCTGAATGAATATGCAAAAATGGGCGTCCCTATGTTATTTCACAAAATAGTCAGAGGTGGTCATGCAAATAGATTACTTCAGCACATGTAAAGTGATTTACTACACCCGAAAGGAAGTTTGAGAAAGGTATTTGGAGGTGCATTTGAGTACTACTGGAAAGCAGGTATTAAAAGAAACGGAATCAATAAAATTTACATATTGACTCTTAGTTTATCACCCGCAAAGTGTGAAATGATAGCGCGTGCAAATACTTTGGCTGCACCCACAAAATAACACCCCTTATTTGTGATCTTAGTAAATCGACCCCTATGTGCCTTCCTCCGACTCGGCCTGAGGTGTGGTGAAAAATGGCGGCTGACATCACATGCTTCCGAGGAGCTTGTCTGCGCTCTACTGAATCGACAACGAAGATTGTGACGAGTGTTGCAGCGTGAGCACCATTCCAAATTGGGGATTAAAAAGGGGAAAAAGCATTTAAAAAGGAAGGTTCTGAGGAAATGATCCCCTCCCCAATTCTGTATGTACTGCACCTACTGTATGCGCGTAGGGCAGGGGTCTTCAACCTTATCCCGCAAGGGCCGGTGTGGGTGCGGGCTTTTGTTCCAACCATGCAGTTACACACCTGATTCTACTAATCAAGGTCCTTCGCAAAGACTCTAGTGATTGATTAGTAGAATCAGGTGTGTTACTGCTTGGTTGGAACAAAAGCCCGCACCCACACCGGCCCTTGTGGGATAAGGTTGGAGACCCCTGGTGTAGGGAGCAAAAATACCATGCACTGGCACAGACTGCCATGTTGTCTTGAGGCACGGAGAGTGACTCAGAGTCAGACACACAAAGACACACAGAATTTCTCAAACACAAATCAGGCTTTTCCCGTGGGATGTAAAGCAGGATTTGGTTAGTTACGGTATGCAGATATAATTCTGACTATGTCCAGTTACAGGGCTCAGGCATAAGTCAGGTTTTTGGTAAGTTTAAGATTTTGCCAAATCAGAACATGTTTAATGACAGCACGTGAGTATAAATCACAATATTCAGTATATTATAACACATATACACTATATACTGTATGTATATATCTATATAAACGTATAAACACACATGCATACACACAAACACACACAAATATAGTGTACTGTATATAAAACTTGCACATATGTTTACATTATCAACACACTGCATTTTCATCCTTTGCACTACCTATAGCAGTGTTGTGGAGGAAAATAAATTAGCCCTGTTCAAATTCACAGGCTTGCGGCATTGTGATCTTAACCAAAGCACTTGAATGGAAATATTACATATTACGTGCAGCAACACCTCAGAGAACGCGGGTTCACCTGCAGGGCACTGACCTTGTGACATAGACATACGCCCCCCCTAGCAGGACAGACAGCAGAAGCACCAGGATAAATATGGCCAGAGCCATGTTCCCTCCATCCAGAGAGGAGTCTGCTGCAGCCTCTGCCACTGGGAGAGAAGGAGGGAGCGAGAGAGAGAGATAGAGAAGAGGAGGTGAGGAGAGAGAAGAAGAGGGGGAGACAAGAGAGATGTAGAGACAGAAGGAAGGGGACATGGGGGAAAAAGAGAAAAAGAATGAACAAGGGCGGTGATTCGTCACACAACCTAACAACGACAGCCTTTCAGCAAAACAGGCTGAACACACACACACACACACACACACACACACTCCTCACAGACTGCACTTATCCCACACATGCAGTCCTTACTGCTGTCAGCTACGCATGTCACTTCCTTGTTTCAGAGACGAGACAGGAGACGGAATTAATGGCAGTTTGGCAGTTCTTTCCAACTTTCAGTCTGTAGGCTCATTGCAGCTTTTCAACTAATAAGTTAAATGGGTGTCATCTAAAATTTGGAGGGAAAGGCTGAGAGAGAGGGACGCGGTTGGCATTCTGACAGAGAGAGAGAGAGAGAGAGAGAGAGAGAGGGACAAAAGACACGGGGGTAGCGATAGAGAGGAAGCGAGAAACAAAAGGGGAGGTGGAGGGAGAAGCGAGATAAAGGGAGAAAGAGAGCGGTGGAGGGGGGAGAGAAAGGGGAAGAGAAAGTGAAGTGGTTGATAGTGTTTTGATGGGTGGGTGGATAATACTACTAATGCACGATTGTTGTTTGTGAAAACAGAAACCACTTTAAAATGAGCCACCTGGCAGTACACTGCTCAAAAACCTGTAAAACATTGGGATGACATGAGCACAGAAGGCCAGAGAAACTGCAAGGTCACCTTAATCCTGTCAGCCAGCCTGTCAGAGAAATGACACCTTTGAACCATTAGCCAGCAAAGCAGCGGCACAAGCACAAACGGACACACAGACAGACAAACTGACTCACCCTCCAAAGCATGGTTGCCGAAGCAGTCATGGTTGGCTGCAAGACAAAACTGTGCGTTAGTGACAATGCCTCATACTGTGAATTCTGTCATACACATAGAATGTATGAATTGCTCACTTTTTATTAATGAAACACCGTTTCTTAATCAGCGGAAGCGTGGTCTCCTACATTGGGAGCATTGGTGTTTCACCTTGGCAAAACAAACGTCTTTTGAGTGACGTGGCGTGGAGTTTAGATACGCTGCCAATTTTCACCGCATACGTGAGTGGAGCTAAAAACCCGCGGAGGGCTGAACGTGGCCCTTAAAGGGCCAGTGCTGAGTCACCCCACATTATCACCCAGATTACAGTGCGGTTGGGGGTTCTGCATTCGAAAAACGAATTTGTTTTTCATCAAAGACCTTGACAAGTCAAAAGAGTGAAGGAAAAGCTTGTGGGAAAGTCTTTAAGGTTCGGTTAAAAAAGGCCTTTTGTGCTTTTATGGGTATTCCTTTTTCTCACATTGATTTCCGTTGGACAAAGCCGCTCTCCCTCTAGCCGCCAGGGCACAGAGCCACCTGGACAGAGATATGCACTCTGGGTCCTTTCAATTACCAGATGCTTTTTATTTTCTCGCCCAAGAAAAGCCTCACATTTTAAATGAGCTCCCATGCAAATTTCCAAAGCCACTCCCATTTTTAAAACTCCCTACCTACCACTGACATCTTTATGGACTTCAGTCTAGCAACCACGGTCTTTCCTTTGCAGATGGAGAATAACTCACAGGCCCACCCCTGACCCCCCTCTCCCCGTCCCAAACCTACGGGCCTCACGCCGGCAGAGTGGCAGCGGCCCACTCCAGAAGGACGGGTTTCCCAGGATGCACTTGATGGCAATCTCCCCGATGAGCTCGTAGCCCTGGGAGCACATGAAGGTGAGGGACTCCCCGGGCAGGTACAGCCTCTTGTACAGGATCTGGTAGCCATTCTCTGGCAGGCCAGGGTTCTCACAGGACACAGAGTCCTCAGCTGGCCAGCAGAGAAGGGAAAAAGGAAGGGGGCGGGGTTTTGATGCGATGAGAAGAGACAGCCTGATTGGTCACCAATATTGTCAATGCACCATGCGTGGCTGGGAAAACCACAAGCAAAAAAACACCTTTGTTCGTTTGATAAGAGAGTGAGACAAAAGGAGACATCGCAAATAAACCAATTCTATTTGAACAATATACTAAACAAGGCTGTGGCTTCACTCTCATTTCTCCAGGTGACACACTGTTTGCATAGCAGACACCAAGTTACTTTTATCCAGTTACAGAGGGGTTTAATCCAACAATCAGTTTTTACTTGGCTCAATGGCATACATTTATACATTTTCAGCCAAGCAGCTGATTCCGTAACAAACCTGTCTTTCACATCGAAAAGTGAGGAAACTGGTTTCATGTTAGAGGAATCGCAATTTCCTTCCACAGTAATTCCTCACAGCATGATGAGCAGCTGTTAGAATGAGTTAGAATTCTCACCACACATCAGATAAGGTGGAGAGGAAGGGATTTATTCAGGTAATTAAACTGGGGGACTGATTTGGTGGTCAGATTGAGAGAGCTGGACTGGGAATTTGCCAGGACAGCAGAATAGTTCCTGCTCTTCTAATAATCTCTTCTAATCTTTAATGACCACAGTGAGTCAGGACCTTGGCTTAATGTCTCTTCTTCAGCATGGTCATTGCACTTGGCAGTGGTTTTTGGAGGGAGCAGCCAGGTTTGGAGGGAAGCCTGTTTTCTACTGGCCTACATGCGTCACTTCCAGCAGCAACCCGTTTTAAGGGGATCCTCCGACCCTACCCATGGTCTGACCAAATGGACCTGCTTAGCTTTAGCCAGAAGGTAAGATAAAATCACAGGGTAGTATGGCTGCTGGTTATGAAACCACAAAAGGATTTCAAACTAAAACAATAAAAACCTGAATACGCACAACAGCAATGGGACACATACCACACATTTACAGTGAAGTTCAGTTTCAATCAGTTGAGGATAAGACAAACCTGTTCTGCTTGCTATAGAGCCAGATTCATAGTTTTGTGGCATTTCATGCCAGGAATAATAAAGCCACTAAGGAAGAGTCTGCAGGTGTAGTGTAGGATACTGATTTATTTTCTTTCATTTGTTCCTCCACCACAACTCCTCCCTGTGCTCCTGGCTGTGTACAGTTTTGAAACAACACCCAATTCACAGGATAATACAGGCCTGTACAAATAATTCAGACAATTGTCCCGACCTGGTTTGTGCTTAAAACTGCGGTTTGACGTCTCACCTTTAAACTGTTTCTCCCAACCCGTTTCCCTGTCTTGGTTATAACGATCGGGCAGTTAATCCCCAGCGCAGTCAGGGCTAGATGGCACGTCACTCCCCGTTTAAATAATTTGCTTTCTCTTAATTGTTTCTTCTTGCGTAAGCATGGATTTATTCTTTTCGTTTAGGTTGCAAAATTATTCAGATCCACTGATTATTTGACCGCTTCGCTCTGCGTTTTTCTTGCCTCCGACTAGGGGCACGTCGGCGACGTAAAGATCAATTAACCTCCGCCGACTCTGCAGTTTAAACACTCATGAAAATTCAGTTTAGTTTTTGCTGACATTTTTTAAAAAACATTTTCTAAACTAGCCGCTCCTCAGTTTCACCCTCCAGGCGTAGGGGGGACAATTTAAAAGAAAATATTTCTCTTTAGGCAAGTTAAAAAAAATGTTATCTTTGCTACGATTACATTGATTTGACGACTCTGTCCTACCATTTAAATACTCTCAATGTGACACAAAGGAAATGCAAGATGCAATTGACAAAAAGGAAAATTACCTGCTGCTGGGTATGGATTATTCAGCTAATTGGTAATGCTTTGCATATGGTAAACAAAAGAAAACAGGTAGAGCCACGGTAGTGTGTAATTAAAGTCTGTGTCGCAAGTGTGGCCTGTCTTTTTTTTGTTCAGGAGGACTCACAGACGCAGTGAGGCAGGCGGGAAGTCCACACCGGTGTCCCGGGCTCGCGGCCGTAACAGGTGAGTATGGCGCTGCCCTGCAGGACGTAGCCGGGATTGCAGCTGTACTGGATGGTGGTCCCCACCAGCAGCTTGGGGTCTGAGAGAGATCGGGTGGAGTGCTCCACGTGGCCTGGGTCCGAGCAGTACATGACTGAGAGAGAGAGAGAGAGAAAGAGAGAGAGAGAGGAGGGGGAAAGAGGGCGAATGTGGGAGAGAAGGAAAGAGTGAAAGAAGGATAGGAGAGGGAGAGAAATTAAAAATGGGGGGATGAAGAGATGGATGTTTGAATTTCAGAGATGAGGATGACAGAAGAGAAAGAGAGGGTTTGGATTTGAAGATGAGGAGAGAATAGAGGGAGAGGGGAGGGGGGGAAAAAGAGGGGAGGGAACAAGGAGAGAGGGAGAAAAGAGGGAGAGAGGAGGGCAGTAGAGGTACAGAGGGAGAGGGCAACGGGGAGAGGGGGAAGGGGAGGACAGACAAAAAGAGAGCAAATTAAGTCAGTGGAAACGGTACACAGAATCTCCGTGCTCCCCAGCTGGCACCCCACCGCAGTGCAGCACAGCTGTAGTCGCAGTTAAAGTCGGATGAATTGAGCAGGAAGCTTAATGGAGAGGAAGGAACATGCTTGACAATCCATTTCATTGAGCAGGGCCAGTTGGAAACTAAACGTTATCTCCTCCGCTAAAGAGACTCCGTACACACCCCGCACACCCCTCCCGCCTGCCAACATCCATACGGCACATACCCAGTCGATAAATCAATCACTCAAATAATTGACAAACCAGTCAATAAATCCATAAATAGACCTTTATTGTCCTTGCAACCAAATTGCCCCAAGTTAAAATGGGCATTCAAGAACACAGCTACAAACTAGGGGGGTATTCCACAAAGCAGGATTACTTAGTTAGCTGGATAACTGCATCTGGAACAGCTCTTTTTACTTCGGTCCACGTTCCAGATTTGGGAGGGTTCTGGGTTTTACTCAGTTCAGTAATCCAGCTAACTCAGTAATCCTGTTTTGTGGAATACCCCCCTGGGGAAGGCTACTTAAAGGTCCTAGGTTGTTTCCCTGCATGTTTTCATATTTGTTTGTGCACTGAGACAGAACTGTGAACATACAAATGAGGTGATTTTGGTCATTTTTATGAACCAGTAATGACAAATACCCCTTCCACTTTTACAAGCCGTTTAGAATCTTTCTACATCGAAAGGGGGGGTCCAATCAATGGTAACCTATTTGCATATCCCCGCCTGCCCTGCCCTGCTACTTGCGACCGTCCCGGCTGCATTAGATCATTGCACATTAAGTTAAGGCGGTTAAATTCACGAGCTTAACATACATAGCTCGAAATGGCCCATAAAACATGTTCTATTCCCGGCTGTCGGGCTGTTAAATCACTGCACGTGCACGCCCTTTCAAAAGATCCAATTATGTGCCAAAAGTGGATCGATTTCATTAAAGGTCCCATGACCTAGAAATCGGAGTTTACCTACTTTTAGCATTGATGTGCAGAGTGGCGTGATACTTATGTGCTGGTAAAATATGAACTCGGTAGCCTACTACCTCCCATTTTCAAAAGAAGAGGGTAGGGTAACGCCAGCCTTTTCCTCCTTTAGCATCTATCACCACAGAGTGGCCTATAATTACGAGCAAGCGGAGATTTCAAACACGACTAGCAAAACTGCTCATGTTAAATGTGCTGTGTCAGGGCACTTTTAACCTGTCCAGCTACAAGTATAATACAGTGAGAGCTCGGGCTTTACAGCTCTCTAGCCAAGCTGCCTGGTTGGGTACCCAACCCAGTAACATATCGCAATGGCACCGGTTCCCATATGATCGATAGCTACAGTAGGGAAGCCAACGCAGATTTCGGTGCCACTTTAAAAAACAATGCATGAGCTGGCAATTGCTATTTAATGACGGCTCAGTCAGTGACCACATGTAGGCTAATTTAGCAAGCTAGATGACGTTAAACTCCGTCAAAATTCCCATGGCGAAACCGTCACAATTGTGGCTGTATTTTACCCTAAAGGATTCAGACATGCTTAAAAACAATAGCGTGCAGAGGGGGGAAGACGTCCAATATAATGAAGTATTTGGTGACCATAGGATACATTTGAAAGCATACAGGGATGCACTGTGTTCGACTGCTTGAAAAGTATAGGCCAAGTATGATTCAGACAGTTAAGAGGTAATTGCTATATTGTTAAATTTGTTTGCCTTTGCAAAAAAGACGTTCTTTAATGTCGTCCTTTGTTGTTTATTTTAAAGGAAGGCACCAGTAACGTTACCATTTCAAATGTAGCCTATTGTTTTAGCACCGGTATCGGTACAAATTAAACGATGCCCATCCCTACCCAGGTGAAAAAAGATTATACTTGAAATATACTTTTTCAAAGTATACTTTTAGAAGCTTTTGTCCTAATTATGTACTTTGTGCTAAATTGGCAGCGCTTTAAGTGTACTAAGTGCAGTAAAGTTGTTCAAAAGTAGAACTTAAGTCATACTTAAGTGTACTTCAAGTGCAGTGTGTATGTTAAAATTGGAGTATTTTTAGTATACTTACGTGCACTATGTCTGTATGTTAAAATGGGACTATTTTTAGTGTACTTAAGTATATTTAAGTACACTTTTTAAAAGTACATTTTAAACATACTTCAAATTAAGTACAAAAAGGAAAAGTATACTTGTAATAACCTTTGTATACTTAAATTTTATTTTATTACACTAAAGTATACTACTTTTTCACCTGGGTAGTTATAGGTAGCCGAACCTAAAGTTTGAATTATATATAAAAAGCTTTCCATTGGGGCAGTTCCAATAGGGGCATTGATTCGTGATCCGATTCCAGTGGATTACAAACACAATGTTTGTTTCTTCACTTTTTGTAGCGAGACTGTTGGTAGGAGATGTGAGGGGTGCTTGTGTGATCACGGGTGAGTTAACCAATCAACACGGAGCATCTGAAAAAAAAAAAATCTGAAACGCCCACCCAAACAGGCTGTTCAGCTCGAAGGGTAAAAAAAACTCACTGGATTTATATATTTTTTTAATATATTGCAATACGTTTTCCCTTAAAAATAAACCTTACCAACATGTTTGGTAAACCTTGTAGTATAATATAAAATTGACAAATAATAGTAGGACATGGGGCCTTTAAAAACAGCAGTTTACCATTCTGTACAGTTTGCTGTCAATTGCTAGAAGAGCAGCATCAACTCTTCTACCCCCAAACACCCCCTGGAACTCACTCTTCTCACAGAAGGGGGGCTGAGTGCTCCAGCTGAGGTCTAGCTGGCAGGTCAGTGTCTCCCTGCCGACCAGATCGTATCCGGGGTCGCACTGGTAGGTGATTCGGGCTCCGCGGACCAGGGCGGCATGGGATGTGGTCTTCCAGCCATTCTGAATCTCGGGCAGGTCCGAGCACGAGTCGTTCCGGGACACCTCTGGTTCAGAAATAAGAACAAAATTCAGTTCAATTCAATTCAATTCAACTTTATTTGTTATATATACACACAATACAGTGTATTGAGACATGAAATTAAATGAATCAGAACCACGGCCAAGTGCATTAGGCTGAGAGGAAGAGTTGTTGTAGTGTGGGCCATTCAAATAACGAATCACCCCTTCGGCTTAATCTACCTCGTAGGTGAACAAAGGGTTTCCGAGCTCCAATAACAGGGATTATAACTCAGAAGCGCCAGCAACACTTCAGAATGTTTCCACAAAATAAATTTCTCACCAGGTACAAATATTATTCATGGCTGTCATGGCTAATTACTGTGCATAGCACAGGGCAGGGGGCACGACAGGGACCATACTTGCAAATTGCTTTGAAAATAAAGATTCATAACACTATCATCAGCCTGCCAGTCACTGTGCCTCTAGAACCGAACCACGTTGTTCACTAAAGTGTCTGCGTTGCTTTATCGCGACAGTTTTGTTCTCTCCCTGTCTCGCTAGTCGCTACATTTCAAAGAGGTGCGTCATGTTTTGAGATAGCTGTTACTACAGTGCGCCTGTGTTTTGGGAACACCCTTCCAAAAACATGTGGAAATGCAGTCATTTTAATAGCCACTTGTGCAATGTGTTTCCACAATGTGATTGCATCCTAAAGATAGGGTGACATAGTTTTCATTTTTGTTCCTACCTCCACTCCCCTCTGGGTGGCAGGACAACTTTATGTTCTTCCACTTTACAGATTTCTAATATTTCCATTCTATTCGTGCATTTTCTCGATATCATAATATATTTTGGCTCCTAGGCTTCTGCCACTCTGACTGTATCTCAACTATCCTGATATACACAGAATCTACTATTGTCTACTATCTACTATTGTCTACTAATCTACTATTCTATTATTGTGAATCATAGTTCTGAACTGTGCAATGATGTTTAACAAACTGTTTAAATCTCTCAAGTGTTAAAGACTCCACTTCAAGATTTTGACCTGAAAATTAACGATTTTGGTTAATTGAGGTTAATCATGTTGACTATTGGTTGCATATAAGTCTTCAACCAAATCATACTAACATGGTCATTATGGTGTTAGATCTTTACAGAAATCCTGAATGAATGAATTTCTGAATTAATGGGCGAGTTAATGTAATACCAATCAATGTTTCTCAAGAACATGCCACTAAAAAAGGTTCACACTCTGGGTTAAAATGATATAACAAGAAAATGAGAATTTATGTGTTTACATTACACAAATGGATTGATTTCTGACCAACATGTCAACACTACTGACTGCAATTGTCCCTATGGGTTTTATAATTGAGAATATACTTATCAATTATTCATATCATATTGATTGGGCTTTATGTGAGGTTGACAATGAATATGTCAGGAATGGAATTTTCACAAAGGACTACATTTGCATTTTGGTTAAGCTTTTATGACAGCTGTCGAAAGGTACTACTGCATGCATACTGCACGCAGCCAACCTGTGTGCACACAAATGCTTGTTTGTGAGTGTGTGTGTGTGTGTGTGTGTGTGTGTGTGCGCGCGTGTGCCCGTGTGCGTGTGTGTGTGTGTGTGTGTGTGTGTGTGTGTGTGTGTGTGTGTGTGTGTGTGTGCGCGCGTGTGCCCGTGTGCGTGTGTGTGTGTGTTAATGATTGGATATGCATCTGAGCAGGAGGCTCTCATGGGAGAGCAAGACAAATGGGATGTGAGGGAATGAGGACAGAGGGAAGAGAGGAGGGAGGGAATGATAAAAGGAAAATGAGAGAAGAAGAAATATTGGACACAGAAATGACACGTTCTTATTTCCATTCTTATCCCCAGAAAACACACGCACACGCTAATGGAACACGCTTTCTAACTGTGTATCTCTCTCTTTCTCTCACTCACTCTCTCTCACACACACACATGCACACGCTCATGGAACACGCTCTCTAACTCTCTCTCACACACTCACTCTCTCTCACACACACACACACACACGCACACGCTCATGGAACACGCTTTCTAACTGTGTATCTCTCTCTTTCTCTCACTCACTCTCTCTCACACACACACATGCACACGCTCATGGAACACGCTTTCTAACTCTCTCTCTCTCACACTCACTCTCTCTCTCTCACACACACACACACACACACACACGCGCACGCTCATGGAACACGCTTTCTAACTGTGTATCTCTCTCTCTCTCACTCACATGCACACACACACACACAGTAAGGCTCATGGAACACGCTTTCTAACTCTGTACCTCTCTCTCTCTCACTCACATGCACACACGCATACACACACACACACACACACACACACACACACACACATATGTCATCCTGTCTGCTCTCATTTCCCTTTATATATTTCCTGTATTTTGTTCTGAAAGCACCTCTGTTGGCCTCTCTTCCTCTCCACCCCTTACCCACAGGGGCTGTACACATGGTGGCTCTGCTGAGATCTCTGTATATTTCTATTGCTCTACTTTCCTCCCACACAAAAACGCACACACACACACACACACACACACACAAATGCACACACACACACACACACACACACACACACACACACACGTGCACATACACACATGCACACACATACACACACACATGCAAACACACACACACACACACACACACACACACACACACACACACACACACACACACACACACACACACACACACACTACCTTAAAAACAAAACCATAAAATCATAACTTCCTCTCATAACAGGACTTATCCAGTGTTGCTAAATCATTTTAGCAAAAGGGAATTTCAGACTCACTTCTTATAAACCTCTCTCTCTCTCTCTCTCTCTCTCTCTCTGTGTGTGTGTGGTGTAATTATTTTTGCTGGTGAGTAGTTTTTAGGGGATATTGGCTAATAAAGGTTGTCAAAAGTCAAAGTCTCTCTCTCTAGAGCAAATTCCAAATTCTTTATGTGCAGTTTGAAATCAAGTTGAAGTCTCTCTCACTCACCCATGTAGTTGATGATGAAGCCCTCTCCCTTGCCAAAGACCAGCCCGGCCGGGTCGGAGTGGAAGGTGATGGTGAGGTCCGGAGTGGAGGAGGACAGCTTAAAGGGACTGGTGCCCCCTACATACTGGCCCAGGATACGGGTGGTGACCTCATCTCCATCCAGGATGGTCAGCATGTCGCTGTCACTGAGATTCAGCCTGGGGAGCGAAGCACAGCAATAAGAGGGGGGGGGGGGGGGTACAGGTGCAATTTCCACTTTTTTAAAAGGACCACTTTGGCCCCAAATGTATATTTTGTCCCCAAAAACTGGAAAATAGGGTAGAAATAGGGTACAGAAGCAAGAGAGATGAGAAAATAGAGAGAGGACAGAAAAGAAAAGAGAGGGAGGAAAGTAAATGGAAGTGTCGCTCTCTCTCTCCCCCACGACGCGTCCCGCCAGCTGACATCTCTTTTCAAGCCGCACGTCCTCCAGCTGAGCTGTGCTTTCAAAGCACTTCCTGCGCAGCGAGTGGAGGCAGACTACAGGAGCCCAGTCAACAATAACAACAGTAAGAGGACATTACAGCTGAATGAAGCTCTCCCTCCCTGGGAGACGCTACAGCCAATAATGTGCCGCCCTGCAGGGCTGCCGGAAACACTTGGTCAGGATTGGATCTGTATCACGGGTGGGCAGTTCCATTCCTGGAGGGCCGGAATGTATGCGGGTTTTTGCTTCCACCAATTGCAATAATTAGCTCCATACAGCAACGCCGGTTCACTTGCAGATTAAGCCAATAAATCAATAAATTAAGCCAAAATATCAGCTCAATGATGTATATTATTGAGCTAATTAAATTATTAAGAGCAGAGATTGGCATGAAATCCAGAAACAGATATGGCCCTCCCTTGCACATCGCTGACCTATAGTGTAGTTCCAACAGCTCTACCCAATTGAGGGTCAATATGAGCCTCATTCAAGGATCACTAGCCAGCCCCTTTAGCTGGTCAGGGCTCTTTGCCAGCATTGGTAAAGGTTTGCCGGAGGTCTCCAGCAGGGGGCAGCGTTGTAACTCACAGCTGTACGTCCAGCAGGACGCGCTTGTCTTCACCAGCGTGGATCCTCCAGCTGCAGTCCTCCCCCTCCCCGTACCACTCGGGCCAGTTTGGGGGACAGGATGACCCCGCTAGGACCAGACAAGTCCCCTCCACACAGAGCTGGGGAGGGAGAGACAGGGGAGGAAGAGAGTTACAGAAGGGAAGGTGATCACATGACTGCTCTGGTGATTTCCATGGGATGAACTGTGTGGGGTTTGCTGGAGCAGCAATAGCTGTGGCAATGTGGTCTCGGAACAAAGAGCAGAGATATGCAAAAATACATTACAAACTACAAAATGCCACTGAAATGTTTCTATAAACTACAATTAAAATGGTGGGGCTGTAGGTTGCATTGCTGGTGGAAAAGAAGTATAAACTAGACGAGACAGGATTCGAAACCTGTATTACATGGAATGCAGGACATACAGATACAAGTACTTATTTCATATACATACATTTGAATCCCTGCCAAAAGGCTGCAGGATTGATACCCAGATGGAACTCCACTATTCAAATGTATGACAGGGGCAAAATGAAAGATACTGGTGAGAAAGGAGCTTAACCGGATTTCCTCAGCAAACATGCAGCTGTATAAATAGCTCATGAATAAAATGTGCACTACTGTATGAAATTTGCCTTAGGGAAAGGTGTATGCAGAGATCATAAATTATTTGCACTACACAGCTCTTCTGTGGCTCACATAGACCCATGCACGAACATACAGTCACACATACACACATGTACACGGTCTCTCTCTGTTACACACACGTGCACACACACACACACACGCACACACACAAACATGTGTGCACACACATACAGACATATGCAGATACACAGACACATGACACACACACAAGCAAACACACACAAACATGCTCATACACACACGGGCACACACACACACACACACACACACACACACACACACTAACCCAGGATATGAGAGGCTCTTTAAGTGTGCTGTCCTGGCCTGTTACCTTTACAAAGAGGCTCAGTGTCGTTCCAGTAGGGGTCCCGCGCATTGATGCACTCAATGAGGGGGGGGCCCTGTTCCAGGGAGTGACCTGCGTCACAGCTGAACTGGACCACCGTCCCGACACCATAGCCAGGGTCTGAGGTGCTGAAGTTCCCATTCTGTAGGTACGGCTCATAGCAGTGCCCCTTCTCAAATGCTAAAGGGAGAGACATTGGGAACCAAAACTAGCATCATCATTTATACAGTCACACAATATCAAAGCGAGAACCCTGTTTTACAGCACGCCCACAGCTTCACGTCCTGAGACTTCAACTCGCTGCTTCTCCACTCATAAGACAGAATAGAGCTGGTGGTTTACGGAGTGCATATACCCGAGACGGACTCATTTGCATGAGGAACATCAAAACAGGTTTATATTTTTTTATCTCCTGCACAGCAAGACATGAAGAGCTTTGAAGTGCAAATCCCTGTCAACTGCACGCATGCTTTTGGACACACGCGGCTTAAGATGCAGATGTACTTACTGTAACATATGAAATAGTGTATATGAAAATTGTCAAATGAAAGCAAGGCAACAAATTGTATATATATATATACAGTGCCCTCCACTATTATTGGCACTATTATAAGTGAATTAGCTTAATCTCACACTGAAAAAATTAGAAAAATCCAACCTTTAATTGAAGTAAATTTATTGTGAGAAAATAAAATAAAATTATTTTTAACAAACCCACATGTGCCACAATTATTGGCACCCCTGCATTTATATATAGAATAAAGTATTTTTAATATTTTTATTTTAGTATTTTTAATCGCATATCCTTTGCATGCCATGACTTCCTGATGTATGTGACCCAACAGCATCAAAAGACTCTTGACACTGCCCCAACGTTTTTGGAATTGGGGTTTGTATATATACAGTATAGATACAGTATATACGGTATATAAAATGTGTGCAACAACAGCTGCTGTGGCATGAGGGTTTAGCATCTTAAGGCTATTGTAAAAAAACAAGAAGAAGAGAAGCTCATCGGTCTCTTCAAATGATCAAAGTGCACATGCTCTCATTTGTGTTTGTTCTCTGCAGTTGTTCCAGGCTGATTTATCACTGAAACTGATAAGATTCACATTCAAAATGTCTGCTGTGCTTTTCTTTCTCGTGCTGAGATGAGCTTTCGGGTCTTTCTAGTGTCTGTGATTCGTTCCGCAGTGTTTGAAAAGACAGAGGCGACTGTGTGCCTGAAATATAGATAAAGCCTACAGTCGAGCTAGCTGAGAATTCACAGGTGGTGCTGAATGACGCGTTTGGTTGAATATCCAGTACGGTCAACCTCAAAACAAGCAAGTAGGTTTGAAATTCTATGGCTGTGTTTGTATGTGTGTGTGTGTGTGTGTGTATGTGTGTACGTGCCATTGTTTGAGTGTGTGTGTATGTGCCACTGTTTGAGTGTGTGTATGTGTCTCTCTCTCTCACCTTCATAGCGGATATTGAAGCCAGAGGCGTGGTTCGGCTGGTCAGTGATGAACTGGACTCTGACGGACGGGCCCTCGCTGATCACCCCTTCAAACGGGATTGGCGCTCCCCGACCAGAATCAAACAGAACCACAGAGCCCGCATCCAGACCGCTCCATAGTACCAGCCTGGGAGAGGGAGGGGTGCACGGGAACCGACAACCTGTTTCACTCACTAATCCCGAAACATATAAACACACACTCTGCTCACTACACATGTATGAACACACACTCACTCACACACTCAGACACACTCCACTGTACTTACTCACCTACACACAAACACATTCTATTCGCCGATCTACACCACATACACTCACGCACGCACACGCAACACCCACACATTTGCGCGTGCACACACACACACACACACACACACACACACACACACACCTGTCAGTGGGTCCCAACGCTAGCCTCTCCAGGTGGAGGTGGAGCCTCTGGCCCGTGGGGGCCTCCAGGGACCAGGAGCAGCTTCGGCCCTGCGTGCTGTTAGCGCTGGGCTGGGGGGAGGGGGACAGCACTCTGCCCACCGTGGCGTTCTTCACCGACCCTCCACAAAGAGCTGCAAAGCACGGCGCCCGCTCGTTACAGTGTCAACCCGTACTTATAGAGGCTGTGCAAACAAGGGGCTCCAAATCCCGTCAAACACGGACAGTGGACGTACGACGGACAGTTAAGTTTTCATAAATATAGTTTTTGCGTGTGTGCTCTTGTGTGGTCGTGTTCTGACAGCGCTGTGCTTGTGTGTTTGACCGCTTTAGTAATTTTCTGCCCTTCTGGGGAGCTGTTTTTAAAAATGATTTTTTTATCCCTGTCTGGTTTTTGGGGGGTTCAAGCCTGGTCTGTTCTTTTTCCTATGTCTCCTATCTTCCTGTTTTACTATTACCTGATTTTCCTCTAGAAGTGATGAAGGCTGTGGGTAAATAACATGGAATACTAGAGATGGGTTATTTTTAAAAAACTATATTATCTTTTGTATCTAGTAAATTAATTCACTTTGGTTTGATTCTGTTGGTTAAGACTGTTTGAAAGGAAGATCACTTTGAAAGGAAGCATCTGTTACATTACCAAGCCATATTCAGTAGGCCTAGTGTACATGGTACGTAAAAAATGTACATATAAATGCACAATGTAAGTGCACAAGTAAATGTGTACAGTCCTGTACTGCAGCAGTATTCATGGTTATATTCTGTTGTGCTGTGCTATGCGGCTGTGATGCACTGTGGGGGCCTGAGCGGCATAATGGACTGTTTGGAAACAGTGAAAGGAACCTTAGTCCCCCAACACCTGTTAAAATACCAGCGCAAAATATTCACATGTTTTCATACAGGGAATAAAGTGCTTTTTCTTGAGTCTGCCTGGAAATAACCACACACTGCCAGCTCGACGACACCTACTCCTAATGACACACCTACAGAAACACACACACACACACACACACACGCGCACACACAGCCAGTGCACTGTAATATTAGTGTGACTAAGTAGGTACACTTGGTCACATGACCTCTCAAGTCTCAACCCAAACCCACCTCTTGAGAATTGCTACCGTACTGGACCCAGTTGTTCCTTAACCCTGCCCTGGCCCCACCCTCCCCGGTCCTAAGACCCGCCTCTCACCCCTGCAGCTGGGCTCCCAGCCGCTCCAGATGGGCAGGGAGGCGTTGAGGCAAGTGAGCTCCGGCGCCCCCTGCAGGTGGTAGCCCATGTGGCAGTGGAAGCGGGCCGTCCCTCCAGGGTGCAGGTCCAGGACGGACACCTCCCCGAAATGCGGCCTCCGGGGCAGGGCACAGCTGAGGCGGAAGACTGCAACGAGGACACACCGTTATGGGTCTATCGGCTCCAGACCCAGAGACATGCAGCCCAGTGGGACTAAAACAGGGGCTTTACTGGTGAGTAACTACATTCATAAAATCAATATTTCCCTATATGTCCAATCC
The DNA here is from genome assembly GCA_029718625.1 of Synaphobranchus kaupii. Lineage (NCBI taxonomy): Eukaryota > Metazoa > Chordata > Actinopteri > Anguilliformes > Synaphobranchidae > Synaphobranchus > Synaphobranchus kaupii. The sequence continues at coordinate 31,568,345 of CM056392.1, forward strand.
ACACCACATATAGCTACCTAAAAAAATTGCAAGGAATTGTCTGCAATGTAGTGCCGGCACACTGAAAATGGTCAAACTTTAGAAAAATTAGATTTTTTTTCAACCTTCCAACAGGAGGATCAATAAATTACAATGGTACGAATTACAGTGAAATTTCCTTTTAAAGCTGCCAATAAATATTTGAAAGTTTTTGGCTTATTGCCTCCATCAGTGAAATAGTGTAGCATGCTGATGCTAATAACAGCAATAATAAGCTTTAGCGGTTCACAGAATGATTAGGATTCAACTACAGCTTTAATATTCCATTAGATTTTTCTTGTGTGAAAAAAGCAATCACCCAATCTGGCAGTAACCCTCAACATCTAACACGTATTGCATGAGTGCAAAGCGATTAAATTGCATAGTGTTACAGCATGCAGTCCCAGTGAAGAGTTTTCATACAGCTTAATGTGTAACATAGCGTTCACTGGGACTCACTCTGGTAGTGAAGCTCTGTAACATAGCGTTCACTGGAACTCACTCTGGTAGTGAAGCTCTGTAACATAGCGTTCACTGGGACTCACTCTGGTAGTGAAGCTCTGTAACATAGCATTCACTGGGACTCACTCTGGTAATGAAGCTCTGTAACATAGCGTTCACTGGGACTCACTCTGGTAGTGAAGCTCTGTAACATAGCGTTCACTGGGACTCACTCTGGTAGTGAAGCTCTGTAACATAGCGTTCACTGGGACTCACTCTGGTAGTGAAGCTCTGTAACATAGCGTTCACTGGGACTCACTCTGGTAGTGAAGCTCTGTAACATAGCGTTCACTGGGACTCACTCTGGTAGTGAAGCTCTGTAACATAGCGTTCACTGGGACTCACTCTGGTAGTGAAGCTCTGTAACATAGCGTTCACTGGGACTCACTCTGGTAGTGAAGCTCTGTAACATAGCGTTCACTGGGACTCACTCTGGTAGTGAAGCTCTGTAACATAGCGTTCACTGGGACTCACTCTGGTAGTGAAGCTCTGTAACATAGCGTTCACTGGAACTCACTCTGGTAGTGAAGCTCTGTAACATAGCGTTCACTGGGACTCACTCTGGTAATGAAGCTCTGTAACATAGCGTTCACTGGGACTCACTCTGGTAGTGAAGCTCTGTAACATAGCGTTCATTGGGACTCACTCTGGTAGTGAAGCTCTGTAACATAGCGTTCACTGGGACTCACTCTGGTAGTGAAGCTCTGTAACATAGCGTTCACTGGGACTCACTCTGGTAGTGAAGCTCTGTAACATAGCGTTCACTGGGACTCACTCTGGTAGTGAAGCTCTGTAACATAGCGTTCACTGGGACTCACTCTGGTAGTGAAGCTCTGTAACATAGCGTTCACTGGGACTCACTCTGGTAGTGAAGCTCTGTAACATAGCGTTCACTGGGACTCACTCTGGTAGTGAAGCTGGAAGGTTCCCATTCCGCCCTCAACAAAGGACCGGAAGAACACCGAGATGGTATTGGTCGGGCTGCGGATCACCTGACCCTCCACCAGCAGCGTCTCATTGGCCAGCACCAGCAGAGTGCCGCCCTCGTCCACACCCCTGATGGACAGCTGCTCCCCCTCTGACAGATTGACATTCTTCACCTGTGAGGGCAAGATGTTTAGGACTTTATTCCAAGTCACTGACCTTGTCTATGCACAGGTACATGCAGTCCATTTAGCATTATTGATAAGTATTAGCTAGGGAACTGAAAAATTCCTTTTGTAAATGCATTCTGATTTTACACATTCAAATTCCCATTATAAATATATAGTGGGTATTGGGTAGTGGTATGACCTTGTTGAAAACCCCTCTTGAGATTTTGTCATAAGATTCATCATCCTTGTCACCATTTTGATCACCCTTTAGACTACAGGGGAGTGGGGGCTCTGAAATAAAAAATATTGCTAGATATGCCAGTAATGGCCAGTAGAGGTCAGGGTCTATCTTAGAATTACAGCTAGGGTGGAACTGTGGCTCTCTTACTGTAAAAAGAGAAATTGAATCATAATCAATTTTGGCATTCATATTCACAATCTGAAATATTCAGAATTTGTTAAACACAGGCACATGCATCACATTGTGTGTGTGTGTGTGTGTGTGTGTGTGTGTGTGTGTGTGTGTGTGCATGTGTGCGTATGCGAGCATTTGTCTGTGTGTGTGCGTGTGCATGTGTGTGTGTGAGTGTGTGTGTGTGTGTGTGTGTGTTTGTGCGTCTGTGTGTGTGTATGTGTGTGTGTTCATCTGTCTGTGTGTGTTTGTGTATGTGTGTGCGTGCGTCTGTCTGTGTGTGTGTGTGTGTGTGTGTGTGTGTGTGTGTGTGTGCGTGTGTGTGCTTGCGAGCATTTGTCTGTGTGTGCGTGCGTGTTTGTGTGTGTGCGTCTGTGCGTCTGTGTGTGTGTGGGGGGGTGCTAGCTGCCCTACCTGCAGCTCCACTCCATAGCCCGTGTATACAGTGACCGTGTAAATACACTGCAGGAAAGCACCCTCTGGCAGAGGAGGGTCATCCGAGGAATCAATATAGCCTTCAGGATCAGAGAAATTGACCATGCAGCGTGACGCAGCTGAAAGTGTGTGTGTGAGAGAGAGAGAGAGAGAGAGAGAGAGAGAGAGAGAGAGAGAGAGAGAGAGAGAGAGAGAGAGAGAGAGAGAGAGAGAGAGAGAAGGAATAAGAGAGGCAATAGGAATATTTTAACAACAGTGGATAACTCCTGCTACCATGCTAATACAGCCTGTTTGAGAGAGAGAGAGAGAGAGAGAGAGAGAGAGAAGGAATAAGAGAGGCAATAGGAATATTTTAACAACTGTGGATAACTCCTGCTACCATGCTAATACAGCCTGTTTGAGAGAGAGAGAGAGAAAGAGAGAGAGAGAGAGAGAGAGAGAGAGAGAGAGAGAGAGAGAGAGAGAGAGAGAAGGAATAAGAGAGGCAATAGGAATAGCCTGGGCCACACAGTGAGATTATCAAACCAACTAAAGAGACTGAACAAAGCAGACAAGCAAGGATATTTTCCACAATTAATATCTCGTACCTGTGTCCACCTCTACAGTGGTAGCTGGGGCGATTGTGAGAGAGGGGCCATCATCCAACACCGGGGGGGTTGGGGGGTCCATCTTCGATGTCGCAGGAGTTGAAGGGGATTGTGGGTCGGGGGGGTTGTTGGGGGCTGGGGAGGAGGTGGGTAAGGGGCTGTTGTTGTGAGGGGGGCGGAGTCTTCTTCGGATCTCCGGCTCTGGGGAGAGGACTCCGGATCCCAGCCCCTTGCCCAGGATGGGCAGCAGGTCCACGGGCAGGGCCGTGGGGAACAATGACCCCTTCTGGGAGAGAAGGTGGTCCCTCTGAGCCAGGACGGACTCCAGGATGCCCTGGCCTCTAGAGGGAGCCCCCCTCCCACTCGGCGCCTGGACTCCTTCTGTGGGTGGTGGCGGAGATGGTGGGGTGGAGGGCTGAAGAGCATCAAGTGCTTCACCTGAAATGGAGAGCGGGAGCAGAAGTTACCATTAGCTCCGCTCCTGCTGGTCTAATTGTTCTGTTCACCTGCGCAAATTGCCTGTATAAATGGGCACGGGCACAACAAGAGTTCATTCAACTGCAAACTAATGGTGCCATTAATAATAAGGAGAGGAGGTTGGACTTATGACAAGAGCAGAAAGGATTCTATGGAATGGTGGAATAAAATGTCCTGGTTTAAAAGCTTTTTCTGTGTTTTAGCCGAGGGATAAGGCTCACAATAACCCCAGTCCAAGCTGCAGAATAATCGACGGGTAGGCACATCTTGTGATAAACCTTGTACGGACAAAATTCTTACTGTAACATGAGCATGGAACGGTCTGTATGTGCTCCTTTAAAAACGTGCACAATATAGTATTTTATTAAAAACTGAAATGGCAGGGTTGACGTTTATAAAAACAGACTATGTTGCTATCAGCGGTCAGTCAGAGTACGCGGTTATTTCAGGGGTTTAGATTGCGTGAGGGGGCGCGCGGCACTGGCACCGGGCATCGTTTTCCGCGCGTTGCGGGGAACCTGTCCTTCACAGTCAATGTCGTTAACCGCGCATTCTGGTCGCCTTGTTAATAATACCGCTTCTCGACGCTGATTCAGACAGGCGTGAGGATTTTTTTTTTCAGGGGAAAGGATGGAGAGCGATCAAGCGTGACGGAGAAACGGGAGGAGAGAAGCGCAGACACGGGCGCTCCCACGCATGCCAAAATGCCATCTCGCGCCACCCGCGCTTTAAGACAGACTTTCCCCCTACAACCATCCTCACACTCCTTGCAAGTATGTAGTAGCTATAGCGCGTTAGCATTTATGCTGCGAATATTTTGTATACGTTTTTTCTTAGCTTTTTCTTTTTTGAGAGAGAACATGCTTACAAAAAGGAAATCATAGCAGACATTGACAGCCAAACCTGTTACCTATAGTGTATTGCTTGCGGTATAGCCTATAAATCAATTCAATAAATGGGTTAGCTCACTATTGCTTTTGTCTTCAAATTTTATAGATGCCAACACAGGTTATGTGATAATTATATTTTACGTTAACAGAAAAGTCTAACTGGAGACAGGTTGCAAATTAGCCTCAGTTAGAACCTTATATGCAGCACATTTATTTCTTGTGTTTAACTTGTAACAGTGTTTTTTGTAGTTTTTTCTAAATTGCAGTGTGTCTTTTCAAAGATGATTGACTTCATGTTTTATTGCCTTTCTGGTGATAGACTAACCACTATACAGGGTCTTCCATATTCCTTTGTCCTTGGAAGATATAGACTAACCACTCTACAGGGTCTTCCATATCCCTTTGTCCTTGGAAGATATAGACTAACCACTCTACAGGGTCTTCCATATCCCTTTGTCCTTGGAAGATATAGACTAACCACTCTACAGGGTCTTCCATATCCCTTTGTCCTTGGAAGATATAGACTAACCACTCTACAGGGTCTTCCATATCCCTTTGTCCTTGGAAGATATAGGCTAACCACTCTACAGGGTCTTCCATATTCCTTTGTCCTTGGAAGATATAGGCTAACCACTCTACAGGGTCTTCCATATTCCTTTGTCCTTGGAAGATATAGGCTAACCACTCTACAGGGTCTTCCATATCCCTTTGTCCTTGGAAGATGTAGACTAACCACTCTACAGGGTCTTCCATATCCCTTTGTCCTTGGAAGATGTGAGCTCTTTTGTGACTCATTACAAGGGCAAGCCTCCGAACAAACATAAGAGACAACTCGGGATCTGGAAGATGCGGTTTGTAGCACGCTGAGCAAATTTACTAATTCCTGCCATTAATAGCTACCACCTCCTGCTCAGTGACATACACTCTCAGAAATAAAGGTACAATGGGGGTACATTTTTCTTCTTTAATGAACAAATTTCCCAAATGTACCCTGAAAGTACAATAATATTCTATTTGGGTACTAATAAGTACCTTCTCATGCAAAAAGAGGTACAAATGAATTGCTGGCTAGTGGTACAATTGTATGTACCTATAGGGTACCACCCCAGTGACAAGTGTTTTTACCTTTTTAGGTACTTTTCCTACATTTTTTTCTGAGAGTGTAAGAAAATAACAAAAATCTCCAACCAAGAATAACCTGAACCCAGGGAACCCTACAACTAAAATTCAAATCTCACCACCATACTATCAGTGAAAAAATAACCTACCAAACAATTGTACAAATTGTACATTTGAGGCAAACTGAATTTTTGGTTTTGACTATGTTGTTTAGCACTTAGTATCTGAACATACAATATAAATGCATCCCATCAAATATGAGTTTTCAGTACTCCAAAATACAAATAAGATCAAATGAAACAAAAATATAAAAACATGTCAATATCCATGATAGACATGCAATCTAATGTAGCTTAGAGTAGAAGTATCCATAGTACATGATGTCACTCTTCTGCAGTCCTCATGAGGAGTTTATACAAGTCTAACTGTGAATAAAAATGAAGGCAATTTACTCAGTTAAATGAATGGAAAAGCTTAAACATGAGAAACTCTTGAATCATTTTTCTAACTTTAATTGGAGCTTTACATCTTTCTGAGGGTCATTGACAACTATTCATTTTTTAAATATTGAGTGTAGGTCTTTTATGAATGCAGTTACTGAATAATTGTTGTATCTACGCACCCAAGTTTTTAAATTGAGGGGCTGAAATAAGAACGCAATTCAATTGTACTTTAAATGTATGTTACTTTTTCATTTGGTACTGAAAGTTAGATGTTAATAGCCTACCTAAGTTCTCGAGGACCTTGCAATTGTATCCCGCAAGGTCCTTGGACAGCATGAATAACAATCACTATTCTTGTAAACGATACAATTGTTTGAAAATAATAAATGCTCCTGGAGGTTGTGAATATTCAGAATGATCTTTTCTGCATTCCTTCACTTTCTAGGAGTTAAGATAGATAACCTGTTAATGGATCAGGGAATAACGGTTTTCCTTAACTGCTTGTCTAGTTCAGTTCTTTTTACTCTTCGGTTCTGTTTTATTGCATCTGGCATTAAAGTTGAGTGAATAAGGCTTCATTGTGAAATATTCTGTGATAACCTGTTTGTAATTTGTGCTAAATAATAATCATTTGTACTAAAATATGGATTGACTGACTGAGAATGCAGGTTCTGATTAGCAGTTCTTCTCCAATTAACCTGTACATCTGTGGTGATGCATTAGAGTTAAGGTATAAATGGTTGCCATTAGCACATAACACCATTTCACCGGTGAAGGCAGTATGCCAAAACCTTTAACCTTTATCCCCATCTTTATTGGAAGACATTGAATCTTTTTTAATGAATGCAGCTACATGTTAGGGAATGGCTTTTAGAAACTTTAAATGTCAGTTATTACCTGAGAGCAAAAATCGCTCTGGGAAGTATCCTGTGCATTTTATAAGATGTTACGAAAGACGTTGGCCAATGGGAAGAGGCACAGCAGGCATGTGTAAAACGTTCATTTGCGTCCACATTTTCTTCTTTAAATGGAAAAATGCGATACAATGTGAATAAGCACTGGCACGGCGGCTGCTGAAGCAGCATTTAAATCTATTTTATGGATGCTCTACTTTCTGCACATGAGAAGATATCATTAGTTGCACTCGTCGTCTCCCCTGGCATCAAGTCGTGCGCCTCACATAAATGTGTGGTTGCTTTTGGATACCCCTTGTTTTATTTCACTGGACCAACACTGTAGCAATACATTTTAACAACAGAGAGCTCAGTCAAATCCCAATACAGGAACAGGGATCCAAATAATGAGCATCTCTTTCGAGCGCACGCGGACAAGAGCACTTAAGAACCCACAATGCAATAAAAACTTCACCGTCCTTTCTTACCCTACCCTGACTGCACGTACCCATTACAAAAAAACAAAACAAAACAAAAAACATTGCATTATTGTTTGAACAGGAGCTTTTACTTACTGGTACGTAGATTGGAAGCTATCTTGTCACACCAAAGTAAGCACTTTTGTAAGATGCTCTGAATAAAAGCATTTGTCAAATGATGTAAATAAGAACATATCCTGCTTCAGCGAAACTACAAACTGATCGTAAACCTCTTCTTTTCCTTTCCACGTCACCTTTGTACCCTGCCTTATAAGGTCAAGATTTTGTGACATTTTGGTGGAAATATAGTTCAGTGCATAATTTACTCATTTAATGATTAATTTGTTCACTTGTCATTACATTGGTGATGTTTAAATTTTAGAGGCATAAATATTTTCCTCTATTTGCCATACCTTTAGAAAGATATATGATTTGATATTGTTATGTAACAACCCAAGATGGATAAAATGTAACGTTTGCAGTTTGAGTAGGCCCACCAACTCCCATGCAGAATCATCTTGCATTATAATTGTCATAATTGATTGTAACAAATTTTTATTTATAGCATGTTCGCTATGTTTTATGCACGCTCATGTTACTACTGTCTCAAACTTGGTACTGGTTATTCACTGAAAGGTGAAAACGAAACGTCATCAATTTCTTGTCTTTTTCTTCGTATGTTACACCTGCCATTTTATACATTTTGCTAAATCAGAAATTACGGTCATTTTCAGCCAGTTCATATTGATTTATAAAATAAAATTTAAAAAATCACAGCCATACCACTCTGTGGGCTGAAACGTTAATGTTGATAGTTACATTCCGATGCATAATTCTGGGAACACCTTTCATATTATAGAATCCATGTATCCATATTTTATATCTCAGTGGGGTTAGTCAGTGCCCTTCAAAATAAATCCATATAACTTATAATGGAAAATACCAAGCTGGTCATGGGACCTTTTCTTTTGAACGTTCATTGATTTGGAAGAGGGATGACCCAATTACACAATCCCTTACAACTGTGTCCAAGAACCAATTTGACATGAACGTTAGCGTCAGCTAAATAAAGCCGCCTCAGACAAAAAGGTTCAGTCTCTTGACTGAGAGAGAGAGAGAGAGAGAGAGAGAGAGAGAGAGAGAGAGAGAGAGAAGAGAGAGAAAGAGAGAGAAGTTAGGGGGCAAGCACTCAGGGAAGGGAACATGGCCTGTCAACAACTACATTATTTCACAAGCCTGCCTTTGACCAATGGGCCACAAACGCACAGAAGATCCGGAGCGAACACAAAGTTTTTTGTCCTTCATGTTGTATGCAGGTCAGTAGATATGCTAACATGGTATATTGAGCCCTTACTTCGTTTTTATTTTTTAGTAAGTGCCCGTGTCCATATGAGAAGATTTTCCTCCGTGATCATCCGTCTGTATGTTATGTCTCCCTGCTCTGCTCCTATCGCATGCCTGGTCCCTATTTATTTATAGCAATTGGGTCAGACAGAGCCAACGCAATCTCGCCGAGAACCTCCCTGCATCGCACACAGGGAGCTATCTGTTACTGTGTGGCTCAGCTATTTCACCGATCGGTGTTGTTTTTACGGAGGGGCCAATTTATCCCAAACATCCGCCCAAAAGGCAACGTGCGGCCAAGCTAATAAGGTCGGCCCGGTGAAATCGATTCCGAGCATCGGGCGCGAGCGAGGTCCGAGCTGCGTGCACGTGTAATTACAGCATCTCAGCGATTCGCCAATCGACTACAGTCGCCTGATCCCACACTCCTGACAGTAAAGCGAAGGTATTACTGGTGATGAGGTCACGAGAGTTAAACATCCTCTTGTCCCCTCCCCCTTCCCTGTCTTTCTGCTCATCTGTTCATTCTTCTACCCCCCCCCCCCCCCCCCCCCGCCAACACCCCCCCCCCCCCCCAGCTATGAATGCCTCAAAGAAACAAGCAAAAATGGAATATCAATAAATAAATGAAAAAAACAAGGGAAACTGCAAATAGTCCTAACACGGCTGCCATTTTGAATTTCTCAGGTAGAGGAACCACACTGTTACTGTATGGCAGGCACAGTTACACTGTTACAGGCATTCCTGCATGTAGTCATACTCACACTATGTTAATGCTACCTTTCATGTTTGTTTCCTCTGTGTGGCACATACCTATTCTTACGTTATAGATTGTATTGCCTTCACAGTAATCAGAAATCAGCCTTAGTCTTATACATTGCTTACCTTTATTTCATAAACAGGACAACAAAGAATAAGAAAACAAAGAATATGCTATATGACAATAAAATATTAATAAATAAACAAATTTAGCTGAATGCACACATAGCTTTTTTTTTTTGGGTTGGGGGCTACTGCTTCCTGCCTGTCCTAACAGCTGACCTGCCAGACCAGAGAATTTAATTTTGATGTTTAGCTCGAGCTTTTGGCTAGAGGCGGTACTTGTATGTGAAATATTACACTCTTAAACGAAGGCAAGCTCATTTGGCTTTTTAATATATCATCATGGGAAAGAACAATGTTTTATAGTCCAAAAAAAATTTTTAATCGCACACAACAAACACATTTCTATCCCATGATGATCAATTGTAAGTATGAAGGAATGAGGCCATTTGTCTAAATTCAGTGAATAGAAATAGGTGCATTTTCCAGCAAATTCCACCCTCCAACTGTCTGCATGAGCAGTTGCTAGCTTGTTGTTGGGGATGCCAGAGAAAGTTTGAGTAAAGTACCTTGATATCAGTTCTCCTCCATTACTACTGTTCACATATCTGTCCATTTGCCACTTTTATTGAGTGAATTACACAGGGAAAGGTGAAACAGACGTAAAACCAGTGAACACACCACCAAGAACATTGCAACTTGCTGTGGCACACAACACACACGTACACACGTACACACATACACACACACACACACACACACACATACACTTGAATTTTCAGAAGGTAATCTCCCTGGTAAATGACAATTAATAAAAAATTAAAAAACAGAAATTTATTCTTGTAGTTTCAATTAAATTTTTTCCCTATATATTAATAATAATCACGAAAGAAATGCTGTTATTTCTCAAGCAAGTCGAATCATATTATAATTCTTCGAGGACATGATTACTTTCTGCACTGAAAACAAATGCTCATTTCATGCACTATTAGTTCTAGAGCCGCAGTTATGGGACTGGGCTTGTAACCAGCAGGTTGGAGGTTGAAATCCCGCAGTTATGGGACTGGGCTTGTAACCAGCAGGTTGTAGATTGAAACCCCAGATGGGACATCTGCCATTGTCTCATCACAATAAAATGAACTGTATGTTCCCAGCTGTGAGAAATGTTTAGTACACAAAAATGTAATGTCCAGCATAAAGGCTACTGTGTGGATGTGGTTGTATGCCATGCAAACAAAAGCCCGAATGATCACACCATCAACTGTACTCAAAAATCCATTCTGAAAGTGCTTGGAGCATATAGAGTATTGGGGGTGGGGGCTTTAAGGAGGGTAGCGGAATGCATTAGGGCACCATTTTATGAAACCGTATTCACCTCCTGGACAAAGCCATTGAATGCCAAACAGCAGTGCCTTCCCCTCACCCACAGCACACCCACCACTTTTAAGAGCTGTGCTGCCTGGCATGGGGCCAGAACCAAGAAGCAACCTGAAATTATCATCAGGCTGCCCGACGCCGCCTGGCTCCTGATCTACGAAATGCCAATCTGATTTTCATCCGCTCGTTGAAATGTCAACTACGCCACTTCCCCCACACCAAAACTGAGAGCTAATAAATCTAAGGCAATCTCATGCCATTGAATTCTCACTCTTGATTACTGATTTGCGCAGAAAGGATGAGACCAATTTAGACAATGTCAGACTAGGGGCTCCTCCACAACACGACAATGCAGAACAGTTGGCTGGTACATCGGGGCGCCAGAGGACTTAACTGTCAAAGGCATCACCGTCTTTAACCCCGGTTTTACACTGTTTCAGTTTTTCCTGTTTAATTAAGAATGACTGGATCCTTTAGATAGTAATTGTGTCAAACGCCATAGCTGTACACTGCATTCAGTAGCTTTTACTGTAAATGAAGAGATTGAGTTATGTTTATTTGATTTTTGTTGTTTGCTTTTTTAATCATGACTAAAATGACTTCATGTGAAAGGCGCAGCACAATCACAGGTGCACTCGAGGAAAAAAAAAGGGAGTTGGCTCCAAGGGGAAAGGGGGGAGAGCGCTCGTTATAAAAATCCACATCTTAAATCAAACAGTCTCCGGCTCATTGCCAAATACAGTAGAATAATATTTTATATGTAGCTCACCAGCCACCAGTGGTATAGTAGAGTGAGAGAGAGAGATATCACTTTCATTCTTTTCATCACCTTAATCAGGCCTTTGATGGTTCTGCCCGTTCTCTCTCACTCACATGCGGGAAAGAGAATATATATGTATAGGCACAATGTATCAGACACAAAATTAAAACCACTGACAGGTGAAGTGAATAACATTGACTATCTCGTTGTTATTTTGGTTTTGTATTCTAGCACTTTGAGTTTGAAAGGATACAATGACAATGATGTTGAAGTGCAGACTGTCAGCTTTAATTTGAAGGTATTTTCATCCATATCGGATGAACCGTTTAGAAATTATAGAACCTTTTGTACATAGTCCCCCCCCCCCCCCCCCCATTTTTGGATATCAAAAAATATTGGACAGTTTAACATAATGTAGAATAAAGTAATCATTTTTAATATTTGGTCACATATCCTTTGCATGCCATGACTTTCTGATGTCTGTGACCCAGCAACATTAAAAGACTCTTGATATCTTATTTTCTGGTACTCTTACAAGCGATACTATAACGTCTCTGCATTTGAATGGATCTATGGGAATTAGGGGGTGGGACTAGATTTAGCTGTAAATTATGCTGGAACAGTATGGAATACATGGTTGGTAAAATGGCTGTAAGTGATCAAGGGACTGAGGTATCAAACAAGCCTCAAACCATCACTCTGTTGCCAGATATGCAGTAGATATGGATAGATCACTTTAAGGGTTGTTTCTCCTGACAAATTTTCCAATTGAACTTTATGGAAAAATAAGTCAGGAGAACCATTTTATGAAACCGTATTCACCTCCTGGACAAAGCTATCCAGTTATCCATCCAATCAATCAATCAATCAATCAATCAATCACTTTATTGCCATTTCAGCCATGTTGATTGGAATTTGCCTCAGCGGAGCTCTTAAAAACAGCTAACATAACATAAAATAAAAAACAGTACATATAACACAGATTGCCTTGTTTGTACATACAGTGATACATTATCATACAATCGTATGCTTACACACATTGTCATATGAATCCTTAGTGAACCCAACTACCTTCCTACTTGAATACATAAAAATAAAAATAGAGCACATACCTATTGCTTATCCTAAAGTGCATGCTGCTATAATTAAAAAGTGCTTGTGTGTTGCCTACAAAGTGCTAATGCATGTGCATCTGAATTTAAAAGCAGAGCCGCTGCAGGGTATGTGCTGTCTCTAAGGCGGTTGGTCCTAGAGATGGTACTCTGCAGTCTCTTACCAGAGGCGAGACATTTTTTAAAAAGAGCTAGCGGGGTGCGAGGGGTCAGCCATCACTCTCTGCGCTTTGCGTTTAGTGCGTGTGGTATACTGTATATGGACGCAACAGAGGGGGGGGGGGGGTCGTCGCAGCCGATGATCTTAGACGCCATGCGTGCGACTCTCTCCAGCTTCTTTCTCTCATGGGTGGGTTGTATTGCCGTACCGCACCGTGACTGAGAAGGTGAGGACACTCTCCACCACAGCTCTGTAGAAGTGCCTCATCGCCTCCGCAGTCACACCAAACCAAAGTGAAGTCTCTGGTGGGCCTTTTTAATTATGAGGCTGGTGTTGGCCTCCCATTTCAAGGTGCGGCAGATCGTGGTGCCAAGGAATTTATAAGCGTCCACCCTCTCCATTGTCTGATCATTATGACCAGTGGAGGTGGATCCTCCTTACCCCTCCGAAAATCCACTATGATTTATTTTGTTTTAGCTATGTTTAGCTCAAGATTGTTTGCCTTGCACCACTCCACCAAGCCCCCTACCTTAGCCCTGTAGGCCATCTCATCCCCCTTTGTAATGAGACCTGCCACCGGTGTGTCATCTGCAAATTTAATAATTTGAACAGATGCACAGTGGGAGACACAGTCACTAGTATAAAGTGAATACAGGAGAGGGGAGAGAACACAGCCCTGTGGGGCCCCAATGTTGAGGGTCAGAGGTTTAGAAGAAAGTTCACCGATCTTTACGACCTGTCTCCTATCTGACAGGAAGTCAAAGATCCAGTAGCACAGAGAATGGCTCACTCCCATCAACTGCTTGTTCAATAGCTTACAGGGCACAATAGTATTAAATGCTGAGCTGTAGTCTATGAACATGATCCTTGCGTAGGTGGCAGGGGCCTCCAGGTGCTGTATGTCTACATCCTGGAGAGTGTTCTTGATCAGTTCGACAGTTGAAAAGGGGTTTTTGTTCACAACTGAAAGTATTCTTTGGTCATCCACTACATTGGTCTTCTGTGGTCTACCAGGTTGTTTGCTATTGCCGAGCTCCCCAGTGCATTCCGGCTTCCTAAAAATGCA